>CM053792.1:643144564-643744564 GCA_028749045.1 Cupressus sempervirens
ATGGCTATTCTTGTCAAATCGATGGACCATGACTCTTTGGTGAAAAGTGTGAGAACTTCTTTGAATAGTAAGGTTGTTAGCCATTAATATACCTTATTGGCCCCGTTTGCTGTTGATGTTGTCTTGAATATCGTTGACCCTATGAAGCTTGAAATTGTTGCTATCAAAGTTTTGGGAAAATTGGGTGGGACTATTGATGATACAAAGATGGTTAACTATTTTCTATTTGATAAGAAGGCAATCCATATGACTAGCGGCCCCACCAAGATTGAGAATGTGAAGATTGGCATAATACAACTCCATATTTCACCTCCCAAGATGGACATTGAGTAGAACATTGTGATCTTTGATTATACAATGATGGATATAATTTTGAAGGAGAAGAGGAATTATGTTTTTGGTATGATAAAGAAGATCAAAGCCGCTAGATGCAACGTTCTATTGGTCTAGAAGAATATTCTACTAGATGTTGTCACTAATCTTTCACTACATTATCTGTCCAAGACAAAGATTTTGGTTGTCAAGGATGTGGAAATGGATTGAAATTGAGTTCATTACCAAGATGCTGAATTGTTTACCCATTGCTAATATTGAACACTTTAGGGAGGAGAAGATGGGGCATGCCAATTTGGTTGAAGAGGTTTTGACCAGTGATATTGACATGGACTGGGCTGTCCGAAACTTATATGCATTTTTCAGAAAATCTCATATCCGTAGTCTATCACTTCGCTAAAAATGGATGTCTTTAATAATTTACATTTTTTATTTGACAACATTGTTGGTCTTGATTTGCTAAACTTATTCTTATAATGTATATTATCTGTACTGTTCATTATGTATCATCTTTTAAACAAAATGAGAAATCATTCTTTGCCAAATCATTGTGGAGCTCAAGGTGAAAACAACTTGAAAAATATAACTTGATAATTACTTCACAAAAATAGAATCCAATGCCATATAAACATACTAAGCACGAGATCAATTTGGCACCACTTGCCACAAATTCATTACAAAATATTTAGTACAACATACCCTGGCTCTTTATTTTCTGTCTCTATAGAACTTTATAGAATTTTATTTGCATCACATGATAGAGAAAGGAATAAAAATAATTTAAGTAAGTAATGCATGTCAATCTCTCTTTGTTATTTATCTAAAATGCATTGAATTTCATAATAATTAGATGACAAAAGTTGTCATATAAATAGAACAATGATAACTCTACATGAATGTAGTTAATTTCACAAACCATTAAACAAAACATGTTCCCATTGACTCAAAAGATGAGTTGAAGTAAAGATTAGAGAATGATAAATTATTTGCACTTTCATATATCTTATCTATCCTTTAAAAAAGTAATATATAATAGGAGTTGTAATTGGTTATTCACAAGATGTAACAAACATAAGCTACTAAGTAAAAATATTAGAAAAACTAAGTATAAAACAACTACAAAGAAAAGAAATGACAAAGAAAGGATTAAGCACATAAGAATGCTTTCAAACAAGAGAATAAATAAGTACCATTCATTACAACCAATATGATGTTGCTGCCTTCACTATGAATAGATACAAGTGATAGAAACTAAGGCATTATAATAAATGTGAACATGTATGAAACTAAGCATAAAGCTTAGCACCTATGAAGTTGGAAATATAGGATGAAATAAATTGAAGGAAAAAATGGTATATGCTAAGGAGTTTAAAATTCATATGAAAACAACTCTAAGGGAGCCACATAAGAAAGAGTATCCAAGTCAGCATGTGAATAATAATTTGAGAGAGCATTCAATACTCTAGTCAACATGCCAATGTCATAGTTGCTATGTCTCCAAGAGAGCTGATGAAAAATATAGAAATAAATAAAGGATATATATTAATGAGGTACACAAAATATTTTTTGTTGGAGAAATATTAGAGTCAACTGTAATGAAGTTATTATGCGGTAATAAATATATAAAAAAAGGAAGCAATAAAAATCCATATCAACTATGTCAGCAATAAGTCACGATTAGGATACAAAATAAATTGAAATATATTGGCTATAAAATCTCTTCTCATCATCACACTCAAAATAGAATAGAGTGGAATTGTGAAGATTTTAACTATATTTAGAGGAAGAATAGTAAAAGAGAAGGATGGAAGTTATAACACGCCTTAGGAAAAAAAAGGGCATCAATCGATTATATTGAGAGAATTGCATAGTGTGTGAAATGGAGTTGTTGCTATTGTTGACAGACTGTAATGTTGAAGAACACAAGGTTGTTGAGATTTGATAGAAAAAATAGTTGTTTAATGTGGTCAAAGTTTAGAATTGTTGACCTCAATGCAATTAAATGGTACTAGCTTTCACATTCCACACACATTTCTACAATAAATTATTAGAGATTATTTTACTGTTGTCAACAGACGGGTGAATATTTATACAAATAAGTAAATAAGTGTAATTTACTGTTGAATGTGAAAAAATGGTTCTATTATTAATGCCAACAACCAAAAAAATGCAATATCTGCATTGCAGTTTACCAACATTCAAGAAACATTCAATAACATGTGAAATAAGGTATTTAAACATGCCTCAACCAATTATCATTTAATTTTGGATCACCTACCTGATTAGTTTGGAATTTTGTTCTCACCAAAAATCATAAAATGTAAGAAGAACTATGCCAAAAAGAACGTAAAAAGATGATTACTGTGCACAATTATTTTTTAGCTCTTTTGGCACAATCATTCTTACAATTTTTTGTCTCAATCTCCAACTGGTTAGTATGTGTTTTGAAAAATTATTCTTGGACTGTGAGTTAGGAAAAAGAGAAATATCAAACTTGAAAAGATGTACATAAATGCAATTAATTTTTAAACTTCAATTTTATAAACTTATAAAGATAACCATATAACTATAAGAAACTATTGTGGTTTGCACTATTTTAAAATTATAGTTACAAGTGATAAAGTTATATACCTTTGATTCAGAGAGTGCAAATAATGGAAATGAAGTATGGCCAAAGGTGCAAGCTCAATTGCCCCCCCATGTGGATGACACTATTAAGTAAATAATAGTTACATATACACACACACACACACACATATATATATATACATGGTTAAGTGTTACCTAACTATGTCCAAGGAATCTACACACTGGAGGCATACTCTGCCTAACAGGCTACCTACATACTCGTATACACAAGATCAAGACCCTTGAACTACTCACTCTAATGAATATGTAGTTCTAGGTTAAAATTGTTTTGATGTAGCTATATTCCTATAACCATTGGTGAACTTTACTCACCTAATACATCTCTTTGCCACCATACACCCACTTGGGTAAGTTAGGTAGTTTTCTGTAATTACAATCTTGTAATACCCTAGTGAAAGCTTTGTGCTGTAGTCTACAATTAATGTAAGGTTAACCTATATAAACCTTAACTCACTCCTTATATAGTTATGTTTAAAATATTTTGACAATATTCAATGGGTCTAAATAAACTAGTCAAGTTAATGCTAGCTAGGAACAACTAATTGTTCATTTTATTATACCTAATCTGATGACAGTTCTACAGGAATTTGTAATCAACCGAGCTAATCAACAACACACCAATTGAACTAGGTTATGGCTTGTCACTTAGCATAGGTTGAGTGATTTTTATTGTTTTATTATTTGGATTCTAGAAAATATATGCATTAGGAACAATTTTTCTATTGTGCTAATATGTAATTAGCAACTTAACAAAGATCTCTCTCTATATATATAAAGAATACAAGTTTTGCATTTTGTTATGTATTTCATTTGCATTTTCTTTTCCATTTCTTATTTTATAAGAGTGTTTCAAGGTTGGGAACCACTTCAACATCCTTTCCATGGTTTAGAGGTAATGCCATTGTGGCAGTGAGAATAACTTCAGTCAAGAGTTGAGTGGAAGGAGTTACTACCTTGAACATTTAGGAAACATTCAAGAAACATTCAATAACATGTGAAATAAGGTATTTAAACATGCCTCAACCAATTATGATTTAATTTTGGATCACCTACTTGATTAGTTTGGAATTTTGTTCTCACCAAAAATCATAAAATGTAAGAACAATTGTGCTAAAAAGAATGTAAAAATATGATTATCATAAAAATATGATTATTGTGCACAATCATTTTTTTTAGCTCTTTTGGTACAATCATTCTTAGGCTCAATCTCCAACTAGTTAGTATGTGTTTTGAATTTTTTTTCTTGGACTATGAGTGAGGAAAAAGAGAAATATCAAACTTGAAAAACATGTACATAAATGCAATTAATTTTTGAACTTCAATTTTGTAAACTTACAAAGAGAACCATATAATTATAAGAAACTATTGTGATTTGTACTAATTAAAAATTATAATTACAAGTGATAAATCTATATACATACATACATACATACATATATACATACACATATATACATACATACATATATACATACACATATATACATGTACATACATATACATACATTCATATATACGTATACATACATAAATAGATATGCATGTGCAATTTTATCACCTTGGAAGAAATTTAATTATAAATATGGAAAATTTGTAAAAATTGACAATAAGTTGTCATGCAACAAATATTGTTGTTGAGCAACTTGTTTTGCAAATTTGGAAGGTCAACAGTTAGAGTTTTGTTTTGATTGAACAAGTAGGAATGAATATGTAAGGTTAGGATATATAGCCTATAAATGAATTTTCTTCAACCTAGGAAAGGTTTGGAGTTGATATGTATGGATATCTCATGTGCACTACTATCAACTTGAGTAAGAACTTTTTTTCAGTTAGAAATTCATTAAATTTTTTTTTTTCTACTTCATCTACTATTGTGTTCATGAATGACATGCCTTCTAATTTCTTCAAAGCTTCATGTAGTATAAATAAAGGTGACATTATGTCTCCTATCATTTTTATATCATGGTGGAACCTTTGGGTAGATGTATTGGAAGATTTGTTCAGGATGGAAAGATTTAGGGTCTCCAACATTTTTCTAATTTTTCTCCTTATTCCCGCAAGCAATTTTTTGATGGCACTATCATTGATACCAATGGATTTTTTCAAAGAGGCAAAAAAAAAGATTTCCCTTTCTTCCTATACTTATTCTATGGGCCAACTTATCAATTGGACCAAAAGTTCCATTTTCTTTATCAATAATCCAAAAGAGAGACAAAAAAGAATATCTAAAATCCTTGATGGTAAGATTGATTTTTTTCCTTTTTCCTATTTTGGTTTCCCATTTGGGATCAAGCCTTTTAATTCTTTTTGGAATTTCATTATTAACAAAATTAATATCAAGTTGACTGGTTAGAAAGGAGCCCTTTTAAGTCAAGATGAGAAAATCCAACTTTTGAAGTCTATTTACCAAAATATGCATGTGTATGCATTAAGCCTTTTATTTATTCTTTCTAAGTATGCTAATATAATTGAAAAATCTAGGGGAAGTTTCTTTGGACACACATGGAGGAGAAGGTTCATTTTTGTCAATGTCTTAGGAAAATGCCTAAAAACTAAATAAGAAGGGATGTCCTAAAATCAACACTATCATAATGATTAAGGAGTTTCTTGTCTCTAAAAATTTTTAGAGAATATTTGAAGAGGAAAAAGAATGGAACTCTCTAATTAAGAAAAAGTATGCCTTTGCAACTCCTAACCTTGAGGATTACCTCTATTTGGATATTTGGGTTAATGGTTACTAAATCTGGAATAGTATCCATAAATATAGGAACATGTTAATCAAGGAAAAAAATGAAATATTGGTAATGGAAAGAGGATCAAGTTTAGGGATGATAGTTGGATTATGGATAATCCTATTTTTCAAGATCTTATCTTCTTCCAACATGTAGAAAAATGCAAGAATTTACGGGATTGAACTTAGAAACTAATAGAGAAACAATGAATGAATTATACAAGTAAGGATGTGAATAATGTTCTTCCTCCTATTAACTAAAATCCAAATTCCTATTTTACTAGACCGAGTCTTAATGATAATATGTTTTGTAATCACAATTTTGATGGAAGGTTGGTCAAGGATCAGTCAAAGTTGATCAAAGGCCCTAAGGGGTATTAAAATATCATGGAAGATCAAAAATGAATTAAAAATGTAAATTGTAAGCTTGTTGGACCTATATATGGTGTCAAATAGGCATGAGTTAGAAAAAGAGGAAAATTGTCAAAATTGTGAAAAAAAATTTGTTGTCAACTTTTTTTTCAAAAAAACAATTTTGTAGAAGATGGAAGGTCAACCATCTTGGATGAACTCTTTGGTGATTTAAAAGGTCTTCTATTAAATAAAAAATGAATCTCATGAAGAAAATAGAGAATAAGATATAAAGAAGAAAGGTGAACGGTATGGTGTGTGTGGTTTTGTATGCTAAAATTCTTTTTCTTTTTTTGAAAATCTACTTGTGTATTGGTATTTAACTATAGTCCTAATATCATCTCCCTTATCTCATGGCTGTGATGTTTCTTAAGTTTCATATATAGGGAAATGGAGGCTAGAACTAATTCTGATGTTAAATGGATACTTAGTATCAATGGGGTTATTACCAAGGTTAAACTAATACTCTCTATGTAAACAGTAAATTCTACACACTTTCAGATAAAAGTGCCATAGACATTAGGGAAGGTTTAAGGTTTTTGTTGTTGTGTGAAATTTCCTCTCATGGGTTTGCACCATAACCCTGATTCCTATAAGGAATGGACCAAGAATTAATGAGTATCTTCTATTGCATGCAAAATACAATGAATCAACATCCAAGAAATGTGATAGAGGCTCAAGTATAATCTGCATGGTGTTTGGAGGGTTGAAGTCATTCATGGGATGCTAAAGAACCCTTTGGAAGAGTAGAATAGGTGAGATACTAGAGTTTGGAAGATAGTTACTATATTTTTTTTATGTATCTTTGAAAATGAAAAAAGTCTAAGCATATGGAGTCAATGATACAAAGACTTAGATATATGATAGAAATGATATTTTATATTTTTGTTCAGATTGTATGAGTGTCTGAAAAGAATATATGAATTTATTGTGTTTATACTGTAAAATATTTCTGAAGAAGCATTAAGTTCAAACTTCAGATATCAGGAGTATAGTACTTCAAAGAATCAGAATTGATTTAAATGCAAGTCTATGGGTGTCATTGATAAGAGATAAAACAAAAGGGACTTATTGCCAAGAAAGATTTTATAGTAAGGTTGCAAATGCATCAAAGATTGTAGATGTGAAGTATGATTTATAGTTAGTTTATATTGTAAAATTTGAGAGTTGTAATGAGTGATTTTTTGAAATCTAAGAATATCATTGTCAATCCTAAAGGTGAGTCTATTTTGCCTAATTCCTATCATTCATGTTGTTGAGAGAAATGTTTTGTATTACATCTGAAAATCATATTGGTGATTCCTTAGGGTTTACATGGTTTGTGCCCTACTTGCATTACCAAAAATGCCCTAAATATCCATGGGGTCTTTGACATTACTTCTTTGCTAGGGCCTATATCTAGATCCCATTGTTCTATAAAAGATCTGGCATATTATGAAGCAAAGCAATAAGAAAAATTATTGAATTGAAGTGGTATCAGTTGAACCCCTATATATCCATGGCCAATTGATCAAGTCAAATAATACCCATACTATTTATTGAAAGGCATTCCAATTGATTGACATGAGTAGAATTTTGATGAATAGAGTGGAAGGAACTTTATACATCTCAGGTTGTTCAGCTTATCTCATTTGCTAGTGGATCATTCATTCTTAGTTATGGTCTCGACCTTCCATTTGGGCTTGCAAATAGAATGAATCATAAAATACTAATTTCCTCCTAGATAATGTGATGAATGTGAAAAATGCGCTTAAGAAAATTGTTTTCTAAAAACCCTTACCTTTAATGATGTTGTAAAAATCTTCGTGAAGACTCCCTCCTATGCACCCTCACTTTGCTATGTGAATAAATGAAGTTTTAGTTTTTTTTGTTTATATCCACGACATCATCAAAATTTTGATGTTATCAATATCATATTTTTAAAAATATGAATTTAACAAGCCAAATTGGCCTGCTATCAAAAATTTTGGTCGAAAATGACCTCCAAATGTATTAGTGGATTCTTGAATTCATTGGAAAGTTAGATGTATAACTTTTCCCTCCTCCTATATCCAAGATCCAATAATTCCCTTTAGTGTCCGTACAATTTTCCCTATATTCAAATTCTTCGTTCATGTCATGGAAGTTTTTATAATCCTCCATGCTAAGTAAAGGACACATCAAAAGTTGTGACTAAAACTTTAGGGGTATCTAGTAGTTCCTCCTATATTTTCCTAACATGACACACCAATGACCTATCTAAGAATCTAGTATATAATTCTAAGGATAACATGTTTCAACCCCCTAACATTTATACTATTACATCTCTTTTATACTGCCTCCAAGACTTGTTGTTCTTCATTGACTTCCATCTGCATGTATTCTTTATAGGATACTTCCCTTATGGGTTCTATGTGCGCTCTTGTATCCCTAATGTTAATTTTCAATGAATCATAGTAAAATTTTGTTGCATTACTTGATTCTTCTCTCAAGGTAAGGGTAAGTGCACCAAGATGGTGTACAAAAAGGGGTATAAGTGGACACATTTTTTCTGAAATTAGGTAAGCCATAACTTTGATGAGATGTTTGATGGTCATCCACTCAAAATGACAAAATATGTAAAGCATATAAATTGTAGTCCTATGAATCTACTTCCTAAACTACTAGAGTTTTTACAAAATGGATAAGATTAGGTGGGTCAAACACTGTGCACACAAAAAATAGTTCCTAATTTCCTTAGAAAATATAACATGTATGTTTTTGTGTGCAACACAAAAGACATAGTTATATTAAATATTTTGAAAATCCCTTTGGTAGGATCATATTTATGAGTGATATCTAGAACTTATACATAATTTTTAAAAAGTAATATGTTTTTTTAATGAATTATTGAACTGACAACATCTTGAAACTTTGGTACTTATTCAAGTGTTGAGCATAACTTGCATCAAAACAATAATATATATATTTCAAAAGTGTGTAAAATAAAGTGTGGAACAATAATATAGAATTTAGTTTTAATTTGGTTAACTATATCAAAAGTTATTAAAAAAGGTAGGCATATGTCTGTGAGGACTATCATGAAATTGGTATTAATAATTAAAGTTTATAATGATAATGTTATACAAGAATAGAAATTTTTTATATGATTAGAAAGGTAAGAGGATGTGTAAGATTTTGGTGGTGATTTTAGAGATACCCACTTTACCATTAGTAAACCCGATGAAGGCAAAGACTAGAATTCATCTAAGAAGATGAAAAAATGTCTAAAGGAAAATAAATGGATGGAAAATAGTCTCCCAAGCATTTGGTTCATTTCCCTAGGATTTTACCAAGCCATAACCTAATTAGGTTTCTAGGATTCAAATAAGCTAACCAAGTTATGAAAATCAAAAAGTACATTCAAAACCTAATTGGGTTTTGAAGAAGTAAAAATGGGCTCTATTCTAGAGGTCATAACTTTCACATACAGAGGTCAATTGACTCCTTTAAATTGTGTTGGAAAAATATTGAAGAGATATTAAAAAATGAAATAGATAAACCAATCCTATCACATCAAAATTTTATTTTACATCAATTTGAAGTAGGCATGGTCTAAAATAGGTAATCATTGTTTCCAAAATATGCAACCAATAGGTAAAAATGAATGCTAGCATATTTCTAATTCTCTCTCTCAAATAAACACACACACAAATACACTCACTAATTCACTAAATAACTCATAAGATATCTCTCTTATAAATTCTAGACCTCTATCATTCTCTCACTAACACCTAACCTCTCTCCAACTTGTCACTCTTAAGCATTGTCTCTCTCTGAGTAACCCCTACCCCCTATCTCTCACTAACCCATAAACTCTCTATCTATCTCTCATTATCTCTCTCACAGACACTCAATCACTTAGTTAAAAAATATTTCTGTTATTGACCCCTAACCTGTCTCTCTCTCTCTAAAATTTTACCCTTAACCATAATCTCTCCTTGAGTAATCCCTAAATTCTGTGTGCGTGTGTGTCTATTTCTCTCTCTCTCTCTCTCTCTCTCTCTCTCTCTCTCTCTCTCTCTCTCTCTCTCTCTCTCTCTCTCTCTCTCTCTCTCTCTCTCTCTCTCTTTATCTTAGCCCCCACCCCCCCCTCTCTCTCTCTCTCTCTACCTAACCCACAACTCTCTCTCTCTCTCTCTCTAAATTTTAACCTCTCTACTTATCTCACTAATAAAATTTCTTTATATCATAACTCTTAACCTTTCACATCTCACTCTAACCAAACTATAACCCCCCCTCTCTAAACACAAAATATTAATCTCTCTCAATATAAATCATAACCTTCTCATTCTCTTACTAAATAATAACCTCTCTGTCTAACTAGCTCCTTACCCTACCCTCTCTCACACTAATGCCTAACCCACTCCCCCACCCCCCAACTAACCCTATCTCTCACTCTTACATGCACACACACTCAGTAACTCCTAGGTTGTATCTCTTACTAACACCTTATATCTTGTATTCTCTCATGAACTAATAACCTCTCTCTCTCTCTCTAACTCATAAAACTTATCTTCTTTATATCTCTAAATTAGAGAGAGAGAGAGAGAGATAGAGAGAGTTAGGAATTAGTAAGATATTTAGAGAGGGCAAGAATTTTTCAGAGATAGTGAGAGAGAAATATTGGAAGCTAATGAGTGTGTGAATGTATGAAAGAGAGATTTTAAGAGTTGTTAAGAGAGAGATCTTGGTATTTTGTGTGTGTGTGTGTGTGTGTGTGTATTTGAGTGAGTGTGTGTGTGTGTGTGTGTGTGTGTGTGTGTGTGTGTGTGTGAGAGAGAGAGAGAGAGAGAGAGAGAGAGAGAGAGAGAGAGAGAGAGAGTATGATAAGACTCTTATCTACCTATTTGATCCATGTTTGGGAAATAATGACTACTTATTTTAGACAATGTTTTATTCAAATGGATAGAAAGAAAATTCTTGATGTCCTAGAATTATATTTGTTCTATTACATTAGAGATCTATTCAATATCTTTCGAACACATTTTGAACAAAGTGAATTAGACTATGCATGCAAATGTTATGGAAACCAAAGTAGAGCCTATTTTTACTTCTTCAAAACTTGATCAGGTTATGAATGCACTTTTTTATTTTCATAACTTGATTGGTTATTTGAACATCTAAAACTCAATCGGGTTTTGTTGTTTTATCTATTTTGGTTAGGCTCAGTTACCAAGCCTAGTTGATTTTTGAAATTTTAAATAAATTGATTGGGTTATTGACATTTTTTGTGTTTTTCTTGTGGTGTCCGCTTTTTTGTACACCATCTTGGTGCACACACCTGCTAATGGTGTATCCATTTTTTCATTCCTCTTTGGTTATTCCTTAATTTTTATACTAATATCAAGTTTTATTCGAGACATGGAGGTACACAATTGGATATCTCCTATGTAATAGGGGATTCTAATCTATATAATGGGGAAAAACATAGTTGTCCACGTACAACTCACATAGCATATTTTTGATGGGTGGTACAAAAGATTTAAATGTAGATTAAAATTCTTGGGAATTATCGAGAGAAGGATTGAGACCCTATTAAATCTTAGTAGATTTAAATTGAGGAATTGTTCCCTTAACTATAGGGTAGACACTATAGCTGGTGGTCAACACTTAATTAGCCTAGGTACAATAGAAGAAATTTTTGTACTATTTCCATTCGACACCTCTACCTCCTCTTCTTTCTTCCCCAATTGTTGGTATTTTTCATCAATCAAATTCTAATATATTATCTACTCCATTTGTCATAATAATTTCAATAGTAACATGTCTTGGTAAAGACTCAACCCTACTACTAAGGATGTAGAGATGTTGGGTGAAATTTGAGGAACTTTATTTCCAACAATTATGCATCCTTCTTCCTCATAATTTGATGGCTCCTTATCATGCCTTAATTCATCAAATATATTACCTATCCAAACTACCATGGATACTTTTGTATTCATTTCTCTTAGATGTTGAGAATATTTAGTTAGTTGATCTAAACTATCTACACCCACATAATATTTTCTATAACTTTTCCATCAAATCCATGTCAATTTCATGGATTTCCTTGTCAACAATATTAAAAAAATTTCCTCTATTGTAAATTTCCATTCAACACCTCTACCAATTTTCTTAAGAAGTGATATTTTATAGAAATGTGCTTTGTTTTGGTATACATCACTAGTTTCTTTGATATATTGATTGCACTAGTGTTATCATAGTATATGACTATTTGATCTTTGATCTCTATCTTCATTCCTTCCAATAGTTGTTTAAACCACTAGTGCTTTTCCTATCATCAATACTTCCTGCCCAATCAACATCAGTGAACACTTTTAAGTCCAGATTGCCTCCAAGTTTGTACCATAAGCCATAGTCTTCAGTACCTTTTAGTCATGATTCTCTTGATTTCCATTATGTGGTTTTTTCTAGGATTTTCTAATAATCTTAAAACCATACCAATTTCTAATGCAATATCAAGCCTTGTGCGCACTACATACTGTAATTTTCCAATAATTGATCTATATGCGCTCTAATCTACTTCCTTTGAATCATCATTTTTGGAAAGCTTATTTCTAGTAGACATAGGGGTTCCAATTGGTCTTGAATCTTCCATTCCAATTTGTTTTAGTATCTCCATGATATATTTGGATTGAGTGATGTATATATCATTTTTGTTTTGCTGAATCTGCAATCCAACAAAGAATTTTATCTCTCAAAAGATAGCCATCTCAATTTCTTTACTCATCTCTTCTAAAAATGATTTGCATAAGTCTTCGTTTCCTTTGAATAAGGTATCATCAACAAATATTTCTTCCAACACAATCTTCTTGTTTGGTCCTTCTTTGATATACAGACTACTATTATCATTTGTTCTTTGAAAGCCAATCTGTATCAAGCAATTATGAAGTCTTTCATACCAAGCTATGAGAGCTTGCTTGAGACTATATAATGCTTTGTGTAATTTTTAGACCATATCTCTTTTGTTAGGATCTACAAAACCTTTTGGTTTTTCAATGTAGACTTCCTCATCAAGAATTCCATTCAAGAATGTAGATTTAACATCCATTTGATACACTTTAAATCCTCTGTGTGCTGCATATGCTAGTAGATTTATAACACCTTCTAATCTTGCAATAGAAGAAAAAGTTTCACCATAATCAATACCTTCTTCTTGAGAATAGCCTTTGCAAACCAATTTTTCTCTGTTTCTAAAAACCTTTCCATCTTCATTCAGCTTGTTTCTAAACACCCATTTTGCGCCAATTACATTTTTATCCTTGGGTCTAAGAATGAGGGTCCTGGTTTTGTTCTTCTCTATTTGTTCTATTTCTTCATTCATTGCTTCAACCCAACTTTCATTATCTAGAGAATCTTTAACATTTCTAGGTTCAAATTCAACAAGTAAACATGTACCTTTTCATTTTTTTCTTGTCATTGTTCCATTAGATTTGTCTCCAATGATTTGAACAGGTGCATGATACCTTCTGACATATCTTGCTAACACAAGTTTTTTGGATTTGGAATGAGTTTTGTTGATTTTATTATGAACTTAAGTATCTAGCTTGGGTCCCACTCTCTATGACTTGGGTCCATCAGAATCAGTTTGAACTAGCTTAGTAGCTTCTAACTGTGACTCGAGTCCTTCATACTATGACTCGAGTTACACTATCCACAACTTGGTAATTGTTGGAGATTTTGGGGACTCGGGAGGTGAAGCTTCCTTTCTCAAATAGATTTGGTAGGATATTAGGTCCATAGTAAACAAATCTTCTGGCTCTTTGCTACTTTCTTCTTCACTCTTTTCTAAAAACTCATCAATTTTCACATGTGCATTTTATATGATTTTATGAGTAGATAAATTCAAACATTTGTATACTTTACTTCTACAAGAGTATCCTAAAAAGATGCCTTCATCACCCTTGACATCAAATTTGTCTATTCTAGATTCTTTCAAGATACAACATTTGCTACCAAATACTTTCAAGTAACTTACATTAGGTTTGTAGCCATACCATAGTTGATAAGGAGTTTTGTTTGAATCTTTCTTCAACTGTACTTTGTTCAAGGTATGAACTACAATGTTGATAGCTTCCTTCTAGTATTTGATTGTAACATTATTTTCAGTCATTAGTGTTCTTACACAATCCATGATGAATTTGTTTCTTGTTTTAGCTATACCATTTTGTTGTGGAGTACCAAGGGCTAATACTTGTCTTTTGATTACTCTTTCAATGTAGAAATTATTGAATTCATTGGAGATGAATTCATCACCTCTATCTAATCTTTAAAATTTCAATCTCTTTCTAGTTTCTTTTTCTACTCTTGCTAGATACCACTTGAATTTTTGAAAAGCTTTAGACTTTTCTTTTATATACATTACAGTCATCATTCTAGAATAATAATCAACAAAAAGAATGAAATTTTTTTCTCTATTGTAACACTCTATTCCAATAGGTCCACATAAGTTTTTATGCACAAGTTCTAAGACTTCTCCTAACTAATAGTTCTTGCTTTTAAAATTAGTCTTTTCCATCTTACCAATTTGGCAATTTTTGCATAGACCCATATCAGGCTTCTTCTAACTAGGAATACCTATTACTCTTTTATGTTTTCTTATCTTAACTATATTGTCAAAGTTCACATGACATAATCTTTTGTACCATAACCAACTTTCTTCTACTTGAGAAATAGAACATGAATTTTCACTGAGATCAAGATAAAATAGATTACCTTTTGTTTGGTTGCTAGATCCAACCAGATTTCCTTTTCCATCCAGTAGTTTGGCCTATCCATCCATGAATTCTATCTTGAATCCAATTTTATTCAATTGTGCTAGACTTAGTAGACTATACTTGTCCTTCAACCCAATAAGCATTATTACATATGAATTCCTTAGTCAATGAAATACATCATTTTCCTTTTATGTTACAAGGTTCATTGTTTCCAAACCTCACACTAACTCCATCATATTATTCCATGTGCTCAAATTTTATTTCGTCTCCAGTCATATGATGTGAATGACCACTATCAATAATCCATGTATCATTTTTGCTAACATGAGAGATAAGTGTCATTTTATCTCCTTCATCATTAGATTCATCTTTTACTGCAATATATACCATTTCATCTTCATTGTTATCAGAATCTTTAGCCATAAAACAAGATTTCTTACCATTGTCTTTTTATTTCTTATAGTTTCCTAAATCCTTCTTGCCTTTGTGCTTATTTCTTTTCTTTTGATCTTTGTTTTCTCTATTTGGACACATTGCAACAATGTGACCAACTTCTTCACAAGAAAAGCAGATCAGAGGAACTTTACCTTTGTACTTTCCCTTGCCTTTGGAATACTTCTTTCCAAGTAGGGCTTCAACAACTTCAAGATCACTATATGATCTTTATTTTATTTTTTCTTCTTCACTTCTTAATTGACCAAACTTTGATTTCTTACTCTTTTTCTTGAGTGAGAATTTAGCTTCAAATTTAGACACAATAACTTTTGAACTAGGAACATAGTTATCAAAGTTATCTAATTCAAAAATTGTCAATCTTCCAACTATAGCATCCAAAGATATTTTATTTTTTGGATCACATCTCATCTCTTGAATAGCATACACTCTAATTGAATAAATAGGAAGAAGAGTTCTAATTACCTTGCTTACAACTATTTTTTCTTAAATGTCTCCTTTAGATGCTTTGATTACGCTCACACTTGCTTTGATTCTTTTCACATATTTTTCAATGTTCTCATCTTCTCTCATTTTCATCTAATTAAAATGGCCTCTAAGACTTTTATCCTTAGCTCTTCTTACATTGTCATCTTCTCTATAAATGTCTTTTAGCTTGGTCCACATTTCATTCAAGCTATTTTACAATCTTTTACTTCATCAAATTTAGCATAACCAAGAGTAGAAGCAATATCAATCATAATTTTTTAATGATTCTTCTTTCTAGTAATGTCTTCAACTGATAATGTACTAGTGGGAGTCTTGTATTCAGCATCAAGATATTTACAACCTGAATCACTAATGGTAGCCAAATGTAACCTCATAAGTCCTTACCATGCTGCAAAATTATCTATATTCAACTTGGGAATCTCTCTTCTATAACACATCTTGATCTTTAGCTTAGGTCCTTGAAACCTTCTCTACAAGCACCAAAATCTTTGATACTAATTGTTGGAAATATAAGAGGAGTAACTGAGACTGGAGGGGTGAATCAGTTACCAAACAAAAAATCTTAGATCTCTTTTGATGTCAGTACAAAATAAACTCTAAAAACTGAATACTGCTGATGCTCAACAAACACACATAAAATGCTATAACTCGGTAAATACTAAATATGCTTGGTAAATACATAACATGAAAATATTAGATGTTATTTGTGATTACCATTATCTTAACTTAGATGTAAACACATAAAATAAAATAGCATGAATACATTTGACACTAGGATTTAATGTGGAAACCCAATTTGGGAAAATGAACAATTGCAACTAGTTACTATTTTCACTCTTCTGAAGTGAGCCCTGTTAGGAGCCAACCTTGTTAATGGTTACAAAACACACTATTAGGTGTGTCCCTATTAAAGGACTTAATCACCTTGTTAGGAGTGGCCTTGTTAGAGGTCTTTAGACAATTCAATAGAACTGCCACCTTGTTAGAGGTTTTAGAAATAGCTATTAAGCCAACTCTATTAAGAGATTTATATCACTACTACAATGGTTAGAGAGTAACAATGAGATAACCTTTTTTCTAATACAACTGATTACATATCTCTATTCTAGCTTGTACTTGATCTTTCTTGATCGAATGTGTCTTTTCATCTTTACAAGGATATTCTGCTTATCCTTCTGATTCGCTTCCTTACTACATCATTAGATCTTAAAAATCTTCCATGCATTCACACTCTTACACCCTTACAAATTCTTAACATGACCTTATACTTATATCATTCTTATTGTCAAGTCAGCTCATATAGAACTTAGAATATTCATCTCTTGAGTTGGCTAGAACCAATAGATAAATTGATTAAACTCAATATTTCAAAATAATAAAATCCTTCATTAGCTAACCCTACTCAATAGAAACTAACTCAGAAACAATTTTCCTGTATTAACCAAGTTAACTCCGTTAACATTGCATATTTGTGAAGATTCTTTGGTAACTGAGTGAGCTTGGTTAACATTGATTTCATCCAATATTTTCTTCATTAAACAAGTGAGCTCACTTAACACTCATCTTCTATAGACTTTCCTTCTATGCTCGAGTGAACTCGGTAAATACTACCTTTTGAACTAGGCAGACATAGGAATGCTTGGTAGACATAGAAAAATGTCTTAACTGCTTGAGTGAGCTTGACATGCACTGACTAATAATGATATGACATTTGAGTAACATCAAAGTTAATACATAATTAATCAATTGTATCCAACTGTAACTAAGAGTATCGAATTCAGTAATTCTCTCCAAGCCTAACCCAAAGCTTAAGTAAAATGCATAAGATATGGGTGTTTAATAAAGTGAAGGAAAATATAATTGTAATAATCTCTACAATCACATTTCTAACTTTTTTTGGTTGTAAAAATGATGGGTTTAACATCCTAAAAGGCAATCCAGTACTAGTGAAGTAGGACAAAGGTTTAGTGCTCCTTAGGTCCTGCCCTTTGTACACTAGGTGAAATTGCGGACCTATATCCCCCTTTATATTTTACCTCTACTACATTGCAACATCCTAATATTATTACTGAGGCCAACTCACATAATATTAGAGTCATTACACCTTCAGTGATCTACTTGTTAGGCAGAGCATACTATTGTTTGTGTGCCTCATACTAGCATTAGGTACAAGAATTTGTGCTTGGGTAGCCTTACTAATAGTGATGCATATGACTATATTTTTAAGGTGGTTGAAAGAACATAGGATACTAAAAATACCGAAGCACCTCATTGAGAGGCCCTTTACAAAAGATAAGTATATTAAGACTAAAAATTGATCTTGTGACGTTGTATTGAATTTAAATTTTTTATACTTTTATTATAATTTACTTATAATTATTGCCCACTTATGTATATATGTGTTCTATTTACGTTCAGTTAATGACAGAGGAGGAAATGACATAAGTGGAGGGTTCTATGCTTTTGGGCATTTCATTTGGCCTTGACACTTCTATGGAATATTAGTTTTCTTTTCATTGTAGTATATACATATAATTTGTAATTGTTAGGGTCATATTGTTACATAGTGATTTAGATTTTGCTAGCTATGACTAAGTGGAAATGTGAGGGGGTTGATGCATCATGTATTGATAAGGGAAAGGTATTTATGTATTTTATATTATTAATGAAAATGTATACTAGTCACTGTGAACTCATTTTTAATTTGCATAGTTTAGTTGATAGAGGATGGTATTAGATGATGTTGTGACACTAGTTCACCAATGGAGAGGCGTAGGAATCTCCATTCATAGTGATAGTTTCACAATATGTATATATATCTATTTTTTTAGAATTTTTACTATCAAGTATATATGTGATCAAGTCATGATTTTATTGAATTTTGTAGGTGACCCCTATTTTGAGAGAGGCATCATGGCAAGGATTGTATCATTGTTGACCCAACCTACAATACTTGAAGAAAGATCAACTTAGGTAAGTTTTGATACATTAATTGAATTATTTGTAAATATATTTTTCAACCAAATATTTAAGATTTAATAGTACAACTCATAGACCAATATCATGGTTATAAACATATACAAGTTGAATTAGATATTGTTAGCATTATCCCTTCACTTCCTAAGACATATGTTAGGAATCCTAACCAAAGAAGAGATATAGAGTTGAGGTACATGAGAGTTAAAGTTTAAAATATGTTTACTTTTTATTATTCATTATAAGTTTTAATATTAATTTTTTCTTAGTAAAAACCATATAAACTAAGTAATCAAAATTTGGGTTTCTTTTTTTGTGTTCATGCAAGATCCACAAGAGCCAAATAATAGTTTGAAGAGGCTCCATTTTGTTGATCCACTACTACAATAGGATGTCTTAGGAATAAATTTATAGTTTTTTCTTATTTTGAGATGGTATATGCCAAATTGTGTGTGTGTGTATATATATATATATAGATTTTTTTTAATATATTGAGATGACATCTGCCATATATTGAACAAAACAATTTCAACACACACACACACACACACACACACACACACACACACACACACACACACACACACACACACACACACACACACACACACACACACACACACACACACACACACCTGTGTGTGGGTGTGTGAGATTGAATCCAAAAGAGGATGAGATTAGATCAAATTAGATTACTTGGTGTACATGTGTAAGAGAGAGACCCCAAAATAAGAGAAGTTAGCATGCATCAATCATGATGTATATTGGGTTCAATTAGTAGGGTATAAGAAGACACTACAAAGTGTTAAACCAAGTTGGAAAGGTTCAAGTCAAGTTTTGGTACTTTAGAAGAGTCTTATGTAGTTAGGAAAATTTAGGTTTGACATGTACCAAAAAATTGATAATGCTATGTAGGAAAAGTAAGGTCTCCACTAGCATTTACCCAACCAAATAGAGTTGATGGAGTAGATAGTTTGGTCCTATGATGGATTGTCTCAAATATGCACCATTTATAAAAATTTTTCTATGAAACATTGTACCTTTTACACTAGCCAAGATCGGGTTGCCAAATGGAATATAAAAAATAAATTAATATATTTAATTATAGGCATTTCCAAGACAATCCTTGTTTAGGTCATAACTATATGATACCCCTAACGAGGTACAATAAATTACCCTCTATAAATTGCTACCATATTTGTTTGAGTGAACTTTGGGAGCACTTAGCTATGGCATATGCCAAAATATTCTTGATGTATGTGGGTGAAACATGCTCTCTAATAGAATTCAAATAGCTAACTAGACCCAATGGAGTAGATAGTCTATTCGTACAATGTTTGAAAGATTCACAATTAAGAAAATTTTGATAGAGCATCATTATATTTTTTTGCACTAAATGAGATTAGGTCACGAAATGGAATCCATCTAGAATATCTTAAAAATTCTCTACCTATTTTTAGGTCTTCCCAAGGTGTTGCTTCTGCACTTCACAACTCTTTGATACCCTTCACAAGGTCCAAGAAATCACCCTCCCAAAAACTATGCCTAATTTGGTTTAGTGCACCTTGGGAACACTTACGTATGACATGTGATAGAAAATTATTGATGATGTTTGGGGATATGAGGTCTTTAATAACATTTACCTAGCCAACTAGAGCCAATGGAGAAGATAGTTTGATCCTACAATGAATAATTTGAATGTTTCACCATTGAGCAACATTTGACTAAGCAACATTACAAATTTTTTACACCAACCAAGATTGGTTTTCCAAATGGAATGTAGGTGGAATATCCCCAAAATTATCTATGTGCATTCATACCTTCTTAAGATGGTCATTATTCACTTCATTACCCTTATAAGGTCTGAAAAATCACCCTTCGAAAGTTGTTGCTTGATTTTTCTTAGTGCACATTGGGAACACTTAGGTTTGACATGTTTTAGAATATTCTTGATTCTATGTGGATGAAATAAGGTCTCTTATAGAGTTTACCTAGCTAATTGGAGCTGATGGAGCAAACATTCTTGTCTCATAAAGAATGGTTTAAAAGATGCACCATTGAGCAACTTTTGACTAACATACATTGCAATTTTTTTCACCAACTGAAGTTGGGCTGCCAATGGAATCTAGGAAAAATATCATAAAAATAATGTACACATTTATATGGCTTCTCAATATTGTCCTTGTGCACTTTACAATTCTCTGATACCCCTCATGATGTCCAATAAATCACCCTTCAGAAATTACTACCTGATTCGACAGAGTGCACCTTTGAAACACTTAAGTTTGACATGCACTATAACATTATTGATTCTTTGTGAGTGAAATTAGGTTACCTTTAGTGTTTACCTATATAACAAGATTCGGTGGACTAGATGATTTGGTCCTACAACAAATAGTTTGAAAGATTCACCACCGAGAAAGTTTCAACTAAGCAATATTACAACTTTTTGTACAAACCAAGATTGGGTTGAAAAATTTAATCCAAGTGAAATATACTAAAAATGATCTATGTTATTATAGTTCTTCCTAATATGGTTCTTATGTAATTCATAGTTTTTTTCTACCCCTCACAAGGTCCAATAGATCACCCTCCAAAAATTTCTACCCAAATTGGATTAGTGCACCTTGGGAACACTTAGGTCCTCCATATGTCATAACATTTTTGATGCTATGTGGGTGAATTGTGGTATCCAAAATTGTTTACTCAACCAACTAAATCCAATGGAGAAGATAATTTTGGTTGTAAGATGAATAGTTTGAAAGATGCTCCATTGAACAAGTTTCAACTAAGCAATATTGCAACTTTTTGCATAAAATTAGAATGTATCACCAAGAATAATCCAAGTGGAATACCCAAATAATAATCTATGTTCTTTTAGGACTCTCCAAGAAAGTGTTTGTGTAATTCATAGTTAATTAAGAATCTCATACACACACAAGCATTCACATGCACTAGCATTCAAGCACTCGGGTTTTCAAGGATTGAAGTCTTTCAACATTATTTACAAAATTCCTCCATTGAAGATTGAGGATTCAATAATTTAAGGAATTGAAGGATTTTATCTTCAAGATCTCCTTCAATCAACTCAGGGTCCTTTATTGTATCTTCTACATCCATTTATCCACATTCTTGATCCAATCCAATTAGTAAAGAGAGCTCATTACATTTAATTCAAGAGGTTCGACTATTGTAAGGTGAATTCATTCATTTACTCTAATTTAAAAAAAATTAAATTACTTAAATTCAAGGTTAATTCCTAAGCTAGGGTTTGACCAAGGAAAACCTCCCATCAAAAAACAAAAACCCTTTTTATTGCAAGTTTCAAATCTTGGAATGGTAAACAAGTTGCAAATTTAGACACCCTTTTTGTCATTCATTGGAACTCCAAAATCAGAATTAGGTTAAGACATAGTTGATTAATGCCACTTTAATCCCATTCTATAGAAGAAAATCATCCCTACCATACCACCCAATAATTTCTAGGTTTTTTAGATTTGGTGGTTTCAAACCCAAATCCAATGTTATTTGTCCATTTTGAGTAGTACATCAATTAGAAAACCAAACCCAAAGGAAAGTCTTCCAATTTCCTTCTTTATTTCATCATATCTACTTATTGCATCTAGTGTCTTAATTTTTTTCTAGATCATTACTCCAACTAGGGTTTCAAAGGATTTTGTATCTTATCCCATACTCTATAACCACTAGATTATGGATTCTATTAGTGCTCCTTTATCACTTTGCTAGCACTAATTTGTATAGATCTAGTCATTTAAGAATTGGGATTGAAAGGATACCTTATGTGAATAAAATGATGATACTTTTAACATTTTAGAACACATACCTAAAACTCCACCTCCACCTAAGAAGAAAGTGCCTCATAAATCTCATGATCAACCTAATCTTAAACTTAATCTTAAGCATGCTAGAGACATTACTATTTCATTTGATGATTGTAATATTTTCAAGGCTCCTGATAGTCCTCTTTATATTATTACTAGGTTTGCTAGCATGCTTCTTATGGCTATATTTTGATCATACTTCTATGGTCAATTTTATCATCAAAGAAGATTTATTTTCCAAGGGATTGCATCACGACTTCTATGATTCATCTGATACTTGGAGTTATACTTGTAATGGTGTATTCTATTCCCCTCATGGTTCTATTTCTTTATCTATCTAACTATGAGGTAAAGTGTCGAATAATACCTTGTTGTCATTCCTACATTAGACCAATTATAGGTAGAGCTAGGTTTACCTTGGTTGACTACCATAAAAGCCATTTTTTCTCCTAGTTATTAGTTCATTAAATTTCCTTATGATAATGAGATTGATAGAATAATTCATTATCTTTATCATCCTTCTAGGCCAAGACAATTCACTACCCTTAATTTATTTTGGCCTTCTATTCCTACTAAACCTCCTACTCATCCCGATTACCTTTTCCAATCATATCAAGGTAATAAATATCAAAATTTTGTTGGGTTAAGTATGCCTAGGGATATTATGCATGGTCTTTTTCCTACACATTCTACACATATATTTCTTCTTATTCTTCTATTTCTAATGTTCAAATACCTTCAACATCTATTGATTCTTCAAATATGGTTCCTCTTTCTAGTGTATTCCCTTCATCTAGTTCTAAACCCTACATTTTTCCTCATCTTAACCCATATAATGATAGTAAGGAGCCTATGTCTATTAATTCTTCTTCTTCTCAACAAATTTCTGGCAAGACTAAACATGACCAAAATGCTTGTAAACATTGAGATAATTATCAATATTATGGTAAAGCTTGTATGCATGTTTCTCATCATCTAATGTCTATCGAATAAGTTCATCAAACTAATGAGATATATAAATGTGATATTCCTATTTTGGTTTCTATTACTATTAATTTCTTGATGAAGAAAATTTATTAAAGGATCATGAAAATGAGATTATTGATCTTGATCTTGATTTTCAAAATATTGTTTCTATGTATCTTTCACCTACATCTAGCCTAGATCATATTGAATATCAAGAGGGTCCCTATCTAGACTTAGCTATTGTTCTTGTTGCATTGGACTTTTCTCCTCTTGAAATTTGTCCACCTCTACATACTATTCACCAAGATAGGGGTAGAGGGAAATTCACTTGAGTGAGTGCTCTAGCATAGTATCTTTTTGTGTATTTTCCTAGTGTGATGTACTTCCTCTGTATGGTGTATTCTATATATCTATTTATATTTATTTAGATCTCCCCTGTTGCTCTGTTGGGACAAGGTGATAAGAGAATCACAATATTGAATCATTCTTCTATTTTTATCCCACTTTTTATATATTTTATTATATGTGAAAATGTTCATAATTGTAGCTTTGTGTTATTTTCTTGGACTTTCCACCTGGAATCACTAATTGTTTTTGGCCTCCATGGTGGTGGTACAAAAAAACTCTTCTTTGTAACTCATATGCATCTTTCTGCCGTTGTGTTTTAGTTCTACTTCCATTGGGTAACTATGATATTTCATTGTTGATATAATACTTACATGTTATCATATGATCATAATTACCCAAAATTTAGTAGACCCCATGTGTTTGAGCCATATGTTACATACTCATTTCACTTGATTTGTCTTCTCTTACAAGAATTTGATAGTGGAAACATCTCTTTGTTTATGTATGTATATTGCATTAAATCCATTACACCTATAAATGTGATAGCAATGAATTTATATGGGGGAATATTATCTCCTCATACTTCTTTCAATCATGGTGTAGTAAATATGGATTTGAAATATGGCTTAGGGTATTTTAGCTTTGGATGCTTGGTTTGCTTCTAGGGTATCCTCAAATCTATGCATTGTTGCTTCATCCCTTAATTTTACACAAATCTTGTAAATCCCTTTATTTATTCTTTGTAATCCTAAATAAAGAACTCTCCATGTACATCTTCAATTTAGGAAGTGATCATCCTTAACATTGGGTCTCTCTCTTCTTTGCACATGCATATGGTAAATCTCATATATGGGTAACATGTAAGATCTTTCTAAATCTCATATATGGTTAACACATCTAGACATACATTCTAAATCTTATATATGGGTAACACACATAAAATTTTTAAATTTCATATATAAACTTAATGCATTCAAGTACAACAAACAAAGTCCCATACATAGGTAACACATTTTTTTTTTTTTTTTTGTGATTCACAATGGGATGTACATTTATCATTGGAAAATTAATCACACCCCTTCTCTCTATGCTTCTTTTAGTCAATGATTTCTCTCTTATTATAATCTTGGAGTTAGAAAAGACTCAATCCCTTGGAAGCTTTATCAATTCTTTGTCTCCTTGATTGTGATGATACTATATCATGCCTTATTCTCTACTTTACCAAGAGTTTGGATATAGTCCACACTCTCACTAAAATGGGGGCTAAATGTACCTTCTTAAATTGGAAGAACTTTAATTTCATATTAGATTTTCACCTATTTAATGTAAGATCATCACCTTTTTGCATCTTTCCTCCTTTCTCAAATCTTCTTCTCATTTCTCCTTAACATAGTAAGGGTAAAACCTAATAGATCATCTTTAATGCTCATAAATTTATGTTGTATAAGTTGAAAGCATGAATGCTGATGATATTCCTATGAGGGAGTATTGTAGATATGCTACTATAATGATATGTTACATTCATGAGTGAGTTTTTCATTGATGTCAACATAGTAGTCTTCTATGGTATATGATAGAAGAAAAATAGAAAGATCAAGTTGGTACAGATGACTAGTTGAGTATTCTCACTATTTAAGGCTATGGGAGATAATTCTAAGTATCCATTATATGTAGTCAATGTCAGATGAAGAAATGATAAGTCTAGAATAAGTTATGTAAGTTTTGGTGATGTCTATTCTGAGTTAAAGTTTACAAAGTGGTCTTTTCCTTTAAGGACACATGACTATCCTCAAAATTAGATTCTCAAATAATCCTATTAGTGGAGTATTAATGGCTTAAACTCCATAGTACTTTTATCATTCATAGATCCACTTTTACCTTGCTACTTCAAAGTCACCATAAAAAATTCTCCCATATGCCTCACCTTGAAGTCCTCCTTTTTGCCACTCTCCCTAGTCTTTTGGCATCCACTTGGACCTTGCCATGGCCTTGACAAAACTTCCATATCTTTCTTTACAACAAAAAAAAAATTCCTTTTTTAGCAAGATGGATGAGGACCTGGAACCAAAAACTCTACCAAAAAATCAAAACCACCAAATCTTCAAGGTCTTGCTGTGGATTGCCTCCTTCAGTGCTCTACCCACACACTCAAGATCTTCAAGCCTTGATACCAATTTGATGCAGAACCCTCTATATTTACCTCCAAGGAAACTTAATTCAACTCAAGGGCTTTACAATAGTCTGGTACACCCTCATGGAACCAATAACATCTTAAAGATTTCAATAGAGAACCTAAAATTTAGGCAATTAAGAGATCTCCATTAACACAATCTGATTTCTATAGATGAGTAAATTACTCATAACTTTTAGTCCTAAAATTTTCTTGCGAATTTTTTTGGAGGAGTTTTTAAAATTTTTCCCTTTTTAAAACATATCCAAATATAAGACCAATCCAATAATTAAATTACAAATTATGTGCTCTGAACCAAGACCAATATTTTATTTCATAAATTAGAAGCAAAACCATTAACTTTTCCTAGGGCATTCCATAACTTTCTCAATACATAGCCAAATGATTCCCAACTAATTTAGACTTGAACATATATGAGTTTATTTCCATAATTTGTAAGCCATTGGTTTATCCAATACATAAATCATTTATTAAGATCAAATCTTTTCCTGTACCTTCAATGAAAATTATTAAAAACCAATATTCACTCAAATACCTATAACATCCACAAATGTAAATGAAAATGACTGAAACCAATTGTAAATTAAATATAGCCCATATATCTTGCCAATTAATACAATTAGAGTTTTTTATTCATCCAATTATGGTCATACCAAACTTTTCAATCTAATTATAGTTGAGCATTCTCAAACCTACAAATAATAACTTTTTCCAAAACTTTCACAAATCCTTAATTTCTACATGAAATAAACCCAAACCAATTCCAAAATAAATTTTATTTACTACTCTATCCATATATATATATATATTTTACATGGTTTTTGGGCTACATTGTTGTACAAGACCTAGAACCAACACCAAAATTGAAAAACCAATCAAAATAACAATTGATAATTTCACCAAATTTGTTTCAGATGTATCTCTTTCCTTCTGTTAATGCTTTGGTTCAACCATACATCCAAATTTATAGTTTTTATGGTTGGTTATAACTTCCAAATCACCTTTTAAACCATCTCCTTATATTCTTTTAGTAATTATGCAACTATGACAACATTTATCCACTTTATGCATTTTCACATTACAACTTTTGTATATACCCAACATAAACCAAAATTATGATTCTAATGAATTTTGATCTTTCACATTAATTTCCTTAACCTCCATTTTTTATTTTAATTTAGGTGCGTTTGCAGCAGACCCTTTAACTCATCTTGTAACTATCCAATTTCTTTGTAGTGATTATGCTCATGATGCTATAATTTGAGCTAAGCTATTTTCTTGAAATTTTTATGACAAAAGTTCGCAGTGTTATTAGTCTTTTACACCTTCTACAATTGAGTCCTTTCATAGAATTGGTAATGCTTTTATCCAAAAATTTCAAAGTAACATTGGTCCTCAAGTATCTTAGAGTGATTTGATGCTTTTTAAAGAATGTTTAAGCATTTTCATTGCTTAGATTTTCTATCCAATGCCTAATATTAATATTCAATAGATGTTTATTATGAATTTGTAGAAATACATTAGAGATAAGATCATGCTTACATAGTTTACTTGTTTTTCTCAAGTTTTTGTAGTACTTCATCATTATCAATTGAAAGCGAGTTAGTTTTACAACACCACTCCAATGACTCATGTACCCATTGACAAGAGTGATGTAACACCTAGTCACAAAGAATTCCAAAAACCAAAAAATTATATCAAGATCAAAAAATCCATTTAAAAAAAAGAAATTGTGATTCACAATGGGATGTGTGTTTCTCATTGGTGAGTTAATCACACCCCTTATTAGTTTTCTTCTATCACTCAATGATTTACCTTTTATTTTGACCTTGTAGTTAGCAATGACTCGGTCCCTTGGGGGCTTGATGGATTTTTAATCTCATTGTATGTGATGAGACCATCTCATGTCTTGTGCTCTACTTTACCAAGAGTAAGAACCTAGTCTACACTCGTGCTAAAGTTGGGGGTGAACGTACCATCTTAAATTGGAAACACTTTAATTTAATGATAGCTTGACAATTTAACACAATATCATCATCTTCTTTCATATCTCCTCCTTTCTTCCCATTTCACCTATGAAAAATAAGGGTAGGACCTAATATATCCTATTTTATGCTCATATTTTAATGGTATAAAGATTTAGGTTTGATTTAGTCACTTAGGTCCTCCCTTTCCCTCTTCCAATCATTCAAAATCTCTTTTTCACACCTAAAGATCATATCTCAAAATTTGTAGCTAATTTCAAGCACTTGGGACATATTTTGGGACCTTAAAGGAATCTTGAGGGTCTTGGGTCTCACTGGTAGGAGGATAGTGCATCCTTTCTAGGTTAATTAGGGACAAAGTGCATTCCTAATTAGGCCTTATTTTTGGACCACATCTTAGGTCCCATGTGTAGATTGATAACTAGAGTTAATGCACAGTACTATCAGCCCATGTGAGAAAGTTAATTCCAAGCCTTTTATAAACCCACATATTTACTCCATTTCACATGTCATCTCATACACACACACAAGTATTCACATGCACTAGCATTTAAACACTCAATAATTCAAGAATTATTCAAGAAATTCCTCCATTATAGATCCTATCATCTCCATTATTGATCCTATCTAATTGGTAAAGAGAGTTAATTGTATTCAATTTGAGAGAACTTGCTAGTGTAAGGTGACTTTGTATATTTAGTTTACATTTTTACAATTCAATTATTTCATTTCAAGGTTAACTCGTAAACTAGGGCTTGACAAAGGAAAACTCTAAATAAAAAAACAAAAACCCTTTTTATTGCATGTTTTGTATCTTGGAATACAAAAAAGGCTGCAAATTTGGATATCCTTTATGTCATTCATTAGAACTATAAAATCAAAATTAAGTTTATACATAGGTGATCAGGGTTGCACTCCTATTTTGTGTTAGGTGAAAGTCACCCTTGCTAGATCATTGAATTTATTTTGGGTATTGAAGTTTTGGTGGTTTTAGGCCTTGATCCACCATTATTTTTCCATTTTAAGCATCACACCAAGAAAAAAAATCAAACCCAAAGGCAATTCTTCTAATTTCCTTCTTCATTTTAGCATATCTAGTTATAACAAATAGTGTCTTAATGATATTTCCTAGATCATGTTCCAACTAGTACTTCTCTATCACTTGGTTAACACTAATCTTTCTAGATCTAGTGACATTAAAATTGGGATTGAAAGTATCAACTTCCCTAACTCCCTCTTTGAGTTGTTTATGTGTGGTTATGTGATGAACTTTGGTTTACTTTCCATGCCTCACATTTCCACATTTGCGCCTTTTTTAAACCCAAATTGTGCCCCTTTTTGTTTGGATTTTTATTATTGTGTGTTCACCTTTCTTTGGTAAACCTAACTTCTTCCCCCTTCCATTTATTTTAGAGTTAGATCTTCATATGCCATTGTGTTATCTCTTCTGATCAATACTTTATCTATTTAATTTCATAATATTATATTGTGTGGTTTTTGATAAATTTCACATCTTTAAGGTTAGATTATCTCTTTTCCTTTTTTAGTGTATGATTTTAATCACCTTAATCCCTATTTATGGTGTTGCTATTATTAAAAGTCATAGACTCATGGCTCCCTTTGATCCAAAATTCTATTCTCCTCTTCTAGGAACCTTGGTGATCTTAAGGTATCTCATGATCTTAATTCTTCAATGGAGCATAAATCGTCTCACTCATCTCATGAGAAGGATGAGGCTTTAAGGTTTCCTTCTGAACATGTTCATAAGCTTTCTACCAAGATTGATGAAATGCATGATTGGCTTCTTCAAGAGAATCAAAATATTGACACTATTGTTTCTTTTTATTCTCTTACCAAAGAAATCTATAATGATGAACATAGTATTAATATTTTGTGTGATCTTACTTACCTTGTTGATTCTCATGTAAATCTTTTGGCTCAACCCATATCTAAAATAGGAATGGTCCCACTTATAACTAGTATTGAACCAATCTTACCCATTTTTGCAACTATCTCTACCATTCCTACTTATGTTTCTCCTATTGTGACTACTTTCATTCAACCATACAATCATCCTATAAAAAGTCTTCTTATTCATTCTCTACTTGTGAGTGTTCTACCTCCTTCATTTCATACCTCATGAACTTCACATAATAGTGTTCCTTACACTAATCCTAACCCCAATACTATGCTTCCTAGTGTCCTACTTATAGCACCTTCTATTCTAGCTAATTCATACACTTTTCCTATTGGAATTTACAAGTGGGAAGATAGACTTTTGAGGGGAGGGGGAGGGAAGGGGTGGGGGGGGGGTGGTGGTCAATCGGAAGTGACTAACTTTAACCCCTTTAAAACCTTTTAACTACAATCATTTACATGCATCTAATTCATCTAGTAAACATGAAAGTAAAGACATGCATGAAAATGGACAACATAAAATTTGGTAACCTAGAAACCCTCCAAAATGAGAAGGTAAAACTAGGGTGGGGATGACACCCACAAAGTATTACTATAGCAATATGTAACTATTTAAGGTTACAAAGTTTTACCACCTCCAATGGTCTACCCTATGAAAGGCCTGTCCTATTAAAGACTTTACACCCTATTAAAAGTGACCTGGTTAAAGGATTTACAAACACTCACTTGGAATGTTACCTTGTTAAAGGATTTAGCACCTTGTTTAAAGGCTTACAACATGGCTATTAAACCAACCTATCATCATAGGGTTTTCATTCCTAATACAATTTCTAGAGAGTATTAGAAAGTCTTGACCTGATGACTTGCAATCCTTAATTACTAATTCCATATCCTTGTTCTGCTTTGTCTCCTTTGATCTTGGCATGATCTTATATGTCTCTTCTTGAAACTCTGATATTTTATTCTTGATCAATTGAATTTTGCAATGCTATTCTATTCTATTCTAAGTCTTTAAACACCCTTCTACACTTCACTATAGTTCACCAATACACTTCTCACATGTACACACACACAATGGGGTTTTTTCCTCCTTTTAAAGGCTTCGAAGACTTAGGGTTAGATATGAATCTACGATCAATATTCACTCTTCATTTCCTACTCAATTCTTGCACCTTTCCTATTGGTTTCATGTGTTCTCCATTTTTCTTATTGGCTACATGTTGATTACATAGGTAATGCAAAAGATTCGATCTTATCTTCAAGATCCTTCAAGATTCATCCTATGTCGGTTCCAAAAATGGTTTACATCTGACTTTGGGAAGATACAAACTCATATGCTGATTTTGTGTTACTCGATACTTACTAGTTGCTGATGCTTGACACATATAAGAATTCTATCTCACTCGGCTCTTATAGAAATTCTATTTCACTCGGCATCTTATACTTTTCTTGGTACCTATAGTAACTCGACATCACTTATCACTCAACACTTGAACTTCCCTCAACACCTAAAGTTCACTCAGAACCTATTGAATCTTTGGCTTGGCACTCACTCTAGCTCAACATCTTTATTATACTCAATGTCAACTAAGAATTGGGTTAAGTGTGTTGACATTGATTTGTCAAGACCAATTTGAGATCAACAATCTCCCCCTTTGACATGAGTGGCAAAAACACTTAACTAAACATTATGGATCTCATCTCTTATGAGTATAATACACATTCTATTCAGCATATGTACAAAACTTCAAAAACTTGTTCAAAATTTTGTATACCTTAAAAATTTGTAACTCCCCTTGAGCCGATGTGCCATTTCTATAACCAAAATTCCATTCCTGTTACCAAAAACTCCTGTACTAAATTTGTCTCATGCTGATGTGTCTGATACTCTTTGCCTTCTCATTCTCTTGCCTCTATTTTTTTGTACCCTATTTTTGCTTTGTTTTTACTCTATATCTGCTCCCACTTTTATACATCTTCTTGTAGTTTATCCTTTTGGTTGTATCACCTTGTTTCTCCTAAAAAATTCAAAATTTTATATATCCCCCTTTGGGTATATCTCCTCCATATCTACATAATTTTTTACTCCCCATTCTTATTTTCTCCTAATATCTCCCCAAAATATTATATCTCCCCCTTTTTGACACTCATGTCAAAGGGTCCTAAGAATGAATGGAATATTTAGCCCAAAACATTTTATTTACCTCCAAGATCATCTTCAAGGAATCATCCTAGTTGTCTAATTCTATTTGCAATGATTTGAGCTGGATGGCTATCTCTGGTGCAAGACGTACTAGGCCTTCTAAAGTAGAAATATTTGGATCTTTCTTTAGAACATTTTTTGCATAAGTCTATTCCTTATGTAGGACTTCTAAATGTGGAGTAATAGAAGATTGAATTTGCATCAATTTAGCCTTGAAATTTTCCTCTTTTGCTGTTAATATAGCTAACTCCTTTTGAGTGTGAAGCGTTGTTGCAAAATGCTTCTCACTTTGAGCTGGATCTTTGGGTAGCTATGTGTTAGAAATCATAATATTTCACTCCAAGCTGAGTATTCTTTGGCTAGTTTCTTGTGTGAAATATAATGAGTCACACAATTTGGAGTACAATGAGAATATGTTTCCAAGTACTATTTTTACCTTTTCAATCTTCTTAGGCAATTCCACTTATGGAAGTGCTATCTCACTAGATATCTTCTCATTGACTTTTATTTGAAATTTCTTTTCAAACCACTCTAATAATTTAACATTAGAGTCAAGGTCTTCATTTTGTACCTAGTCCACTATGTTGGATAGTTGCTCCATGATGGGCTTTGTTTCATCAGGTAATATCATGCTAAATGCATCAAGGAATATGTCTTTGATTTCTATTATTGCTTGGTTATTTTTAGACTCATTTCTAAGTATCTCCTACTTTTTCCTTCTCTCTAGTGCCTCTTGCACTTCATTTATCTGTGCTAAATTCATTGTCTTGGATTCATAACTTGGTATGACTATTTCCTCATCAAGTGTAGGGTCTCCATAGTGGAGCACCCATGCTACCTTGGTGGAGTTTAAGCCTAGTGTTGAAATCTACAGTGGTACTGCATTAGTGCTCAGCTGCTTGGTAGGAGTCCCTACAGTAGGAAAGTTCACCAATGTCTGTATTGCCTCTTGCTCTCTTTCCTTAGGGGTTTTTCCCTCTTCCTTCTCTTCTTCTCTACTACCTTGATCAATGATAATGATTTGAGGAGGTGCACCTTGGTTTTATGTTGTAGGAACATCTTGTCCTATTTGTTTCTTTGCTGGCTCCTCAACAGTTGTTGTTGTTATGACTGTATGATCAACCTTAGTAGTTGTATCCTATGCTTCTTGATCTTTTGATTGATCTGTTGTAACTGTGGGAGGTTGTGAAGGTGGTTCTTGTGTGTAGAAGTTCTCCCTAGTGATATTTTCTACAACTTTTTTCAATTCTTCCACACTCACCAAAATAGGATTTGTGCACAGTTGTGATTGCAATGTGGTTTGGTGTAGGATTTTTTTGAGATCCTTTGTAGTCAATGGATTGATGTTCTAACTTGAGGTGTCAGGAACATCCTTTATAGTTATAGTGTCTATAGGTGTTGTATGTGGCAGAATTGGTAGTGGCAATTGGGTGTCTTGGACACTTTATTCTTCCTGCTACTCTTCAGCTGTTGGCTCTTCACCTTTCTGTGTCTTCTCTAATGCTTCCTCTTCTCTCTTTCTCTATTTCCTCTTCTTTTTCATTTTCCTCTTCTTCTTCATCATTTCTCTGCTCAAAGGGATCTTCACGCCCTTCCTTGATAGTAGTCAATCCATAAATTCACTTCCACATTTGTGTGGACTTTGCACAACATCTTCAATTTGATTTTGCAAAATTCTGAAGGTTTTGTATTTGGGTGCAAATTTCTCCCATGTTTATTGTTAGCCTTGCTTATTCGACCTTTAGTTAGGGAAAGAATTACATGAGCCAATGTTGAGTCCCTTATTTCCTTCTCCATTTTAAGGTAGTAATGCCATTTATTTTCTACAATGGAGCTTAGCTCCTTAGGCATTGAATTCTCTAGTTCAAGTGGGGTAGTCTTGAACTTAGCCATCATAGTGTAGATAGACTCTTCCACTATGTTTTTTTCTTCCCTTAAAAATTTATTAAAATCAATGGTCTTCTAACTAGTTAGATTTTCATTATCCCTAATGTTATTATAGACATTTTCCAATTTAGACTTGGTAGAGTGTCTTATCAATCTGTATTGATCATCATCAAACTTTTTATTTTCTTCATCTGACTCTAGAGGTGCAACATATTTTCTTCTCTTATTTTTCTCTATAGGTCCTTCTTGCTCTATGGATTTTTTCTTCCCCTATTCCTTTGCCACTTGGGTTGTTGCCCTGGTATTTGCCCTTGTAGTTGGCTTAACTGGGCTTGGCTTTGTTGCTTTCTTCTTCCCCTTGGGTTGTGCAACTGGCTATTTTTGTGCTTTTCTATTCTTTGGCTCTAGCTTGGGTGCTTCTTACTTGGCACCTTCCTTTTCTTCTTCATCCTCACCCATTCCTTGAGTCAAATCAAGTTTTTCTTGTCCTTGTTCTTATTCATCATCTTCTGCTTCTCCATCTCCTTCTTCTTCTTCTGCAGTGCCCTCACAAAATTTGGCCTTAAGTTTCTTCACAAGTTTTTCTTTCTTTTTTAGTGTGGAGGTAGTCTTCAACTCCATATCCATCTTTGACCTGACCATATCATAGGCTCCAAAATGTGGTGAACTTTTTTCCACTTCCTCAGCTAGTAGTGTAGTTATACCTATTGATGCCTCATCAATATTTATTTCATATCTAAGAGGTCTTAACCATCTAACTCTTGGTATGGAAACTTGTATGTAGGTGTAGTCAATATCTACAAGAAAGAATACATCATTTACATGCTTTTATACTAAGGAAACTTGTATTCTTAGTCTTTTCTTCATGGTTTTTTTGAAGTCTTCAAACTAGCTAGTCATTAGGGTTTTAAAATTAGCTCCCATTTGTTCAATTTATTCATTAACTTGAGTTATGATAGACCTATTTTTTTTCTAGTCAACATTGCCAAAAGAAGGAAATTCATTTTTTACATAGAAGAATATGCAAATCAAAATAGCACCAAACTTGCATTGTGCTCCCTTGGTTCTTCTGATTGCTACTAAATTTTCATTAATTTGTTGCAGTTGCAATTATGCAAGATCATAAGTATGATCCTTCTTCACTAATTTGTAACCCACATCCACTACAATGCAAGGCACACTAGTAAGCTTGCTAGATTGGTAGAACTTATGTGCAATGACTCTAACAACAAAGTCCACAAGAGGCTCGTGAATGGTATCGACATTCCTCTCTTGTTCCATTTGGCACCAGTGTTCTTCTTCTCAATTGCTTCCTTGGCATCACTCGTAAGGGTTTTTGGCTGATCTAGGGTTGGATACCCTATCACTCTATGTACAACCCTTTTTGTAATTTTCATTGAACTATCCTCTAACCATAAGCTTCCATCATGTATTTTGTTAAGCATGAGCCTGATCCATTCAATTTTGAAAACTGTGGGGAATTCTAGGGCATGTGTTAAACCCTTCTTTTCAACAATTTGATATTCTTCCTTTAGTACTCTATTTTCACACAATCTCTCATAGGATTCCCTCATCTCCATGTCTCCTATGGCTCCAATTTTGCAATTGTAACATCATCTAACATCCTGAACTATAACTACCTTAGGGGGTATGATAGATAGGGCTCCAACTGGGTCATTTTTATATGCCACTTCAGGGATTGGTCAAAAATTAGGTTTTTTTACTTCATTGGACACTAGCTAAACTTTAAATGACTCTTTCCCCTATGTTTTCCTAGAGCTAGAAGCCATTTATGTGATCTAGGGTTTGAATGTAAAGAAAATGTGAAACAATGTAACTCAAAACAAATGTAAATACCTCAAATTCGATGAAATCGTGTTGAATTGTTGTTGAAATCTGCTTAAACACTAGATTCTCTACGTAGTCATTCTTCACTCTTTTTTCATCTTTTCTCTTTGATCGCGATGAGGAAAAATGATTGCAAATGTGATAATATACCCTATTTTCATAGCATTTAATGCATAGTGCGTTTCCAGCTATCCACTTAGCTTCTTAATGATTTCTACATTACTCTACTTCCATTGGTTTTCCATCATTCGACATCCATAGGATTATCACTTACTTAGCTTCAACTAAATTTTCTCTTTACTTGGCTTTCACTACCAACTTGGCTCTAATGAAACATTCTGCTTCTACTGTCTTTGGCAATTAACTCAGCATGTATTGAAATTTTACTTGGCATTTGAGGGAAACTCGACAAAACTTATGAAATCTTGAAATTTTAACTTTGCAACTCTTTTCATGTCTATCTCTTCTTTTCAATACTTGCTTATTTAGGAACTGATGTATGATAAAGCTTTATGTTGGTACTCAAAATTGTAGCCTCGATTTTGAGTACTATTGAAAAATTAAGCCCTATAAGCGCTCTTTAGTGCATGTGTACCCAGTTGTTAATTTGAGGCCTAAGAGGTGTTTAATGTTTCTAACACCTTGCATTCAGTACATCTATGTGTTTCATGAAGTTAAATTGTTGTTTCGTGTCTTTTCATGAAGTCCCATTTTGAGCAATTGTCAAATCTGCATTTTCACCTAAGTTTCAAACAATGACAAGAGGTTGTGTTTGCAACTGAATATCTTGCACCCAGTAATTGACTTGAAACTTTGGGAGTATTTAGTGTCCATATCTAAGAGTCTATGTTTCATAGTTTGACTCATTTCGAATCTGTTTGATTAGGTTTTGAATCTCTCAAAGTTGGTCATTTATTGTTCTCATGCTGATGTGAATTGTTCAGAATTCTGAGAAGCCCTATTTGACAAGTTGCAACTTTTGACTTGTTGACCAAAATGATGAAATCATTGTTGTGTTGCATTTAGAGGTTAGAGATATGGTATGTTTCAAGTTTGAGCTTATGAAAATCTGTTTAATTAGTTATCAAGAGAGATTCCAAATGCAATTTTTAACTTTTAACTTGTGTCAAGAAGTGCAGATTTGTCGGAACCCTTATTTGTGATGTTATATCTCAGTACTCATGATAGATGACATCAAATGGATTATACCATTGTGTTTTAATTTGAAAATACTTCAAGTGTGCCAATTTTAAAATCTTGATGAATCCATTTGCACACTTTCCTAGGTTAATTCCATTTGCAAAAAATGCTTTTCTACCATTATTTCTAGTCTACAAATTTTGAGTAGCCTACTTGGACCACTCACCATTTACGTCCAATTATTTTTCATGAACCCAAATCATAGATTTATACTCTCCTTGTGACAGTGAACCAATTCCATAGTTTTTGTTCTCCCAAGTGTCAGTTTGCCCTATTTTCAGAGCCAAATCTAAATGCAATTTATTATTTTCTGACATTTTTTTTGCAGGAAGTTCTGAGAGGTCAAATTTGACAGTCAATATCTTTTGACTATGAATTCATCATGAGATGAGATTTGACATGGTACAAGTGTGTAGAAAAAAGAATCAATATGTTTGATTTTGGAGCCCAGTTAGGTGTTTAGATTAGTTTTTAAAGCCAATCAAAGGACCTCCTGATATGAAATTGATAATTTGCAGAAAATGGTGGAAATGATTTTTAATGATCTTTTAGTGCTTGAAATTGGTATTAATCAACGTCAAATGCTCTTTGGATTAGTTTGAGGTGTCAGTTGTTCAAAAACAATTTTTTTTTTTAGCCGGATCCACTTTGGGGTCTGATTGTTCTATCAAATTGATAAAGCCCTGGAGAAGTGAAAATGTTTTAAAGAAGGGGATCCAAAATTAGGAAAGGGGCACAAAAAGAATCAATGACTCCTCTTGAGAATACTCATAAGGCAGTAGCTAGATTAAATCAGTTGAAGAGATAGCTAGCCAAGTAGGGTCCAATGATGCAGATGAGGTTGAAGATGTGGATTACAAGCATACTATCTATGGAGCATTTGCAAGAGCTTCAAGATGATTTGGACCAGGAAAATGAAGCAAAAAATGACAATGTGCTAGGGATTGTATAGGTGTACATAAAAAGAATACCTATTTATCAAAGGAGAAATGAAGAAGATCAAAAGGCATTCAAATATCTTTAGTCTCTTAATATCAAAGACTTGGGTGACATTAGGTTGGGTTTTAAAATTATTATTTTGAGTTTAGACCAAATCTATGTTTTGAAAATAGTAAATTATGTAAGATCTTAAATATGGAAATGATGCCTCAACAACAAAATTCAAAAATCCGTTGCATTAGAAAGCTGGAGTGGATTTGACAAAACAAAAGAAAGGGGGAATTTGAAATAGAAGAGAGAAGATGATTTGGAAGACTTTTTTTTTGGTAGCAGGATGAGAAAACAATGCTATGGGCTTGATAAGGTTCCTTTGTAAAGAAATGGTTTTGACCCTACTAGCTTAGTTAGACCTTGCATCAAACTTTTTTTCTCTGTTGATGCATGGAATGTGACCACGAATCCCCTGTATAGTGAATACATTTTGGAATGTACTTTTAAGAATGTCTTAGGCACCAAATTAACATACAAAGGGAGTTGTATGAAGTATTTTAAAACAAAAATGTGCTTTCAAGAAGTGCAGGAGGACCAAGAAAATTCATGCTAAAACCAAGTTAGCAATAGATGAGGGCAAGTCACAGCCAAAGCACTAGGGGCAGAGGCATCTAAGAGATGAATCTAATAAAAGATGCGAGCAAAGAGAAACATGCTAGGAAAGAGCAGGTTGCAACAAGCCAAGCCAAAGGATAACCCGCGCATGAAAAGGAGAAGGCGATAATTAAACAAAACTAGACAGGGAGAAACTCTATGCAAAGCAGAACAATAGTCCATTTTGAAGAGGCATACCATGCAAAATAGAGCTCCATGCCTGTGAAAAGGAACCCAAGGCATGAGTCAAAGGCATCAATAGGAGGCACTTCAGATAGGAACACATGATAAGCTATTGAAAGCAAAGAAGAGGCCCTAGGTCAACGTAGGCACATAGTTTGAAGAGCAGAACAATCAGACGCCATGTAAAAAGGCGATCTTCTTTAGTGAAGTAGCTTGAATCAATATGGGAAAAACTACACATTTGGAGGAAAGCATTGGTGAAAGCAGAAAACTAAGGATAATCTTAAGAATTTTAATCTCACATTGGGAGCACGATGTTTTGTTTGAGTGCTTAAATACAACAACAAACACAATATAATATGTCTTAAAGACATGGCCTTCTTAAAAAGCCACAGGCTCATGTGGTGGAGCCTGCCTATGGTTAGCATGTAAAATGGGCATATTTTGATAGATGATGCAATGACCAAAGTGTAAGAGCGAAAGTTAGTTTGAAAAGCCTTACGTATCTCCGACTACCTCGTATGGTCCAAAGGCAGATTTCAAAGGTTTACGCTCTTACGAGAAGGCCTAACATGTATGGAGGTGAACAAATTTTAAAAGACCTTCAATGTTATGTTTCTTAGCCCAGCATATGAGTGCAAAGGAATTTCAAAAACCCAAAACCTGTATGAGCATAAAGGTAATGAAGATTTGAAGATTAATGAATTAATATATTCCTCGTATAAGCGTAAAGGGTGAAAGGGTGTTTGAAACTCCTAAGCATGTAAAGAAAATTATGAAGGTTCATAGTGATATGGGTAAGCTAGTGAGATTATTTAAAGGATTAAAGGATTGATATTTGGAGCAGGAATTAATTAATCAAAGATATTTCAAATAAAAGAGGGCAAATGAGGAGTTGACAAGTGGCATGGGCAGAAATAAGATGAATTTAAAAATAAAAATTCAAAATTTTTTCAATGCATGATTAAATGAAAGATTTGAATTATTTTTAATTTTTATATAGTTCAAATTATATAATTAAAAAAAAAATCATTTTAATTCTCTAGCCATGAATAGGAACCTGAAGTTCAAACTACTACCAGGGGGCAATTCTTGTCCAAAATAGGCACTATAATATACCTTTGGAACTGGGAGAAGATGAATTTTCTAGTATAGGAGTAAGATTTTGAGTAGGTCTTCACTAGTTTTCTCTATAAGAAATTTTGTGTTTTCCAGGGCATTCTTAGTGGAACAGGCATAATTAATCATGGAGCATCAAAATCAGTTGGGGAACAAACATTGATGTTTTTTGAAGCATAAAATGAATTCTAGAAAAGTATTATGCTTCTAGAATTCATTTTTTAACTAATTTTTGTTGTTGTCTTGGGTTTAGATCAGGCATCAAATTAGTTATGATTCTCATCAAATATCTGAGATATTTTTGCATATGGGAGGCCAAATGATGAGGATTTGATTTTGTAGTTGAGGGGAGAGATTAGAGAGATGTTTTTCAATGTTAGGAGATGTAATTTTAAGTGGACACATGTCAGTTATAGATTAGATCCAAGAATTCACTCTTCTCCTATATCTTTCTTTCTCTCATCTATTCTAAGGGTTGGTTCTAGTTTTTAGGGAAAAACCACTCATTGCTGTGATACTATGTTTTGGTTCTAGTTTTGATGTGTTCCCATCACTGTGAGACCACATTTTTCTTTAGTAATTTCTCTTGTATGAAGAGTAGTAGTGAAGATAAATATATATAGTTTAGATCTATTAAATGTTTCTTTGTTTTAAATTCAAGCATATGAATGTATTATTTCAAGGAAATCAATACAAAGAACAACAAGTGTTTGATTTTTCATTTTAGATCTTGTTTCCTTTCTCAGTGAATTTTTAATGTTTTGTGATCTTTGAACAAAGAGCCTAGGTCATAGTTGCAGTCCCTTAAGGCTATATGTTGTTTCATTGTTGCTTATAATTCAAGGAGTTATGTAAATTCTTTAGGGAAATCAATAGGAAAAACCACTCATTGCTGTGATACTATGTTTTAGTTTTAGTTTTAATGTGTTCCCATCACTGTGACACCACATTTTTCTTTAGCAATTTCTCTTTTATGAAGAGAAGTAGTGAAGATAAATATATATAATTTAGATCTATTAGATGTTTCTTTGTTTTAAATTCAAGCATATGAATATATTATTTCCAGAACAACAAGTGTTTGAGTTTTCATTTTAGATCTTGTCTCCTTTCTCAGTGAATTTTTAATGTTTTGTGATCTTTGAACAAAGAGCCTAGGTCATAGTTGCAGTCCCTTAATGCTATATGTTGTTTCATTGTTTCTTATAATTCAAGGAGTTATGTAAATTCTTTAGGGAAATCAATAGGGTTGCAAGTTTATTGAGGAGGATATCAAGTAAGAATGAGAATTAGATTGAACACAAATGTCTATTTACAATGTGAATGGATAGATCATATATATGAATATATGAATAAGTATTAGGTATCCATATATATGTGTTTGATTCATGGAATTTCCCAATAGCTAAGGCACTGATTAGTTACTATTGGAAATGAGAATGGAGTAACTGAGAGGGGGAGGGGGTGAATCAGTTACCACAAAAACATTTCACAGTCCCTTAGATGTCTAAAATCTTGATCTTAGTTACAGATTATTGAAACTTGATAATGCAGCAAATACTAATAATTATTAAGAACTGATAACCAAAACAATTCAGCAATCATGAACACTAGATACACCAGATTTAACGTGGAAACCCAATATGGGAAAAACCACCAATGTAACTAGTTACTGTTTTTCACTCTTCTGAAGTGAGCCCTGTTAGGAGCCAACCCTGTTAAAGGTTACAAAACACACTGTTAGGTGTGACCCTGTTAGAGGATTTAATCATCCTGTTAGGAGTGGCCTTGCTAGAGGTCTTTAGAACAATTCAACTGAACTGTTACCTTGTTAGAGGATTTACAATAAGGCTGTTAAACCCACTCTGTTAAGAGATTTGAAATCATGGCTAAAATTGTTAGAAAGTAATAATGAATGATCTGAATATAATGCAACTTATCTTTGCTGATACAGATCTCTGTTCTGCTTCACTAGATCCTCTCTGATCACATAAAAGCTTTGTAGCTCCACAAGGATATCTGATCCTTCAAAAATTCACTTGCACCTTCACAATTCACACATAGATCTTATCCACACATACACACTTGAATTTGCAACTTGATCCTTCATATATACCTTTCTGATTATCAAGTTGGCCTTAAATACAAGTTAAAATTATTAATAATTATACCGTGAGTCGACTACATTCATCACATAAATCAATTTTAGCCTTAATTCCACACTTTTCAAAAATCCTTTGCTAACTAACCCAGCTCGGTAAATACTATACCATAATGATCTTTAGTGTTAACCAAGCGAGGCCTGGTAAGCACTGTGAATTGTGCAAAAATCCTTTGGACACCGAGTGAACTCGGTAAACACTGACTTTCCTTCGCTTACCTTCCCAGCCCGGTAAACACTAACTTTTCTTCGCTTACCTTCCCAGCTTTTTAAACACTAACTTTTCTTTGCTTACCTTCCTAGCTTTGTAAATACTCTGTCACAGTTTCCTTCGATCATCGAGTGAGCTCGGTAAGTACTAAACTTCCTTCGTTAACCAAGTTAGCATGGTAGAAGCTATCTTTACAGTGTAATATACACCAACGCTCGGTAGACTCTGTAAACCACTATGCTTACCTTCTGAGCTCGGTAGACTCTATCTGATGACTGATATGACATTTGTGTAACATCAAAGACAACACTCAATTAACCAATTATATCCAACAATCCCCCTCTTTGGCATTGATGGCAACACAACATGTCAGAGCAGAATGAAATTTGAAAATAACTCTTTCTCTTATAGTGCAGCACAATATGTCAACATAATACTTCTCCCTCTTAGATAGAAACTTCTCCCTCTTTTAGTAATCTCTCTCTGTGAAGGAATTGTATAACAAAAAGATATGATAGTTTTATTCTCCCTTTACAAATGCTTACAAATTTCAGAATAGATATTACAGTTTTACTCTCCCTCTTTGACAACGCATGCCAAAGACAATACAACACAATAAAAGCTCTTCTCTTATGCCAAAAGTACTCTCAACTAGATTACAATGTACCTTATGTACAGATTCATATGTAATGACTTCAATACTCTTCTGCATCAACTTGATAGATTTTCAACTTGTCATAGGTTGATGCATCACTTAAAACTTTATTTTAGTGAACTTCAGATAGGGGAGTGACCCCTAACTTACCTCTGAGATACACGAATGTATCCTTAGGTAATGGCTTTGTGAATATGTCAGCAATTTGTTCCTTTGTATGCTCATATTCTAGTCTGATCTCCTTGTCCTACACCAATTCTCTGACAAAGTGATATTTTATTGCTATGTGCTTGGTTTTGGAATGCATCACTAGATTCTTAGATATATTGATTGCACTAGTATTATCATAGAACATAACAACTGCTTCTTTGATTTCCATCTTCATTCCTTGTAATAACTGCTTAAACCAAACAATGTTGGAACAATTTACTGCTGTAGCAACATACTCTGCCTCTCCTGTAGATTGGGATGTACAATTCTGCGTTTTTCTTGTCCAAGAAACCAATCTCTTTCCAAGAAAGAATGCTCCTCCACTTGTGTTTTTTCTGTCATCAAGATTCCCTGCCCAATCAGCATCAGTAAAAATTTTTAGATCCAAATTATCTTCAAATTTGTACCATAGTCCATAATCTTCAGTTCCTTTCAAATATCTCATTATTCTTTTAATTGCCATTAGGTGAGTTTCTCTTGGTTTTGCTGAAAATCTTGCAACAATACCAACTGCAAGAGCAATATCTGGCCTGGTATGAACTACATACTGCAACTTTCTAATCATAGATCTATACAATGTTTGGTCTACTTCTTTTGATTCATCATCTTTGGTAAGTTTCAATCCAGTACACATAGGAGTTCCAACAGGTTTGTAGTCCTCCATACCAAACTTTTTCAATATCTCCTTGATGTATTTTGATTGAGTAATGAAGACGCCATTCTTATTTTGTTGAATTTGAAGACCAAAAAAGAATTTTATTTCACCAAACATGGACATTTTAAATTCTTTGTTCATTTGTTTTGAAAATTATTTGCAAAGATCATCATTCCCTGTGAAAATAGTATCATCTACAAATATTTCTGCCAAGACAATCTTATTATCTTGTCCTTCCTTTATATACAAGCTACTATTATCATTAGTTCTTTGAAAATCAATCTGAATAAGATAGTTATGCAATCTTTCATACCATGCTCTAGGGGCTTGTTTCAGACCATATAGTGCCTTGTGTAATTTGTAGACCATGTTCCTTTTATCTGGATCAACAAAACCTTCAGGTTGTTCAATGTAAACCTCTTCATCCAGTATTCCATTGAGGAATGCTGAATTGACATCCATCTGATAAACTTTGAATCCTTTGTGAATAGCATATGCAAGTAAGGTTCGAACTCCTTCCAATCTTGCAACAAGAGCAAAAGTTTCCCCATAATCTATGCCTTCTTCTTGACAGTATCCTTTGCATACCAATCTAGCTTTGTTTCTGGATACCTTACCATCTTCAGTCAACTTGTTTCTGAATACCCACTTGGTTCCTATTATATTCTTATCTTTAGGCCTGGGTACAAGAGTCCATGTCTTGTTCTTCTCTATCTGTTCTATTTCCTCATTCATTGCCTCAATCCAACTATCATTTGCCAATGCATCTTTAATACTTCTAGGTTCAAAATCAGCAAGTAAACAAGTATTTTTCAACTTACTTTTTGTCAGGGTTCCTTCATATTTGTTTCCAATGATCTGATCTGGTGTATGATATCTTCTGACATATTTAGCTAATAAAGGTTCTTTACCTCTTGAATGAGTTTCATTGATATCTTCTTGTGCTTCAATTTCATATTCAGGCTGTTCTGGCTTGGTTGCTTCAGACTCGGTAAACACTAACTTTTCTTCGCTTACCTTCCCAGCTTGGTAAATACTCTTTCACAGTTTCCTTTGATCATTGAGTGAGCTCGGTAACTACTAAACTTCCTTCGTTAACCAAGTTAGCTCGGTAGAAGCTATCTTTATAGTGTAATATACAGCAACGCTCGGTAGACTCTGTAAACTACTATGCTTACCTTCTGAGCTTGGTAGACTCTATCTGATGACTGATATGACATTTGTGTAACATCAAAGACAACATTCAATTAACCAATTGTATCCAACAATCTCCCTCTTTGGCATTGATGGCAATACAACATGTCATAGCAGAATGAAATTTGAAAACAAGTCTTTCTCTTATAGTGCAGCACAATATGTCAACATAATACTTCTCCCTCTTTTAGTAATCTCCCTCTGTGAAGGAATTGTATAACAAAAAGATTTTCAACTTGTCATAGGTTGATGCATCACTTAAAAATTTATTTTAGTGAACTTCAGATAGGGGAGTGACCTCTAACTTACCTTTGAGATACAAAAATGTATCCTTAGGTAATGGCTTTGTGAATATGTCAGCAATTTGTTCCTTTGTATGCACATATTCCAGTCTGATCTCCTTGTCCTGCACCAATTCTCTGACAAAATGATATTTTATTACTGTGTGCTTGGTTTTGGAATGCATCACTGGATTCTTAGATATATTGATTGCACTAGTATTGTCACAGAACATAACAACTAGTTCTTTGATTTCCATCTTCATTCCTTGTAATAACTGCTTAAACCAAACAATGTTGGAATAGTTTACTGCTGCAGCAACATACTCTGCCTCTGCTGTAGATTGGGATGTACAATTCTGCTTTTTGCTTGTCCAAGAAACCAATCTCTTTTCAAGAAAGAATGCTCCTCCACTTGTGCTTTTTCTATCATCAAGATTCCCTGCCCAATCAGCATCAGTAAAAACTTTCAGATCCAAATTATCTCCAAATTTGTACCATAGTCCATAATCTTCAGTTCCTTTCAAATATCTCATTATTCTTTTAATTGCCATTAGGTGAGTTTCTCTTGGTTTTGCTGAAAATCTTGCAACAATACCAACTACAAGAGCAATATCTGGCCTGGTATGAACTACATACTGCAACTTTCCAATCATAGATCTATACAATGTTTGGTTTACTTCTTTGGATTCATCATCTTTGGTAAGTTTCAATCCAGTACACATAGGAGTTCCAACAGGTTTGTAGTCCTCCATACCAAACTTTTTCAATATCTCCTTGATGTATTTTGATTGAGTAATGAAGACACCATTCTTATTTTGTTGAATTTGAAGACCAACAAAGAATTTTATTTCACCAAACATAGACATTTCAAATTCTTTGTTCATTTGTTCTGAAAATTCTTTGCAAAGATCATCATTCCCTGTGAAAACAGTATCATCTACAAATATTTCTGCCAAGACAATCTTATTATCCGGTCCTTCCTTTATATACAAGCTACTATTATCATTATTTCTTTGAAAACCATTCTGAATAAGATAGTTATGCAATCTTTCATACCATGCTCTAGGGGCTTGTTTCAGACCATACAGTGCCTTATGTAATTTGCAGACCATGTTCCTTTTATCTGGATCAACAAAACCTTCAGGTTGTTCAATGTAAACTTTTAGTTCTTACTATTGTATATCAAGGGTTTTGTTGAATTCAACATTATTAATCAAATTCTCTTCCCTCTTTCATGTTGAAGAGCCTAAAAGTCTAACCCTCACTCATCTTGTGAATATCATAGAATTGCAATTTTCTACTGTAGATCTATGTTTTTGTAGAAGTATTAGGAGATATAAGGGTTAAATCTTCTGATTATAGATTCATGAGTATGTTTTTGCACTAGTACCATATTGATTGAATCTAAGGTCCACCCACCTAGGTTTTATAGAGCCTAAAGTAGAAGAAGGATCTAGCCTTATAGTTGGCCTGGTGTTTGAAAAGATGTGTTAAGGATGGGAGTTAGCTGCCCCTAGATGTGTCTTGTTATCATCGGGGTAATTGGAAACCGGTAGCATTTTCAAACACCAACACTTTGTATATCGGTTCCACATACCTTCTTGTTCTTAGTTAAATGAAGTTTGATCACCTGACCTTTTAGGTGAAGTGATCCCTTCATTTGATGTGCTATTCCCATCTTTCTTCTTCCATGTCTTATTCATTTCTCCTCTGATGTGTTCAACATCTACCTTCTCTTTATCTTTGTTGTTCTTCGAGTTGGGTGCCTTTGACCTTGTTGGACAATTCCTACTAATATGACTAGTCTTTAAGCAACTAAAGCATGTGGTTTGACTCAACCATTTATTGTAGTTTCCTCTTAAATTTCTTCTTATGCAATTTTCAAGAATGTGTCCATATTCTTGACAGTAATGATCTAGCTATACCTGTTGTTATAATCCCAATTGTAATGATGTCCATGATTATTTCCCATTTCTGGTTGATTAGGTGTCCACATAGTCTTTGATCTGCACTCAAAAGCTCTATGTCCATACTTCTTGCAATTTTAGTAGTGACCTTCAAATATTGGTGTTCTGATAGTCCTGGTCTTGCAATCATGTTCTTGATGTCCTTTCTTGTTGCACTTATGACAATGACTCACAATCTTAGGTTTTTCATGTCGATGGGCATTCTTTCTCTTGCATACATTAGAGGGTATGTCCCTTTTTAACATAGAAATGACAAGTAGGTTTAGTGTTCTTACCTTTGTTACTCCTTTCTTCTGCAGTCTTGGATGACTCTTCTTGTCCAATGCTGGTGTATCCTAGTCCTGAAGTGACATTGTTAGCCCTTGGTGATTTTAGTAGCTTCTCAAAGTATTTGATGGCCTCATTGGGTTTGTTGAAGCTCTTTGCAATTCCCTTCTCTCTTTTTAGGTCATTTTGTAGTTATTCATTCTACATCTTCAGTGTAGGGATCTCAATATCTTCAAGATTCAATTCATGATGTGCATTGATCATTTGGCTTAGGGTGTCTAGCTGCATATTTGATATTCTTACAAGCTCAATTGATTTTTATTCCAATCTATTGGCAAGGTTTCTCTTTCTTCTTCTAGCATAGCTTTGTCTTCAATGGCTCTTTTCTTCTATTCAGTCACCTTACAAAGCATCATGGCTTGTGACTCTTGTTCAATCTTGAGTGTTCTGATTTCTTCTGCTTGGGCTTTGTTCTTTTCCATTAGGTCTTCTATTGTTGCATCAAACTCTTTGAAATCTCCATTTGCAAACAATTTTGTGATGTCAATCTCCTTGTATTGTGTATCATTCTTAGCTATGGCAATGTCTCTTCTTCTCTTCAAGGATTTTCTCAATTCTTCTCTAGCTTCTTTCAAAGTATGTAAAGAAAATTGTATATCTATTGCTTGATTGTCTATGATCTTCCCAAGTTTTTAGAATTCCATTTCCAGATCTTTTCTCCAAGCTGCAAGGCTCCTCCTTGTGAGAACTTGGCTCTGATTCCAATTTTTGGAATTTACAAGTGGGAAGATACACTTCTAAGGGGGGGGGGGGGGGGGGGGGGGGGGGGGGGGCGGGGAGGCGGTGGGGGAAGTCACTAACTTTAACCTCTTTAAAACCTTTTAACTAAAATCATTCCCATGCATCTAATTCATCTAGTAAACATGAAAGTAAAGATATGCATGAAAATGGACAACACAATATTTGGTAACCTAGAAACCCTCCAAAATGAGAAGGTAAGACTGGGGTGGGGATGACACCCACAAAGTATTTCTGTAGCAATATGTAACTTTTTAAGGTTACAAAGTTTGACCACTTCCAATGGTCTACCCTATGAAAGGCCTATCCTATTAAAGACTTTACACTCTATTAAAAGTGACTTGGTTAAAGTATCTACAAACACTCACTTGGAATGTTACCCTATTAAAGGATTTAGCACCTTGTGTAAAGGCTTACAACATGGCTATTAAACCAACCTATCATCATAGGGTTTTCATTCCTAATACAATTGCTAGAGAGTATTAGAAAGTTTTGATCTGATGACTTGCAATCCTTAATTACTGATTCCAGATCCTTGTTCTGCTCTGTCTACTTTGATCCTAGCTTGATCTGATATGTCTCTTCTCAAAACTTTGATATTCTATTTCTGATCAACTAAATTTTGCAATGTTGTTTTGTTCTATTCTAAGTCTTTAAACACCCTTCTACACTTTGTTATAGTTCACCCATACACTTCTCACATGTGCACACACAATGGGGTTTCATCCTCCTTTTAAAGGCTTCAAAGACTTAGGGTTAGATATGAATCTATGATCAATATCCACTCTTCATTTCTAGCTCAATTCTTGCACTTCTCATATTGGTTGCATGCTTTCTCCATTTTTCTTATTGGCTATATGCTGATTACATAGGTAATGCATAAGATTCGATCTTATCTTCAAGATCCTTCGAGATTCATCCTATGTCAGCTCCAAAAATAGTTTACATCTAAGTTTGAGAAGATACAAACTCATATGTTGATTATGTGTTACTCGAAACTTACTAGTTGCTGATGCTTGACACATATAGGAATTCTATCTCACTCAACTCCTATAGCAATTCTATTTCACTCGACATCTTATACTTTGCTCGACACCTATAGTGACTTGGCACTTGAACTTTTCTTGACACCTAAATTTAACTTGCCACCTATTGAACCTTTGGCTTGACACTCACTGTAGCTCGACATCTATGTTATACTTAGCATCAACTAAGAATTAGGTTAATTATGTTAACACTTATTTGTCAAAACCAATCTGAGACCAACATTTCCTAGTGTATGAAATGTTTCAGTGCTACCTATTTCCTCTAATAATTCTATTATAATTAGCCTTTCTAAAACTATTTCTTCCTTGTAATAAAAAATTTCTTTACTCAATCCAAGTTTAATGTACCTACATGTGATATGGGTAGTTCTTTGTCATTTAACATTATGTGTACCACTGATCCTCAACCAGCTCATATGCCTCACCTTGATACTTATAATGGTAAGAGTGACCTTATGAACCATCTTAAATTTCCAAGTTCTATTTAGTAATAATGCTCATGATCATTTAGCGAAGAAGTTTTCTTGCACTTTTTTATGACAAATATTTGCAATGGTATTTCTCTTTTCCACGTTATTCTATTAATTCATTTCATTAAATTACTCATGGTTTCATCCAACATTTTAAGAATAAAATTGGTCCTCAAGTATCTTTGACTAATTTGATGCATTATAAAAAAGGTTTTATTGGTATATTTAAGCATTTTCATGATTAGATTTACTATCCTATGGAAGATATTGATAATAAACACATGCTTATCATGTATTTACAAATAAGAATTAGAGATAAGATTCTACTTACTCGGTTTACTTTATTTTCACAACTTTGTGTAGTGCTTCATCATTATCAATTATAAGTGAGTCAATTTGATAGAACCACTCCAATGGCTCTTTTACCCATTGAAAGTAGTGATGGTGCACCTACTCAAAAAATATTCTAATGCCTAACAATTAATTAAAGATCACCAAAGAAAATAATTAATTTGATAACAAGTAGCTATTGCTTCCAAAGGTTCTTCATCTATTTTATGGATGAATCACAAGTTTACTCTATTATTACACTCCCTTCTCTTAAATCGCTTCTTCCTTCTACTACATCAAGTCTACACTTTGATCCTAAAGCCTTTTGTCATTGTCATCATCAACCTAACCATTATAGTGAGGCATGTTAAACTCTAAAATATAATATTAAAGACATGACTCATTCTAATATTTTATCCCTTGATACTCATGATAATGGAAACAAATACGTGGTACCTCTTAATCAAAATCTTCAAATGTGTACCTATCCTTTACTTCAAGACACTACTAATATTATTTCTCAACCTTATTTTTCTTCCCCTAATAATAATATTTCTTATGATACCTAATGGGAAGAGAAGAATCATACTATTAACATTATGGAACATGTTCTTGAACCTCCACCTCCACATGAGAGGAAATTTCCATCTAAATCTCATGATTTACCTAAGCCTAAACCTAATCTAAGTGTGAGAAGAGACCTTATTATTTCATTTGGTCATTTAATATTTTCAAGGATCCTACTGGTCCTCTTAATATTTGTATTAGAATTACTAAGTATCCCTCTTACAATTTTCTTGTTGATCCTACTTCCATGGTTAATGTTATCACTAAGAAACATTAGTTTTCTAAGAAATTACATTGTAAATTCTATGATTCAATTGATAATTATATTTATACTTGTAATGGTTTCATGTATTCCCCTCATGGTTTTATTTCTTTATCTATTTTAACTATGTGGAAAAGTGGTGAATAGAATCTTTTTTGTCATTCCTACTTCCTATTAGTTCCAAGTGAAGTGAGATTCACATTGGTTGACTTCCATGCAAGCCATTAATTCTCCTATTCATCAATGCATTTAATTTCCTTATGATTGCAAGATTAATACAATAAATCATAGTCTTTATCATCCTTCTAGGCCTAGAAATTGCTTTACCCTTGATTGATTTTGGCCTTCTATTCTAACTACACCTCCTACTCCTCCTCATTATATTTTCCAATTATATCAAGCTCATAAATGTTGAAATATTTCAGACTTGAGTATGTCTATAGATATTACTATTTCTATTTTTCCTACACCTTCTACACCATTTCTTCTAATTATTCTATTTCTAATGGTCAACCACCTCCATCATCTATTGATCCTTCAAGTGTGGTTCATCCTTCTACTGTGATTCCTTATTTTAGTTCTCAACCTAATGTTGTTCCTCTAGTTAACCTATCTAAGGATTGTAAGGAACCTATATCTATTGATCATTCACATTCTCAATTTTTTTTGGCAAGACTAAGTGTAATTGACATACTCATGAATGTTGAAAGAATTGTCAAGCTTTTACTAAAGCTTGTATGTGTTGACATAAATGTCAATTTTTCTATTAGAGACTAAAAAATTAGTTAATTGGTTACATTGCTACCAATCTCTATAGTTGCTACCAAGCTTATCATTTAGTTTGTAGTCTTAACCAAGTGATTCAGTTGTTCCCAAGCTAAGTAGTCAAAATACAGTGTTTATCAAGCACCTGAGATAGTTTGCAGTGTTTCTTGAGCTACACTTTTCATGTATTAGAACATCATTGAGTTTGTCTTCAAAACCCAAGTTATAGTAGTTGGGCTGACCTTGTGGATTATGATGAAATTGATATTGTAGCCAACTCTAGTAAGTTTTACTTTGGATTGTTATATATGTAATACATTATATCATATCCAAATAAGATAGATGAAGAGTGTATAATGAGCATAAGTGTGAATTGAAGAAGGCTACAAGAAGTATAAGGGAAAAAAAATATTTATCTATCATAGTCAGGTGATCATTGTATTACAAGGAATCTCAACCATAAAATTAGAGTTGTAAATCAGAGATCAACCATTGGTTCATCCTAATAGGTGCATCAGCCAAATCCTTTAATAGGGCAGACTTAACATTATTTGCTAAATCTCCTAACTAAGAGCATACTTCATTGTATTTTTGTAAATCCCTTGACAATGTGGACCCCATAGTCCTTATTGCTCCTAATAGGGAAAATCACCAAAAGTGGTCAGTTGTAAGCCTCAACAGGTTAACTTTATACTACAGTACTAAATCTTGTGGCTATCATCCCCACCCTATTTTACTTTCTAAATTGGAAAGCTTCTAGGTCACCATATCTTATGTCAAGGTGTTATGAATGTATATTTTCTTTTATTCTTTGATGTATACAATTAGATCAAAATATTATGTGAAGGATTAATTGGTGAAGTAATATAAATTTTTATTGGTTCTTGATTCACCCCTCCCCTCTTAGTAACCTTGCCTACCTTATATTTCTAACAATTGTTATAAGAGTTATTCAGGTTCTCACAACATAAGTTTAAAATCTTGAGAAAAGATCAGAAGAAATGGACATATATAGGTTAGATATGACTATTGACAATGAAAAGGTGGATCTTGAATTGGCCATCGGGAAACTAAAGAAAGTAAAGAAGCAACTCTCTTAATCATTGAAAGGAAAGAAAGATCTTGCAATACAAATGAATGCCAATCTCTACACTAAAGAAAGAATTGAATATATATATCCTAAAATAAATTTGGATGAAGCTGATGAAGCAATCAAAGATCTATTAGAAATGAATTCTAATCTTCAAGAAGAATTCAAAAAGCTGAAAAGAGAACAAGAAATCTAATCAGTGAGATTATGTAAAGTCATGGAAGAAAAAGACAAACCCAAAGAAGAAATAGAAGAAAGGAACAATGAAATTCAACATCTATACCTTCAGCAAGAAGACTTCATTGATCAGTTCACCAATGTAAATGAAGAAGTTATGAATCCATGATCAAAGAATGAAAGACTATAAAATGATCTAAAAATTGAAAAGAAAACTTATGAAAGAATGATGAAATGTTAGGAAATCATGAATCACTTAAATGAACAAAGTCAATATAGACACAAAGGAAAAGCTAGAATAGTATCCATAGAAGAAGGTGAATCATCCTAGCAAGGAGCTCAAAATAATCAAAGACCTACTTGCAATCATTGTGGTAAGATAGGTCATACATAAAATAAATGGTGGAGTAATGGTAAAGAAAAATTTAATGGAAAATGTTAAAATTACAATAATAATGGTCATAGAGAAAATGAATGTAAAGATAAACCTAAGTTTGAAGGTAATTGCCATAATTGCAAGAAACAAGGACTCAAACCTTCAGAATGCAAAACCAAGTAGTGGAACCCAATAGAACAAATTGTGAAAACAATATTTGAATGAGATTACAATACATGGTGCAGATGTCATTAGTGTAGTGAATTTAGACACAATTGAGAAAATTGTGTGAAACATAATATGAGAAAAAGAGACACTACCAAGAGATTTTTTTATCTATATAGAACTTGGACTTCTTGCGAAGAATTTTATGAAAATAGGTAGAATTGAAGATGAAAAGAAAGCAAAGATGATAGTATAAGAAATAAAATGAAGAAAAAATGGGTACCAAAATCTCCATAGAATGCAAACCAAGATCATGAAGTGAATGACACCCAAGTCAATGAGTTGGGTGGTCCAAAGAATTCAACTTAGTTCCCTATGAAGATCACGAGAACTATGATTCAAAGGAAGTAATCTAACATCAGTTCCAAACATTAGAAAGAAAGTTGAAGATGCATAGGGATCACTAAGAATAATGAGAATTAGAAGACTTTATGGAGCAAGGTTGGGTCACAAGACCTTATTGAGCAAGGTAAGGTTACATATTGTTGTAGACTCAAGCTGATAGTTCCTACCAAGTTATATTTTTATTTCGACCATTAAAGACTAAACTAATTGGAGGAAAACCTATCACCAAATAAGTATGAAGTATGAAGCATTAATGGAAATTGAAAGGTGGAAATTTGTTAAAAGAAAGAAATTGAAGGAATTGTTTCATTGCAAATTTCCAGAGCTATTTGTGAAGAGTGAATCTAGAGCCTCCGAATGATTTAAGTGTTTTTTTTTTTGAAGATTTTCAAATTTTTTAGAAACCCTATTGAGAAATGACATATTCTAGTAGAAAAAACAAGAAAGGTTTTGAAATGTTGGTTTGTGGAGTTGATTTCCATGCTCTAAACTTCAAGTTGAGTCCAGTGATTGCAGAGGCGCTTGACCAAACTAGTGCACAATGACAAATTCTACCTAAGATATTACTCGTGGATGACATCCATTCTTTTTATCATTTCTAAATACAAGAACACAAAACCATAGAAATGAATGAAGCATTTAGGAAATTATGTGTGGATGGTGCATTGAAACCCAAACATCGACATTTGGAAACCAAGGGCTTGGCTTCTATCTCTCATATGTCAAGAGACTTCTAGGTCAAATGGATGAGATATATTTTGAGCCATGTACATAATGGATAGTTATGGTTGGAAAAAAAATTCAAATAACCAAGAAAATGATTCATGGAATCACTGGACTCCTAATGGTTAATAAAACAAAGACAACTAAAACCCTAGGTTGGGTAGAACTAGAAAAGAGAACTCTTGTCGAGTGGGATGGAAGAGGAGTGAACATTATTAATGTAATTGATATGGAACTAAAATTTGACATTCATATCATTGGAAATTATATTTATAGTTCAAGCAGATTAAATAGTGTATCATGTGAAGTTGTTGATCTCGCTTACAAGGTTGTGAAGAATAACCTATCCTTCGAACTTGCTGAGTTGTTGTTGAATCAATTCAACAAGAATATGAAGAGCATCAGAGGATCTAAGAATAATCCATGTAAGTTTAGATCTCTTCTAGCATGTTTATTCTTCTTTACTTAGAAAATTTTACCTTCCAAAGGTATAGTAGTATGGAGGAAATGTATCAGATTAATGAGTATATAGCAGAGATGGGTGAAAATTTGAAAGTATCATGGATAACTACTTTGAAAAATTCAAGGAGAAGATGAATAATAGATATAGGATCTCCAAAAAACTTGTTGAAGATTATGAACTTGATATCTATTTCATGGTGGACTGTGACAAAGTATGTTTTCAAGAAGTTAGACCTAGAGGAGCATGGATTAAGCCTCTAGAGTATGAAGTTAACATTGATGACACCAAGGATATCATAGAGGCTCTATTGAATGAGCTTGTGGATACCAAAGCTACATACTTTGGCACATATAATGAAGCTAATGCAAGAATAGAGCTTGAGATTAAGCTACCTCAGGTAGTGAAAAAAGGAAGGAAAAGAGTAGAAAAGATATTGAAAGACACACAACAAGAAAGTTCCCCTCTAATGCTCATCGAGAGAAAATGTGATGATATTCAAGAAGATGATGCAGAGGATGAAGAAGAAGAAGAAAATTCTGAGGATGAACAACCTCTCAAGAAGAAAGGAAAGGTTTATCATAACCAGACCTACCAAGTCATCCCCTATTGTATTCACTAGAAGGGCAGCCAAGTGAACGAAGAAATTGAAATTAGGTGAAGATGAAGCCAAGAAAATAATCTTCAAGAGATCTCCACCTAAACTTTAAGAAAGATTAAAGGAAACGGAAGAAGAAGTTGGCATGGAAAATTTCAAATCTCTTAAGTATGAGACCAAGAATGGAGATGAGAAAAAATAGATTGAGGGCATGCTTATGTGAAAATTGAGAAAATGGAAGTACTCACCATATCAGCTTACACAACATATTCCTAATGAAATTAGGTAGGTAATAAAGCCAAGATGGGAAAATGCACAAAAAATTGTCATAGATATCTATGAAAAGACCTTGATGCAATTGATACCAAGTCTAAATAACAAGGAAATCCAGGAATCATCGAAGAAAAAAGAAGAGAAGTTCACTCTTAAGTTCAACACATGTATGATAATGATGAAAGACATTGAATATGTAATGAAAGTAGTCACAACTACATGGAAAACTTTTACAAGTTGCATCAACCTAGTGACTTTATTATACATGCTAATGAGAAGGATGACAATGATGAGGAAGAGGAAATATAAATAAAAGATGATGAAATTAATGATGTCAATCTAGATGATGAGAAGGAAGAACATGACGCTACTAGAAGAAATCTTCCAGAGATACAAGGTATTGAGGAGACTAATGCAAAGAAAATTGTAGCAGTAGTTATGGCCTCATTTCCTCACTCTCGAAGGACAACCTTAGAGCAATCTAGCTCAAAGATAAATTCTACTAAGTTGGTTGTGGATAAAAATACTACACCAAGCACCCAATCAAGCTTTGAATCTATTCAGTTGAATGTTACAATGATAGAAATGCCCAACACTTCATCTACCAAGCAGCAAGGTTCTCCATCATCAAGCCTGTCTGAGTAGCAACAAGGTATTCATGTTGTTAGTACGATTTCAAATTTTATTGCCAATCCATCATTTTCAACTATCACTTCTATTCCAAATGTATATATAGAAAGTATAATGATAGTTGAGAAAGAGTCTCAACCAAGTATTGAAGTCCTAGATAAGGGGGAAAAAATTGTTTCCATCATTTGAAAGAAAAGGATAGAAAACAATTTGTTGATCTCGATGAGGATATAGTTATTCAAAATTGGGATATCTCTACCCTCACTCTTGATCAAATGAACACCATGCGTATTGAAGAAGAGACTAAGTAGTAGAAGCTTAGAGAAGAAAATAAGAAAAAAAACCAATTCTTTGAAGACATAAAGAGCATATTTGTTGATGCTCTAAGTATTGAGGTTGATGGAACTCAACCTATTTTGGATCAATTAGAAGATAATGTCCACAAATTAAATGAAGACTTGAATGTATAGAAGAAGCTACTTTAGAGATTAGAAAGGAAGTTTGAAAATAGAGTGTTAGGAAAAGTTGCACAAAGGATTGCAATAGACCAAGTAGAGTTAGCTACTATTCTTGGTACACTAGAAACATTTGTTAACAATGTTGTATTATTATTTCTCAAGTTAAATGAAACATCTATCTTTACCAAGGATATCAAGAAGAAATTATCCAAGATAGATGAAGAAATGAAGGAAAGTACACATCAGTTGTCATTTGACCCAAGATATAGCTTTGCACATTATATAAAGATTAGATATCCAACCAATCTACAAGAATAACTATTAAAGGAAGAAGCTGGGATCGGGGCCACACTTGTAGAAATCCAAGGTATGATTCTTCCAAAAATGGATGCATTGCAAAAACATATTGCACATGCAAAAAGACACTCATCCATGATAAACAACTTCTCCATAGTTGATCACATGATGGAGCTATTAGTGGAAGTGTCGATTGCATTACATGAAAGCAAGGTACTACAAGAAAATTGGGACAAGACAATGGTACTTATTCTGAAGTTACATTTTGAATTCTTATCACATTTTTGTAATAACATATAGTTATTATACACCTTTGGCATTTATGTAAAAAAGGGGGAGTAGTATATATAGTATGTAAAGGAGGAGAAATATACTATACTATGTATATAGGGGAGTAGTATAGTGTAGTATGAATAAGCAAGGAATACCTTTACAAAAGAAATTTTGAAACATAAAAAAATAAGAGTATTCTACCGAGCCACAAATGATGGAATTCAAAATTGAGTTGAAGGCACATAATGATGGCAATAGAAGTTTTGACTTACCATTTTGAATGATCATATTTTTGTTTTGATAAGTGTTTTTTTCACTAATGCCAAAGGGGGAGATTGTTGACATAAAGGTAAATTTATCTATTAGTGACTCAATACTTTATCAATTTTTTATATTGCTACCAAGCTCTATAGTTGCTACCGAGCTTATCATTTAGTTTGTAGTGTTAACCAAGTAATTCAATTGTTCCTGAGCTAAGTAGTCAAAATACAATGTCTACTAAGCACCAAAGTCAGTTTGCAATATTTTCTGAGCTACACAATGTTTACTGAGATTTAGAAACATAGTTTACTACAAAATGAGTGTAGTAGAGGCTACCAAGCCAATAAATAGAAGTGGAGAAGATCATAGTGTTAACCAAGTCCAATAATGTCTATCGAGATCATAGGGTTAACAAAGTGGATCTAGTGTTGATCGAGTCATGTAGCATCAATAGAGTGATCTATTTTCTATCGAGTTTCTCAGAGCTCACCAAGTCACAAAATGTTGATCGAGTTCAAGCTACTTGAAAGTGATTAGTATGGACTGATCTTTAAGTTCAACTAAGTACCAAAGATTATCGAGCATTGACATTATTTTCTATGTATCAGAACATCACCGAGTTTTTCTTTAGAACATGAGTTACAATAGTTGGACCAACCTTGTGAATTATGATGAAATTAGTATTGTAGCCAAATCTATCAAGTTTTAATTTGGATTTCTATATGTGTAATACATTGTATCATATCCAATAAAGATAAGTGAAGAGTGTATGATGAGTAAAAGTGTAAATTGAAGAAGGCTACATGTAGTATAAGGGACAACAAAGATTTATCTATCATAGTCAGGTGATCATTGTATTACAAGGAATCTCAACCAACTAATTAGAGTTGTAGATTAGAGATCAACCACTAGTTCATCCTAATAGGTGCATCAGCCAAATCCTTTAACAAGGTAGACTTAATAGTCTTTGCTAAATCTCCTAATTGAGTGCGTACTTCTTTGTACTTTTGCAAACCCTTTGACAAGGTGGACCTCATAGTCCTTATTGCTCCTAATAGGGAAGCTCACTAGAAGTGGTCATTTGTAAGCCTTAAAAGGTTAAATTTATACTACAATACTAAAGCTTGTGGGTATCATCCCAACCCTAGTTTTGCATTCTAAATTGGAAGGTTTTGGGTCACCATATCTTGTGTCAAAGTGATATGAATGTATACTTTCTTTCATTATTTATGCATACAATTAGATCAGAATATTATATGAATGAGTTATTGGTGAAGTAAGATAAAGTTTTATTGGATCCTAATTCACCCCTCCCCTCTTAGTAACCTTGTCTACCTTATATTTCGAACAATATGAATGCTTCTTGTCAAGTCGTGTCTATAGAGGAAGTTCAACACACTAATGAGATAAATAAATGTGTTATTCATATTTTGGATTGTATTACTATTAATCTTGATGAAGAAGATATGTTATATTATGATGGCAATGAGATTATTGATCTTGATATTTATTTTCCTAACATTATTTCTATACATCTTTCACTTACGTATAATCTTGAGCATAATGAATCTCAAGTGGGCCCCTGATTAGATTTGGCTAATTTATCCTCTATGTCGCACAATACTTATCTTGCAAGTTTTCCACCTTCTCTAAATACTATTTACTAAAATAGGGGAGGAGGTTAACACACTTGATTGAGTGCTCTAGCATAGTATCTTTTTGTTTTTTTTTCTATTATGATCTACTTCACCCGTATCATTTTTTTATTTTAAAGAAGGGGTAAATATTTATTCAATCAAATCAAAAGTATAGAGCAAAGGCCAAATGCCCACAAAAACACTACATATTCCTATCTTCCAATAAAAACTACTCAACAATCACATGATACTCAAAAGATAACTAATCCCTACCACTAATATCCCAACCATCCACATTCTCTAAAGCCCACTTCACCAAATAATTAGTCACTCTGATCCATTCTCCTGGGATATGATGAATAAAGATAGAGTCCAAGGAACTACAAAGACTAAGAGTTTGTCTAACTAAAGAAGCTAATTTCCAATTGACATCCTCCAAACTTTGGTTATTCAACATATCCACAACAATTTTAGAATTATACTCACATATGATCCTCTTCTAGCCAAAAGAGCATCCTCTCTCAAAAATAATCTTAATAGCAAGGGCCTCCATAAGATTATTAGAGTGTTGAACTTTATAAATAGAGAAGAGAAAAATTGTACCACCATCATTACCTCTACCTATACCCCCAATACCAGCATGTCCAGGGTTCCCCCGAAAGGAATCATTTGTATTAATCTTCAAGGTCCCAACTAGGGGAGGAGTCCACCTCCCATCTTGAAAAACCCATTGCTTGACATGGCAGGGTCTTTTTCCAAGAGTGCATCTCCCTCCACTATCACCTTGGTTTAAATTCCTCACAATAGCCTGATCACTAGGATCAATGCATTCAGACTTTTCACACTTTGCAAAAATAGTCTCTTGAAGCCTACTAAGAATAATCTCCCATAATTGAAAACTTCCTAATTTGGAGTCACAAAAGATTCTATAGTTCCTCTCTAGCCAAAGGTTGTAGAGAATGAAAATTGGCCCAACCATCTAGGCAACCTACAAGAAAGAAGACTTTGCTAGAGGTCTACCCAAACTTTTCCAAAAATCAATTAGAGAGTTAGCATGAATACAACCATGATGCCAAGCCTCCCACCATCTATGCCATATATCTCTAAAAAAAGGAAAGAGAAAAAATAAGTGAGAGGTGCATTCCTCATTTTTCAAACAAAGGAACCAAATAGAAGGTCCCTGAAAACCTCATTTGCGAAGATTCTCCCAAGTGAGGCATTTCTTCTAAGCCAATAACCATAAGAAAAAATTACATTTGGGCCAAGAAAAGTTATTCCAAACCTTCTTCCACCAGTGCACCATAGCTCGACCATGTAAATTTCTATCAAGTATAGCATAGCCTTGAGCCACAATAAATTTACCTTTTGGACTAGGACTCCAAGCCAAAATGTCTCTCACATTAAGGGAGCTGCAAAGTATACTCTCTAAACCTTTAGAAAGAAGAACACAATCCTCATCAAAACCACCCATAGGCCACTCCCGAGGGTCCTTCCAACAAGTCAGTTCCACTTAACCCATACACTTTACAGTCTTAAAATGTTCCACCTTAAATCATCCAGCATTAGTGAAAATATGGCAAAGAGGCTGAAGCTGGGGGAAGCTAGAGAGAATGGGAGGGTCATTGTCCCAAGAGTCCTACCAAAATAGAGCATCCAATCCTCTGTTACAAATCCAAAAGAGACCCACCTCAATAAGTTAGGCTCCCTTCTTGAGAGTGTCCCAAATACAACAACCTTTACCTATCAAAGCAAGAAGTGGCACATCAAGGCAATTAGCACCAAGAAAATACTTGTGGACAACAATCTTGGCCCAATCTAGATCTTGATTGTTGCACTGCCACTAGTACATCTTGGCAACCAAAGCCATGAAAACAAAAGCCATTGATCTAAGACCAAGGCCACTAGCATGCTTCATAGAGTGTGTTTTAATGGTGAGTATTTGTAATTTTTTGAATGTTAGAAAAAAGTTGCTAGTATTTGGCTAATAATTTAAGGTTTAATGCAACCTAAATTGCTACATTTTTATTAAATTTAGTTCTAAAATATTTAAAATTGCTCAATAATTTATTTTATGTAATGTCCCTTTACTAATTTTTTTATGATATTTCCAGCCTCAAATCAGAACTTTTAAAATCAAACAACCAATATTACAAAGATCTGCCAATTTCCCAATAAAGCCCAAATCGGGTATGTCCAAATTAGTGCCAAAAACTTCACAACTTCACAAATTATTAATAAATCTTAAAATGGAAATTTTTACAGAAATTTTAGCAGCATAACAGCCTAAAAAATGACATTTCCAGATTTTTATAGCCTTTACACAACAGCTCACAAATGTAGGGCAAACTATGCTCAACCGGGCTCCCGAAATTAACACAAAAATGCCCGAAAACACCACAAAACACTCATAAACTATCTCAGAAGTTTTATCAAGACCCAATATATATATTCAACTCTATTCTAACATCATAAAGTCTGAAATACAACAGCAAACCAAACTGATATGAAACACTCAGCTGAAAACCCAAACTCAAACCAAAAACAACCTCGAAAACAACCAAATCGGCACTATTCAGCACAAAGGCAAACTCTGTATGAGCATGCACATGAAATGGCTTCAAACTCCCATCCTTAGCCTTCTTGAAAACCTGCAAACTCCCGTTCTTGAGTCTCCTTCTCCACAGGTTTGGCAGCCTCTGAAGAACAACAAGAAAATTAGCAAGAATCAAGATGTAGAATGAGCCCAAAATGCCTCCAAACCCCTTTTAAAGAGGGCATAACCCTAACTCACGTCCAAGAGGGGTTAATAAAATATAATTTAATAATAATTTTTATTTATTATTCCATTGGTTTCCAAAGATTAGCCCCTTTTTCCGAAATTTCACCTTTTTGGAGCCTGCCTGCCTTAACAAAGTTTATTTATTTTTAATTATTTGAATAGGGGACATGACAAGTCCTTCCCTCCCAAATATTGCTTGTCCTCAAGAAATGAAGGTTGGAATTCTCAAGAATATGTGCTTCTTCCCAAGTTGCATCCTCTAGTGGTAATCCTTTCCATTTGACCAAATGCTCTATGATGCTCCTATTTCTCAACCTTTTCTCTCTTGTATCCAAAATCTCTTCTGGTATCAAAACTAATTTCCCTTCATCATCAAGAGATGGTAATTCTGTAGATACTATGGTTTGCTGGCCTAGAACCTTCTTTAAGAAAGATACATGAAAAATATTATGTATTTTTCTGTTTGGTGGGAGCTCCAATTCATAAGCTACCTCTCCTACCTTCTTGATGATTTTATAAGGCCCATAGAACCTTGGCTTGAGTTTCTCTGCCCCACTTCTCTTCAAGGTGCTTTGTTTATATGGATGCAACCTAACAAATACAAAATCTCCCACCTCAAAAGATCTTTCAATCCTTTTGCTGTCAGCATATATCTTTTGTTGGTTTTGTGCATGTTGTAGATTATCCTTGAGGGACCTTATTATGTCTTGGATTTGCTTGATGAAATCACTTGCTGCGGGTACTCTGCTATCGGAAAGTATTAGATCAACAAAGGAAAGAGCATCATAACCATAAAGAGCATGAAAAGGAGGCATACCAATAGACATGTGATGAGATGTATTGTAACAATACTCCCCTAGGTGTAACCATTTCACCCAAGCATGTTGTTGATTTGAAACATAGTTCCTCAAATATCCTTCTATCCATTTATTAACTATCTCTGTTTGTCCATCTGTTTGAGGGTGATAGCTAGTACTGGGAGTGAGTTCAGTTCCTACCAAATGAAAGAGCTCCTTCCAAAAAGAGCTGAGGAATCTACTATCCCGGTCACTAACAATGTTTCTAGGTAAACCATGTAATCTAAAAATTTCTTTGAAGAACAATTCAGCCACTTGTGATGCCTTGAAATCAGATGTGATAGGAAAGAAATGTGCATACTTAGTTAGTCTATCTACCACCACATATATGCAATCCTTACCTTGAACCTTGGGCAACCCAGTGATGAAATCCATGGAAATACTTTCCCATTTTTGTTCGGGAATAGGAAGTGGCTGCAACAACCCTGCGGGAAAATTTTGCTCACTCTTGCTTTGTTGGCATACCATACATTCCTTAATGTGTTTAAGGACATCCTCCTTCATACCCTTCCATGAAAACTGCTCTCAAATTTTCCTGTATGTCTTGAAGTATCCCTGGTGACCAGCCAAAGGTGTGTCATGAAAGGCCCTCAATATCCTCCCCTTAGTTTTTGACCCTGGCACTAAGAAGATCCTGTTCTTGTAATAAATCAATTCATCAACAACCTTGTACCTGTTATCATCCACTAACTTATCCAAAATCTTGGTGGCAAATGAATCTTTAGCATACTCTAAAATTATGGAGACTTTCCAATCAGCCGAGATAGATGATAAAGAACACAAAGTGGGCTTTCTTGAGAGAGCATCAACAACCACATTATTCTTTCCTTTCATGTATTCAATATCAAAATCATAAGCTTGCAATTTTCTTACCCATTTTTGTTGACAATCATTCAAATTCCTTTGGTTCAAGAAGAACCTGAGGCTATTATGGTTTGTCTTTACAATGAATCTCCCACATACCAAATATTGTCTAAACTTATGAAGTGCATGCATGATTGCCAATATTTCCTTATCATAGATGGAGTACCCTTTCTCTGATTGATTTAATTTTTGACTCTCAAATGCTATTGGATGTCCCCTTTGAGTTAGGACAGCCCCTATACCTTCTCCAGAAGCATCACATTCAACAACAAAAGGTAAAGAGAAATCTGGAATTGCAAGCACAGGGCATGAACTCATTATCTCCTTAAGCTTATCAAATGTTTTTTGTGCCTCTTCTATCCAAACAAAAGCTCCTTTCTTTGTCAAATTAGTCAAGGGGGCAGCAAGTTGAGAAAATTCCTTGGAAAATCTCCTATAGTAGCTACACAACCCGAAGAAACCTCTCAACTGTGTAAGATTAGTAGGTGGAGGCCAATCCAAAATTGCTTGGATTTTTTGTTGATCAACCTGTACTCCTTTAGAGCTTATAATATGTCCCAAATATAGGATCTCTGTCAAACCAAACTCACATTTAGATAGCTTAGCATAGAAGGATTTCTGCTCCAAGATTCCCAGAACAGTGTCTATGTGCTTTAGATGCTCTTCCCATGTTTTACTGTATATCAAGATATCATCAAAAAATACCAAAACAAATTTTCGAAGATGCTGACTGAATACCTTATTCATACAAGATTGGAATGTTGCAGGTGCATTAGTGAGTCCAAATGGCATAACAAGAAATTCAAAGTGCCCATAGTGACATTTGAAACCAGTCTTTTCCACATCTTCACTCCTCATTCGGATTTGATGGTAGCCTGATCTTAAGTCAATTTTTGAGAAGTATATAGCACCATGTAACTCATCAATGAGTTCATCTATGCGTGGTATGGGATACCTATTTTTTATGGTCTTCTTGTTTAGAGCCCTATAGTCTATACACATTCTCATTGTACCATCCTTTTTCTTGACAAGTACCACAGATGATGCAAATGGACTAGAGCTAGGCCTTATGAATCCCATGTCCAGGAGTTCTTTAATAGTTTTTTCAATTTCTTCCTTATAACCTCTTGGATAGTGGTATGGGGTTGTTATAACTGGTTTGGCACCCTGTTCTAACTCTATAACATGCTCAAAACCTCTATCTGGTGGTAATCCTGGAGGCAAATCATTGAAAACTATACTATGCTTATCAAGAATATTTTGAATTTCAAAATGGAAATTACCTTGATTCTTTGGAGAGCTTGTTGGTTGGATTACGACTCCTGCTGCCCATGTTACTTGTCCTCTTCGAAAAGTCCTCTCCATCCTCTTTGCAGAGACCGCCTTAGGTGCTCCATTCGATAACCCTCTCAATATGACTTCTTTCCCATTGGAATGAAATTTAAACTCCATAGTTTGATGGTTCATGTAATAGCCTCCGATAGAGTGCAACCATTGAACACCCAATACAAGATCTATCTCCCCAATACCAACCACATAGAAGTCATCACATAATCTCCTAAGGTCATCTCGAGTTGTTTCACCACCCGTGTGCAAGGCATAGTGAATCCATCAGCTACAGTAACATTGAATCTCTCAAAATCTTCTGGTTTAAGCCCTCTTTTCATGACAAATCCCTCATCAATAAAATTGTGAGTTGCCCCACTATCAAGAAGAATAGTCAACCTTTGCCCTGCTAGTACCCCTCGAATTCGGAAGGGATGGTATCTTGGGACTCCTGATAATGCTGCCAAAGTGCCATCATTGCTGATTTCTTTTACTTTCTCTTCTTCTACCTCCTCCTTAGTATCATGAAATTCCTCATGCTCATCTGAATTAGATTCTGAAGCAACTTCAATATAGTGCAGTTGACCTTTCCCCAAACATCTGTGTCCTGGAACCCATGGTTCTCTACAAGTAAAACAAAGCTTTTTCCTTTGTAATTCACTCCTAGTCTCTTCATCTACCTTCTTTTTTGCCACATTTGTCACATCTTTTGGTGGTAGTGTTGGGAAAGTCTTTTTTCTGAAAATTTCCCTTATGTTGCCAAAGATTTGGGGGTTTTTGATTAGTGATTGATTTCATAGGCACGCAAGTTTCAAGTTGCAAGCTTCTTTTGATAGCTTCCTGTAAGGTTGAGGGTGAGAAAGGCTTAACCAAACCCTTAACAGAATCTTCTAAACTATCAAGAAAAAGATAAATGGTCCTCTTTTCACTCATATCAGGTACCATAACAACCACCTTTTGAAATTCTTCTATATACTCATTAACTGATTTGGTTTGCTTCAACTTTGACAATTCTTTAAAGTACTCTTCATCATCCTTGAGGTCAAATCTATCTATCACCCTTTGACTGAAATCTTCAAATGTAGTTACCTGATCGTGACCTTGAGTAGTCATTCCATGATACCACCAATCATAGGCTGCATCTTCCAAGTGTAGACTTGCAAATTGAATAGCATCACTCTCTGTCATGGGGTTAAGTGTGAAGAAAGTTTGTAATTTTTGTAGCCATGCTCTAGCTGAAATTTTATTTGTTCCATCAAAAGTAGGTGCTGTAAACTTTCTTATTTTATTTTTGAGCTCTCTTCCACTTGTGTCATGCTCCCTCCTGTTCTCTTTCTTGGGCATCAAAGCGTTCATCATATCCACATATTCTCTAAAAGGAACTGAACTACGAAAGTCGTCATCTAAGCCATTGTAAGTAGCTCTTAATGTAATCAAATTACCTGTAACCTCTTCCACTGGATTAATGGCTGGATTTGGTATTGGTGGCTCATTTGCAGGCAAGAAAATAGATTTGGTTGATTTAGATGGTGTGGATCTCCCATTTCTTGGCTCCTATGAAGTGCTCCCTTTCTCATTAATAGATGCAATTCCTTGTAATTTTTCTGTCAATATTCGCAAAGCCTCTCTAGTTTTCGCCAAACCATTTACTGTTTGCTTCTGAGTATTTTGGATGTCTTGGAAGAATTTCTTTGCCATCTCATCTGGATCAGCCATACCTTTTTCTTCCTTGGATTTTGTACTTTTGCTTTCAACTGGGGGTTTGATCAAAATTTCTTTATTCTTTTCTCGCTGCAAATATCTTTTTTCTCTTTCACTTAGTTGCATGCAATCATAAAATATGACATGCAAGATCTGGGTAGTTATCAAAACTTGACATGCAAGATCTGGGTAGTTGTTAAAACTGACATGCAACTTCTACAAACCCTCAGGCTGGCAAGATCACGGCTCTGATACCACTGTAATGTCCCTTTACTAATTTTTTTATGATATTTCCAGCCTCAAATCAGAACTTTTAAAATCAAACAACCAATATTACAAAGATTTGCCAATTTCCCAATAAAGCCCAAATCGGGTATGTCCAAATTAGTGCCAAAAACTTCACAACTTCACAAATTATTAATAAATCTTAAAATGGACATTTTTATAGAAATTTCAGCAGCATAACAGCCTACATGAAATTTTCAGATTTGTATAGCCTTTACACAACAACTCACAAATGTAGGGCAAACTATGCTCAACCAGGCTCCCGAAATTAACACAAAAATGCCCGGAAACACCACAAAACACTCATAAACTATCTCAGAAGTTTAATCACAACCCAATACATATATTCAGCTCTATTTTAACATCATAAAGTCTGAAATATAGCAGCAAACCAAACTGATATGAAACACTCAGCTGAAAACCCAAACTCAAACCAAAAACAACCCCGAAAACACCCAAATCGGCACTATTCAACACAAAGGCAAACTCTGTATGAGCATGCACATGGAATGGCTTCAAACTCCCGTCCTTAGCCTTCTTGGAAACCTGCAAACTCCCGTTCTTGGGTCTCCTTCTCCACAGGTTTGGTAGCCTCTGAAGAACAACAAGAAAATTAGCAAGAATCAAGATGTAGAATGAGCCCAAAATGCCTCCAAACCCCTTTTAAAGAGGGCATAACCCTAACTCACGTCCAAGAGGGGTTAATAAAATATAATTTAATAATAATTTTTATTTATTATTCCATTGGTTTCCAAAGATTAGCCTCTTTTTCTGAAATTTCACCTTTTTGGAGCCTGCCTGCCTTAACAAAGTTTATTTTTTTTTAATTATTTGAATAGGGGACATGACATTTTATTAAAAAATTAAATCCAAAGATTCACCACAATATTTGATACATGATTAGATTTGATTCACCTAAATATTATATATTATCAAAAATATATTCACCAATAATTATCATAATTATTAGTTACTTTAGGATATATTACTGATGTTTAGTTTTTACTATTGATTTAAAATATAATGTAATTATCCCCATAATTTCCATGAGATGAAACATGTTCATTTGATTTGTAATATTCCATGACGATTAGCGAACTTCCTATTATTATTGAGATTCACCAATATTTTATACTAAAAAAATATTATTCCAGAATAATCGACAATGTAATTAATATTTAAAATAAAAAAATTAAGAGATTTGCCAATAAAAATAATTTGGTTTTTCAAAATAATGAAATATTCACCAATAATTTAAATCTTTATTTGAAGGGGGGTTTCTTAAAGTTTACCCAGATGCTTCAGCCTACACACTTACTCCCACTTGACTAGGCTCCACTTCAAGGATAAAAGGTTGTCAGACCAAAGGAGTTTTCAAGATAAATCATCAAAATCCCTCACAAAGTTAGAAGGGGGAGCCTAAACACAACACTTATAAATGGGGAGAGACTGCATCACAGTATTTTGGAGAACCACTCTCCTAGCAGAAGATGACCATCTCTAAGTCCTATGACTAACCTTACTCTAGAATTTATCCAAAATCCCTTGCTAGTAGCCTCTACACTGAGATCCCAAGGACAAAGGAACCCCAAGGTACAACAAAGGAAGGGAACCAATTTGAAATCTAAGAACTCTGACAATCCTACTCTAAATAAGTCGATGAGCATTAGAGAAATAAATGGAAGACTTATCCTTATTAATTCTTTGACCTAAGGGTTTCAAATAGATATCCAAATCTTTCCTACAATTCACTACCTCACTGATTCTAGCCATGCCCAACAATCTGGTGTCATCCACAAAATGAAGATGAGAGTAGGAAGCAAAATTATTTTTCTAGCTCCAACCTTGGATAAGACCTTGCCTCACCTAAGATTTTATAAACCTACCAACACCATGTGCCATGATAATGAATAAAAAGGGAGACAAAGGATCCCCTTTCTAAAGTCCCTGAGAAGCACCAAACAATTCTAAAGGTTCCCCATTAATGAGAATTGAGAAGGAGGACAATGTCACATAGCTAAGAACCCAATTCACCCACTCCTCATCAAAACCAAAAGCTAAAAGATTGTTTTGCAAGAACTCCCAATTAACCTAGTCATAAGCTTTAGCCATGTCGAGTTTAATGAACATTAGCTTTCTCCTTAGATGCAGCCATAGAGTGAACAACCTCCATTGCTATCACAATCCCAACCAAAATTTGTCTTCCTTCAAGAAAGCCACCCTGATTAGCAGAGATCAAAGAACCAAGGAGTGGTTTGAGTCTCTTCACAATCAATTTGGTGATGACCATATAGAGAACATTACATAATGCTATAGGCCTAAATTAATCCAACTGATTAGTTGCTTCCTTCTTAGGTATGAGAGCCAAGAATGTAGAATTCAAAGACTTCAACATCTGTTTGTTTCTATGTGATTCTTGAACCACATCTAGGAGATCAAACTTTATTATTTCCCATAATTCTTGAAAAAACTCAATTAGAAATCCATCTCGGCGAGGGGCCTTGTTGGTGTAAATAATTATTCACTATTTACACTTACTTTTGTTTACTTAGGTTAATGCATATTTTTCAATATTTATTTATTAGCCACCTAGGAGTATGCGTACTCTTGTGAGTTGTCATGTTGACAAGATGGGAGTCTAGACCTCTTTTATGCAGATGGTGTCTACAAAATCTCCACTTGAGATAGACCTTATCATTCTTATCCACTCATCTAGAATAATGGATAAGGCATGTGCTTAGTTGTCATGATGCTTATCTTATCTCTTGGTTCTTTCTAGAGATATTCTAAGTGCTTCCTGAGAGACCTTTATATATAGGCACTCCTAGTGTGTTTGAACATCATATACTGAATAGAACAGTGTATTAGGACATACTCTAATTAATTGATCATATCCATTTTTGGTCTATAGTTGTTCTTGTGTTTGAGTTCTTAGTTCCTAGGTGAATTTTTCCCTTAGGCAAATTCTTACATGGTATCAAAGCTCTTGGAGATTTTCTTTTCACATAGCCATTCGAGAGCATCTTGTTGCTTCATCATCATAGCCCAAATCTTAATTATCATAGTCATTGGGAGTTTCTAGAGCTAGATCTAACCTTGCCATTACATCCAAAATGCCGAGTTAATGAAAATTGGCTATAAAGTTGCCTACCCTAGGCATAGTCAAAATTGAGGCAATTTTTTTTTTGCAAACTGGCACCCGAAGGATCGATTTGCAGAATTGGTATGATCATCTCATAACTATACATTTAATTTTTAAATCTTCATTTTTTTCATCTATATCTCTCCTATTTTTTTGGATCTGAATCATTTTCTAGAAATTTTTTGGCTATAAGACCATAGGAGAGATTTTTTTGCAGGTGAAGATTGAAGCTTACTGGTGCAAATTAGATATTTGCATCACATTAAAAAGGTCCAAAAACCCCTAGATCAGATTTTTTTTCATCCAAATTGGATATCTAAGGAAAAATCTAGAGTCTTTTTTCTTTGGAGGTGTGGCGGTGATTCAGAAAAAATAACAGCCGCAACGATTTTCAAACAGTGATATCTCCCTCATACAGACTCCTTTTTGCGAGCAATTTTTTTTGTTTTGGGATAGAATTTCATGATCTACACATTGTATTACGTGGTTTGAGATCTCTATTCCTGAATTTTTCTATAGCTCACAAATACTAATTTTTGCCACTTAAAATGCTTAGTACAGGCTCATCTTGACTCCAAATTAGGTTTTATTTTTTTTGGAAAGTGCATTTTTTTTGTCTACTTTCTATATCTACAATTATATTATAGGTTCTATGGAAAAATATACTTCTTTTAGAAATAGACCCTAAATTGGAAAGCAACTATCAAGTGCCCAAATCATTCATTAGGGGTGGTTCTTTGATTCTTTGGAGGTTACATTAATTAGTCCATGATGGAAGAGCAAGATTTGATTTATTTGACCCCAAAAAACTCTCAGGAATGGAGTCAACTTGTTTTCACATATCTTCATCAGCACAATACACTTCCATATGCAAGAGGCCTTACCTACCATCCAAAGATAAGTCTTCTCATTTGGCATGCTCTCTTTCTATTTATGGATGATGACATTCTAGATACAATGTCTGACATTAAGTCATTTGATCCATATTTTTTTGGATGTATCTTTGAGAGACATATGGAGATTTGACCATTCCTTCATTCTAGAAGACATCTTACCTTCAGTTGCAGCTAACTCCTCTTCAAATGAGATCACACCTCTAGCTCCTATTGCTTCTACTAATCCTATTACAAATATAGATGCTTCGAATTCAGTGCAGCAAGACCCTTTATGTCTTCCTACTCTACCTTCATGATACGACTTCCTTTCTACCCTTATAGGCCTATTCATGGAGTCTCACATTGAAGATGTGGGAGACATTATTGATGACATCCGCCTTCTTTTTGAGGAAAATTCTATTGCCGTAGTGACAGATTCATGTACTTTAGCAAAATAGGGTACACATGGTCTTCTAGTCTTAGGTGATGACTTATTAACTCACATTTCAACTTTGTTCGTGGAGTCACACACAATATATATGGAAGAATTTTTTGATGATCTATCACTTCTCTTTGACATTTGAGAAGACTGTTGGTTTTTTGAAATAGGTTCTACATCACTCCTTGTTTGGTCTTCACTTCTTCTCAGTAGTTTTGGAAGAAGCCATCATCAAAATCGACATAGGGACAGCTGAATAGGTTTCAGACACATCGTTCATCTTAGATATTCCTTTTCCATATAGGGGATGCATCTCCTTTGTACCCTTGCATTTGTTTCTTCCAAAGGGGAGGAACATCATCACACAGTCATGGACCAACTTCTTCATTGGAACGTTTCTCACTGATCGGCACACTACCTTTAAGGGAGGGGGACTACCTTGTCTCCTTCTTCTCCTTTTTGGGGGGGACATTTTCCTCTTAGGGGGTTTTGTCCTTCTCCATTTTTCTTGTATATACTTGATGTATGTCGTAATGGGGGGGGGGGGGGGGGGGGGGGGTGGGTGGTTGGGGGGGTGGGGTTCTTGATTACTCCATCCATCCATGCATCCCTTTTCATCTATCTTTTTGGGGGAGGGTTTTTCCAATAAGGTTTTCTCTCTTACCCCGCTTTATGTGAGATTTTCATATCATTATGTACATGGGTACCTAACATGGCCTAGTAGCTAGGACCCATCATGTATCACATCCTAGTTTTTGTAAGCTTAAGGGCATTCCCCTAAGTTGCACTTAAGGGGGGGTGTTGGTGTAAATAATTATTCACTATTTACACTTACTTAGGTTTACTTGGGTTAATGCATATTTTTTAATATTTATTTATTAGCCACTTAGGAGTATGCGTACTCTTGTGAGTTGTCATGTTGACAACATAAGAGTCTGCACCTCTTTTATGCACATGGTGTCTACAACATAAGAGTTAGAACACTAATTAAGCACATGGTGTCTACAACATCTCCACTTGAGATATACCTTATCATTCTTATCCGATCATCTAGAATGATGGATAAGGCATGTGCTTAGTTGTCATGATGGTTATCTTATCTTTTGGTTCTTTCTAGAGACATTCTAGGTGCTTCCTGATAGACTTTTATATACAGACACTCCTACTATGTTTGAACATGATATACTAAATAGAGAAATGTATTAGGACATGCTTTGATTAATTGATCATATCTATTTTTGGTCTATAATTGTACTTGTGTTTGAGTTCTTAGTTCCTACGTGAATTTTTCCCTTAGGCAAATTCCTATAGGCCTTACCTTTTTCATAATAAACACAACTTTCTCTAATTCAATTAACAACATAGGACTTAAGAGGGCCCCATTCATCTATGTAGGGACTATGTGGGTGATACAATCCAATATGGACTACTCCTCCCTAGTAAAATGATTAGAAAAATAATTGACAACTTCCCTAGAAATTTCTTCATAGGAAGAGATCCAAGCTCCATCAGTTGAGTCAAGAGAGGAGATAGAATTCCATTGCCTTTGAGCCTTAACCAAGTTATGAAAGAAAGAAGTATTCCTATCCCCCTCCTAAAGCCAATCAACATGAGATTTCTGCTTCCACAAAATCTCCTCCTAAAGCTCCCACTCTTCAAGTCCCTTAAGAGCCAAGGATTTAGCTTTACTCAGATTAGAAGTCAACCCTTGATCTTGAATCTAAAAGGTAATATTATCCAACTTGGACTGAGCATCTATCTTCTGAGCATGTAGGTTCCCAAAATACTATCTGTTCCATCTCTTAAGCCTTTACTTCACATGTTGAAGCCTCTTATTGAAAGAAAACATTGCCATCCCATGGGCAGGCATCCCCTCATACCACCAATCCTACATAAGGTTTGGTAGAGATAGGTCTCTTAACCACATTAACTGAAATTTGAAAGAGGGATTTTTGGTGACTTTGTAAGAGGTGATGGAGATCTTAATAGGCTAGTGGTCAGAGCCTCTCTAGTTAAGAATTTTAGAATTGGTGATCCACCTATTGTTCATCCAATAGTAGGAAACCAAAAATCTATCAAGCCTTTCTAAGATAGCCTTAACACCACATCTTTGATTATTCCATGTAAGGACACCATTGGTTGGCTTCACATCAATGAGATTCAAGGAACCAATCATATCCTTGAGCAGAATTGAAGATGGGTCGAACATGGCTAACCCCCTCATTTTTCATCTAGACTAGTAACATCATTAAAATCTCTAGTCATAATCCATGGAAGAAATGGGTCCAAGGATTGAATGAATCTGATATGAGCCCATAAATGTGAGTTTCCTAAAAAGTTAGTAGGAGCATAAACATTGGATAAAAGACACCATTCTCCAGTCTCAAAACTAGAGGCAACGAGTGAAATGGAGGACCGTCTAGAAATCCACCATAAGGAGGAAACTTTCCTTGGGTTCTAGAAGCAATACACCTCCCCCCCCTGCCCCCAAAGAAGTGTTCAAATCACTCACCTAGTACCAAGAGCCTTGGGGGAAGACATGCAGAGTGCAATTAGTCAAACCATCCATTGTTGGCTTAGTTTCTTGAATAAAGACCACATCAGGAGACTACGAATCAATTAATTTGCAAACATCCTTTTGTTTCAGGATGTTGTTCAAACCCCCTACATTTCATGACAAAACAATCATTTATGGGGTGGGAGAAGTGAGAATCAATGGGTTTCATAGACCTAGACTTAACCAAAGTATTACCCATGATCTTGACTTTCTCTTGATCAATCTTCCTACCACTCTTTGTTGGTTTTTCTTAAGGCCCCTCTTTGAAGGATTTCTACTGGATGCCTAAGATAGGAGGAGCTTTGTTCCCCTTTATAGAATCTAAAGTCCCCTTATGAGTAAGGGGATGAAGAGCCACAAGAGCTGAGCTCTTCATACCCAATATGTAATGCCCCTCTTGGAGATCCTTGGAACAAGGATTCAATTCAAGCCAAGATATTTTTTTTTTACAAATATGAATGCACATGTCAGCATCATATAGGGATCACAAAGATTGCAACAGAATACTTAACCACCATCGAGGCAACCAATGAATCTCCAAATGCCACTACCCAAACTAACACAATCACAATAGGAAATAGAAATCCAAAATGAAAAAAATACTAAGAATCTAAGATCTATCAAGAAATGGAAAATTAAGTAAATCCAATGGGTACTAGAATCACCAAAAATTGATCCCCAAAAACTAGTGAAGATGCCCCCTATTTTTTGTGCGAAGATGTGCAACATTCTCTATGAAGAAATACCTTTTTGCATGAGGATGTGTACCAAGCAATGTGAGAAGATATTTGGCCAAACAACCAAGACACCCAAAACTAGTGTTGGGTTTCATGCGATAAAGTGCCCAATGCCACATGAAGAAACCCAACACACTACGTGAGATCATGCACTCTCACACAAGAAAGCATGATTTTGCATGAGATCCCAAAACAACAAGTTAGAGAACACAAAGGGTAAAAAGATAAGGGATGAATTTCCTCCACACCAGGGAGTATCAGATCTACATAGATCGAGGAAAAAATTCTCAAGTGCATAAACAAGAAGATGCCATGAAATAAGAAAGAGGAACATCTATCCTTCTAAACTATGGCAGTAAAAGTATGTATAGAAAGCAACATCATCGTGTACAAAAATAACATCACAATAACTAAACAACCAAACTAAGTACGAAGTTCCTCCCAACCGTCAATAGCATCATAAGACCATCATGGATCCTAGCCATCCCATGTGTTTAACATCCCAAACTACCAACAAGATCATAAATGTTATCTTATGAGGATGTCACTACTAAAACATGCTACAACATAAGAATAAGGAAATCTAACATGCTACAAGTAAAATATTAGATAATCCAATAAATCAACCACATCATCTATCATATGCTAAACATCATGTGTGTTGGGATTAAAAATTGCAAGGTCAATTTTGAGTACCATTGAGAAAATTGAGCCCTATAAATGCTTTTGATGCCTATGTACCCAGTTGTACCTTTGAGGCCCCTGAGGTGTTTAAGGTTTCTAACACCTTCCTTTTAATGTGTCTAAGTGTTCCATGAAGTTAAAGCATCATTCTGAGTCAGTTGGCAAAGTCCTGTTTTGAGCTAGTTCCAAATCTGCATTTTACAGTGTCAAACAAAGATAGGAGGTTGTGTTTACAAGTGAATATCTCGCACCTAGAAACATTTTGTGATAGGCTACTTTGAGAGTGTCTAGTGTTCATACTTGAGAGCCTATGTTTTAGATTTTGAGTCATTTTGAGTCCGTTTGACTAGGTTTTGAATCCCTCAAAGTTGGTCATTTGCAATTTTCATGCTGATGCACATTGCACATAATTCTAGGAAGCCTTGTTTGACGTGCTATAACTTTTGACTAGTAGACCAAAATGAGAAAATTCCTATTTTGTTGCATTGTAGATATAAGAGACTTGTTATGTTTCAAGTTTTAGCTTTTGACGAGTCCGTTTGATCAGTTTTCAAATTTTGATTCCAAATGCAATTTCTATCCTTTTACTAGTGTCATAAAGTGCAGATTGTTTGATACCCTTGTTCGTGATGTTATATCTTGAGGTCCATGATTGGTGTGACCAAATGGATTGTACCACTATCTTTTCCTCCAAAAATACTTCAAGTGTTCCAGTTTTTGAGCTTTGACGAATCCATTTGCACACTTTTCCAGGTCAATTCCATTTGTAAAAAATGCTTTTTTGTCAATGTTTTCAATCTGCAAAATCCAAGTAGCCTACTTTGATCGCTTGCCATTTGCACCTTGTTATATTTCATGATCCAAAATCACAGATCCATATTCTTCTTGTGACAGAGAACCAATGCCCCAAGTTTCATTTTCCCAAGTGTCCATTTGCCCATTTTTCAAGACCAAATCTGAACCCAATCTGTTGCAATCTGACATGTTTATCTACAAGTGATTCTGAGAAGGCAACTTTGACAAAAAATATCTTTTGACCTCGAATTCTTCATGAGGTGAGATTTGATAGGGTGCAAGAATGTAGAACAAAGAGTTAGTGTGCTAGTTTTATAAGCCCAGTCAAGTGTTTGGGTTAGTTTTTAAAGCTAGTCAAAGGACCTCTGGATGCAAAATTGACTATTTGCAGAATGATGTCAATTGAGTTTTCAATTTTTTTTTTCATTGGTTGAACTTGATTATAATTTTTATGATGAGTCTAATGTATCAATTTGAAATGGCAGGTGTTTGAAAATGAAAATTATTTTTAGCCGGACCCACTTTAGGGTCCAACTAAACTACATTAGATTGACAGGAACACTGTAAGGTTTTATGCTATTCTAAGGGGAAGTTTATAGTGATGATGATCTTTAAAGATAGAATGATTGTGCACCAATCATCATTTAGAAATCAAAATTTTCTATGAGGGTAAGTAAAGGAGAATTGGGCACTTATGTGTAAAGAATGTTTTGTTGATGGCAAAACAAAAGAAACACATGATGTAAGAGAAGATAAAGAAATACTTAGATGATTTGGATGAAAAATTCAAGGATGACATAACCAAAACACAAGAAAGTAACAATGGGCAAGTAGAGTTTGAACTAAAGTTGTCGCTTTTTCTGTGGAGAAAGATTGTATAGGTTTGATACAGAGGGTTGAGAAAGGCATACTATCTAGAAAGCCAATACTCAGTCCAAATGTAATCAATTCATTACCATGATTTGGGAATTGAACTATATGATATCTTGCTAGGAGGATATATTTTATCATGTGCGTGTATATATACATAATATGCATTTATGCATGAATGTAGATAAATGCACACTTGAGTCAAGTGCCCATAAATCCACAAGATCAAAATACTAGTAACATAAGTATGCCTTAATCTGGATAGGCACAACCCATGGCATAAAAAAAGAAAGCCACAATGAAATATATGTTGAAGGAGCTGCCTACAGGGAGAATAGACTAGTGTATTAAAGACTGTAAACAAAAGAAACAAAAAGGGAAGCCTATGCATTGAAACCAAGGAGAACACACATATAAGGCAGAAAAAAGTGCAAGCCACAGTTGTAAGAAAGGACAACATTTGTAAAAGGTGTGAGTATTAAGATACATGTGCATAATAGTCATTAAAGAAGGCATACATTGGAGGATTACTAATGTTTGAATGTTTGCAAGGGTAGTCATGTCTTGCTACGGGAGGAATTACGTGAGTAAGATGTTGTGGTATATGTTATAGAGTTCAACACACCCAATGTCAAGAGAAATCCATAGTTTCAAGGCACAAGCCACTACATAAAGGAAAGAAATCCAGACACTTTGATTAGAAGGAAAAACCAGTAGGGAACCCACATTTTCTGATGGTAGTCAATGCAATGTAAGAGGAAGGGGCAGCATAAAAGAGCAAGAGGCAGACCCTGTGAGCAAAGCAACAATACATGTTTTTTTGGGAAGTAGCTCAAGTCAGAGTTAAGATATGACAATAGCAAAGGAAGTAGGGGAGCACTAGGAAGAGGGCACTTCACGCCATGTCAAAGCAGATCCTATGAAAACAAAAGGGAAGCTAAGTCGCCAAAGCAAAGAGATGAGGCAATGTTCTAGATGAAGGAAGGTGCTAATAAAAAAGGAAGCACATGCATTTAAAAGGCACCACAACATAAAAAGATGAAGGAACTCCCACATAGTCATGAGAAAAGGACGCCAATCAAAGTTCAAAGAAGAGCCACCCACACATCCAAAGAGATTGCAGGATAAAAGGAGGCATCAACAGAGAAGCTATTGTATATTGAAGAAAGTAGCAAATCACATCGTCAATAGGAAGGAGCACGTATCCAATGTAGTCAATGCATTGAGTATAAGAAGTTTCCTATTATTGAGAAAGAGAAGTTACGCTTTCAAAGAAGAGAGTTGGCACCATGGAAATAATACATTAAGATAGGTAGGAGCCATGGTTTGAGCCTCATGCAGACCATTAAAAGCAAAGCTGTAGGTCAAAGGGAGTAAAACGTGAGGAGCAAAGACAAAACCATTAAATGTTTGTCCCACATTGCTCGTGGGAGGAAAATTTTAAGTCTTTAAAAGCTATTCCACACAATAAGCTGAGTGTCTTTACGACACAAGCTTTTCAAAAAAAATCCAAGCTCACGTGTGTGGTCTATTGACAGCTGGGCTAGAAGATGACATGATAAATTTTAAACCAAAATGCAAACATGATGAGGTGGTGCCTGAACAGATCAAATGCTTGGATCACGACACGTGGATTGATCGTGCGATGGGCACAAGCCCACAAAATGGAGTTGCACAGAGGATAAAAAGTGCGAGAATGTGGGCAGTTGACAAGTGGCAAGAGGGTCCTAGCTGGTAGTGATATGGTGTAGACATGTAGGCTCAGGCGGATGCACATGCTGCTACCACGTGGTAGATCCAACGGTCCACGCATCCCTGCAAGAAAAAAGTGTTCGATCATTAAGGAAAGTAGGTAAGCAGGCTACTACCATGTGGCACTACATTTGAGAGGTCAACCAATCAAAAAATGACACGTGGCAGCAATCAAACTTGGGGTTGACCCTGAAATTGAAGGGGGTTAGGGAAAAAATAAAATGTTTTGAGAATTGTCTTTTTTTTTAAATAGTTAAAAAAAAAAAAAAATGAGTGCACATTCAGGATTTTAAATCTGAGAAGTTTTTATTCTAAAGCCTATACTTTAGCATATTTAATTTTTTTGAAAATATTTAGTTGCAGACCTGAGTTCTTATAGCAGGGGAGTGTTTTTCAAATCAACTTTCTAAGGGTTTTTGGAAGGCTAGATATGTGATATTATATATTGCCAGAATTAGGAGAATCTGAATTTTTTGATTATGTAGTTAGTTTTTGCACATAATATCACTATTCCAAGCTACATGAGTTTTTCTCTTAGATTCCTACTGTGCAACTATATTCATGTGAGGAAGTTCAGAATTGATTTTTGGCATAGTAATGACCTGGATATGGATAAAAGACAAGGAAAAGGAAATTGGGGTCGAGTTTGGTCGCATTCAAATTAGTTGAACCTCAATTCCTCCAACATTTCATAAGGTTATCAGATATTTTTGATGCATGAAGAGTTTTCATTATTTCATTAAAGTTTTTTGCAAATCAGTTACAAGCAATGATGAAAACAAAATCAGATCAAATGGGTAGAGAGATGAAAGAGGTTTTGCAACTGTTAGGGATGGAATTCCAAGTGAACACATGTCGTCCTTAGATCAAATCTGGGAATTCATCTTGGTCTATATCTTTCTTTCTTTCATCCATTGTAGGGGTTCCAATCTTGAGTTCTCTCAGATCTGTGATACCATTCTTTAGCAATTTCTTCTTGTATTGAACAAATATTTAAGTTTTATGTAGATAGTTCTTATCTGTTAGGTGATTAGTGAGTCATTTATGTACATCTTTCACGTATTTAGTTTCAAGGAAAACAAATAAAGAGTAGCAAAGGGATCCAAATTCAGTTTGAATCTTGTCTACTGTTTATGGATCTGTAATCTTTTCTAGTTTATGATCAAAGAGCATAGATTAGGTTGCATTTCATTTGGAAATGTATGCGATTGAAATATCTTGCTAATGGAACAAGGAGCCATGTAATTTTCTTGATGTTTGTCACAAGGTTTGCAAATTTCATGAAAGGATTATCTGAGTATGAGATTCATTCTATAGCAAATGTCTGTTCATAAGGTGAAAGATAGATCAGGGATCTTAATGTAGGAATTATATCAAAGATTTTTAGAAGGTGTATGGTTGTAATTCATTTGATTTTCCAATGGATAAGGCACTAATCAGAGATAGGATCATTAGGTTTTGTTGCTCATACCCGGGTCTTGCTGATATCAACATATTAAGTCATCTTTTCCCTTTTATGTTAAAAGTAATTCAAAGTGTAACCCGCACTTAGCTTTCCATTTTCATGAGTCATGTTTTTAGCTATTTCATGCTTGTGATTTCTTGGTTAAGTATAGAAGAATTAGGGATTTTATCTGTTATTCTAGATTCTGATTATGTTCATTGCACTGGTCACATAATTGGATCCTAAGAGGTTCACCCGCCTAGGTTTTACAGAGGCTAAAGTGAAGAAGGAGTGTAGCCTTATAGTTGGCCTAGGTTCTTGGTAAATTGTGTCCATTATTGAAGATAGCTACCCATAAATGCAATCTTACCCTATATACTTGGTTATTAAAAAACCGTTAAATTAGGAGCCAACAATATGAATAGGAAATCTAACATGCTAAACCAGTAAGCAATAGATTCGCCAACAAAGCAATTCACATCATCCAATAATATACTAGACATCATAATATAGGAATGCATCAAATAAACTAAAATCATCTAAACATGATATCCATGCATTCCAATGAAAGTATAAATTACAAGAAAGCATACTCCAAAACCCAAAGTACCAAGGGAAAACATCCAACAGTGGTCGCACTAGGACAAAAGACCATCTTTGTACACCAGTCCCTAGTAGTGGTGAAGGTAGCTATGCCTCCCAACCATGTGGAACTCGTAGGTCCACACCTACCATGTTGATGGAGATAATGATCCAACCACAACACACATAAAGCACAACATCCATGGCTAACACTCATGCTAGACAATATGATGGCTAAAACCAAGAACATAGACAATGCATAAACTACAGGTCCTATTTAGACACTCAATGGACTACTAAGTAGGGGCTGAAATCATGGAGAGTTGCTTATCATTGACAATCCCAAGCTTAGATCATGTAGATTCAACTCCCTCAATGGTAAGGTTCTAGCACATATTATTATCTTAAGTCTTATTACCACTCACACATTTTATTTAGTTATCACTTAGTTAAAACTTTCTTTGCCAACCCTTTGGGCATAATGATCACCAGGTTGCAAGATAAAAGCCCCCTCCATATGCTACCCTACCCTACCCATGCTTATCCAATGATGAGTGCCCATAGGCATGCATAGTCCCAACCCAACCCCAATGATCATAGCTTTTGGAAATACCACAGAAAGTTAGGACTCGCGAGTCACTTGACAAATATATATGCACATACTTGTGTGTGGCGCACCACCATCACAAAGATCAAAACACAAAGAATGGATAAGAACACAAATAAAATATCACTCAACCAAAAAAAATTGGGAGGATGGATTCTACATGAATCCCAAAAAATAATAAAACCATACACCATGAACTCACTCAACCAACCTCAATTTAGGAAGATGTGTTCTACACAAATACCAATGATACAATAAGGCCAACATCATGAACTCACTCAAATTCTCTCAATCCGAGAATATGGATTCTACATGAATCCTAGTGTCCATGAAACAAAATAAAGTTTCGAAAGAAACCATAACATTAGGTATAAAGTCACTCAACTGAACACAACATCAAGAGTAAGAATGTGACATGCATCCCAATGCAAATATAAAAGAGAAATAATGGTCTTACTGACATCATATGAATAATTCAAGCCCATGACCAACATCATGCTAAGAAACCTTGAGAAAATTGGGCAGCATACAAATCTAGGCAAAAAACCTTAGAATTCAAAAACTTCAAATTAAAACCCATTTGGTCTTAGGGAAAAATAGCCATAAATATCAAATAAAATCTACGTTTGGAGTTTGTATGGAAAAATGGCCATCATAATGGTGCAAAACCCAAAACCTTAACCTGAAAAATAGGTAAATGGTCATACCCACCCAATCGGGTAGAGCTAGTAGACAGAAATGAAGGGGAACACTAGTTCTTAGCCTCCTAAAAAATGGCTACCAAAAATAGAAGTAGAAGTAGAGCCAAACCAATAAAATGGGAGATTCCTACCTCACAGCCAAAAGAGAAAAATGAGAATCTTAACCATAATATAAAAAGCCTATAGAAGTAGCTAAAAATTGTGACAATCCAAGGTCTCCTCGAGTTGGATCCAATGAACCCGATCTCGTGATGATCCCACACCCATAGCTCCCAAAAAAATGAAATAGTAAATCCTCATGAAGAGGATTTCAGGTTTTACTCCAAAACTTTCTAATTCAAAAGTGAGAAGTGAGGAATCAAATTTCTTTTTTGGATACTTATTCACTTTTTGAGTGAATAATCGATTAGGGAAAATAACTAGCCAACGTAGTTAAACCCCAAATTGACCCAAATGAAAAGATGCTATTCCTAGAAATAGGAATTCATCTATGGAAAAACTTCCAAAAATTAAATTACCCAAAAACATAAAAATTTCCTTAACAACTTTTGTGACAATGTGAACCTCTAAATGCACAGACATGCTCATTGATTTAATCACATAATGAAAATGAGTTCGAATTTAATAACCACCAAAAGGATTAGTTAAACACTTAAAATAAGGATACGTCAACCATAAAGGGGTGACATTGGTAAAATATGAATGGATGAATCACTAACTTTGTGTGCCACTGCCAAGGATATAAATCCTGCACACTAAACAACATGATCAAGTGTGATTGCATCTAATAACATAGACGGAGCAATAAATGTATTAAATTACCTAATTTAACCATTGATTTGATTATACTGAAATAATATATTTACATCACTCACATTCACATAAAGCATAACAATAAAGGAATGAAGTAAATAACCATAGCATTAAATCCATCGCATAACATAGTTAGAGATATTTCCAAATACTAGAAAACCAAATATCATCATAAAACACCTTGTCATCTCAAAATGGCATCATCATGTAATATGATCAATTGAACAACATAATAGTCTAACATCTTTGATACTAAAATCAAAGTATAACATCTGACCCTCCGGTCATCTCAAATGTAAAACATAACATGAGTAACAATTATCTCTCAGATCGAAATATAGCAAGGTAAATATTTGCAACACATAACCAATGATTCCAACATGGACAATTTATTTCTAATTATTTAAGCATTTAATAATGATTGTTTAAACATCACAAGAAAGGAACTTAAAACACATTAATGAACATAGTCATAAACATGACTAACCAATGCTACAGGAACCTAGTCTAGTGTAGCACGATAATAGTACATAGTGCAATCTCTACACACTTCTCAAGGTAATCATGGAATAACATCATGATACCCCATTGATCCTGGTAACCACTAGCACAAACCTCAAAGAACCATAAATCAAATAAAAATCTTAGAAATTAGCCAAAGCATGTAATCATAGCAATTGATATAGAACATAAATCTTATCACCTCAATGGTGTAGACCACTCATGGTCTCAAACACAATCCCCATATCAAGGAGAGATCAAAAAAGTTGCATCCATTAGGATGACTTATAGAAATACAATTGGAGAGGCACTACATTGTGACCCCTGAAGGTCTCTAGAATCTTGAACTTGAGGAGGCAAATCAATATCCAATTATCTAGCTTGTTGGTCCCCTAAAGATAGAATATGATCCTCCTTTTGCACATCTTCATCTTGTATCTAATGTTGACCTTTAGCCCCAAAAGAGAGCTCAACTGGAGTACCTTCCTCTTGGACCAAGTCACCAAGGCCATCAAACCTATTAAAATTGCCATCAGTCAGTCAATCCCTCCAAGTTCTCTTCTTACCTTTGCCTTTGTTACCAGACTTAACTTGAATAAATCCCTTGCTATCAACAGGTCCATTAGATAAAGGATCCTTCCACTTGTCCACCCTAGGAGGTCCAGGGATAGCCAAAGGGGAAGGCTTATTCCTAGGACATATGCGATGTAAATGACCATATTCATGGTAAATTTTACATCTAAATGGAAAAGTCACCTAATCTAGTTGTTGGATCCAAGAAGATAATCCCATTCAAATCTCCATAGAATCTGGCAACAGATTATTTAAATCAACTTCTACACAAATAGGAGAAAAATTAATTAACCTATGATCTTGAGTTTGTGTATTCAAATCCACAAGTTTTCCAAGAAGCAAAGAGATTGAGTGAAGAATATCTTCCCTCTAGAATTCCAAAGGAAGCCTTCGCAAGGGAACCCACATAGGAACTTGCGAGGGGATCTCCTTAGTAGAGTTGAAGCCCATGTGCCAAGCCTTGATGAAGAGCTCCATCTAGTTAAAGAAATAAGGGCCTCCTTCAAAAGCCTTATTGCTATCCATCATGCTTGAAAAGATAACCGAAAAATAGTTATTAGCCGCTAGCAAAATCTCCGTATCTCCTTCTGGGTTCCACACCCAGCATGCCCAAGATTCCAGCATTGAAAAAGAAAGGTTAAGGCCCATAAAATTTCAAATGAGGGCATGATTGCACCAGTATTCAATATCTTTCAAAACTTTCTCAGGTTGAATAACCAAAACTGGCAGGTCCTCAGATCTATGCAAACATCCATTTACTTCTCTTAATTGAAATATCCCTTTTGGAGAGGAATCACCTTTCCCAGATCTACTAGTTAGATCCTTATCATTGACATGCATCAGAGAAGATGGCTCACCCATCTCCATATCTTTGAATGAAATCTGAGAAGAGATTATGCCTCAATCCCCCATGAAAATGAAGTAAGGCTTCAAAAAAATGAGAAAGGAATGGGGTAGGAGCCCCACAATCATATAACCTCACGAGCCCCCCACTGAGAACACACCTAGAGTGGGTCTCAGACTGAAGGCATCCACCCATGGGCTAAAAAATGACCAAGACCACTGTTTGACTAGTGCAAGCCCCTGCCAACAAAAGGATGTCCCCTTGATATAAAAAAAAAAGCTTTCCAAATAGCTCAGACACAAGCACCAGACGAAGGTCGGGCTAGGGCACATAAGCCCTAGTGCAAACCAGACCACCACACAACTACATTTTTCTTTGTAAGGAAGTAACATAAATAGAGAATCACTTCCCACATATCATTCTTTCTATATGTTTATTTAAATTTATTTAGATGACCCTTGTTTCTATGTTGACACAAGGTGATAAGGAAATCTAAATTTTGTATCATTCTTCTATTTGTGTTTATATGTTACGCTGTACATATGCTAGTCTTTATAACTATATCTATGTGTCCTTACTTATATTTGTGACTTGATAGAGCCAATTATTTTTGGTCTCCATGATGGTGGTCCAAATAAACTCTTCTTTTTAACTCGTACATTTATTTCTTCCATTGTGTTGTGGTTCTACTTACTTTGGAAAATAATCATATTTAATTCTTGATATAATTTACTTACATGTTATTATATGATCATACTTACCCCAATGTTAGTAGATCCATTTGTTCTCTCTATATGTTATGTGATCATTTCCCTTTTTTTTTTTCTCTCTTAAGGGAATCTTACAATGGGAACATATCTTAATGGATATACATATACTTCATACAATTTGTTGATTCTCTTAAAGTGTTAGCAATGAATTTGATGTGGGAGCATATGATCCACTCATTCTTCTTTCAATCATGGTATAGTAAATATAGATTCTGAGTATAGCTTAGGGTACACTAGCTTTGGACACTTGGTATGCTTCTTGGGTAATCCATAAATATGTGTTGCTTGATCCGTTATTAAAATAAATATCTTGTTAGTCCTTCTATGGATTATGCACAATCCTAAAGAAATGATTCTTCATATACACATTCATTTTCAGAGGTAAGGGTAAAAGTACAAACCTATGTCACCCTTTTACAACGAAAAAGGCTAACAAAAGTATAACTATCCAACTTGAATGACATAAATCTTATATTATTATTTAGAATTTGAAAATGAAGTAAACTAATGAAATGTGTAGAAATGGATTAAGTTTAGGATTATAATTTTTTATAATTATTTGCAAAAATAATGATAGAATTTCTTATTTTTTAAAGATAACATTTTAGTTGCTAAAAAACGTTGGAAATTAGGGGTCTAGTTCCCACCACAAAACTACAAGGAAATAAACTTATTTCCTTTTGATCTCACATTATGCTATAGATAATATATGTAGCTAGAACAATCCAAAAAAAAATTGACTTTAGATCTATATTTTCCCTTTTATAACAATTCAAATTTCAACTTATTCTTGAATTGATAGTTTTCATCTCCCACCACATTTTTGAAAATAAATATATTCCAACCAAAAGAAACATTATAGATTCTTGAAGAGGACTCTCTCAAATCTAGGACATCATATAATTTTTTAATTTTTTTGATATGATTTATTATTTTTTTCTTTCTCAAAATTGACATATTCTCGAGTGTTAAAATTCATACTTGTAGAATTTCTTAATTCCACTATATTATATCTAATTAAAACACTATGAAATCTATATGGAAATATTATTGACTTTGAGCTCTTTAAAATGGTGTCTACATGTTATTTTTAAAAAAATCATAAAAAATAGTAAGAGTTATTAAAATGTTAGTTCTCTGAAATAATTTAATTTCTTTGGTAATTTGATACTAACTACTATAAAACATGCATTTAATAGACATTTTCAATAGGAAAAGTGTGAGACCATATATAACTTAGCTAGAATACATTTAACAAGATCATATGTTTGAAAAAAAATGATTTTTAGATAGAAATACTCAAATTTAGTCGTTCTAATTAGTCAGGTTGAAAGGTGCCATAGCTTTGTACTTTCACCTGTGAGTATCTTTGACATTGGGCATCTCAATCATTTGCACACACATATGATAAATCTCATACATTAGTAATGCATACAAGATCCCTAAATCGCATATATGGGTAATATATCCAAACATATACATTGAATTTTATGTCTGTGTAATAAGTACAAACTTTCTAAATCTCATATATAAACTTACCAAGTACAACATGTATGTGTAATAAGTACAAAATGCTAAGTCCCATCTATGGATAACACATTTTTTAATTTATAATTTTTTTATGATTCACAATGGGATATACATTTCTCATTAGTTAATTAATCACACCCCTTCTCACTCTACTTCTTTCAATCATTGATTTATCTCTTGTTATGATCTTGGAGTTGGCAAAGACTCAATCCCTTGGGGTATTGATGGATTATTTGTCTCCATTATTGTTATGAGACTATATTATGTCTTATGCTCTACTTTAGGAAGATTTTGGATCTAGTAAAAACTCTTGCTAAAGTGGGGGCTAAATGTACCATATTAAATTAAAATATTCCCAATTTAATTATTCTTTAGCACCCATTTAAAGAAAGATCATCATATCCTCGCATCTCTCTTCATTTCTTCTCATTTCTCCTAAGTGAATTAGGGTAAGACCTAATAGATCATATTTAATGCTCCTATTGTTATAATGTAAAGCTAAAGGTAGGATATAACCCCCTATCCCCCATTTCTTTTATTCAATCATTTAGAATCTATTTTCAGTACTATAATAGTCATATCTCACAATCTATATCTAATTTTTAAGGATCTAGGACCTATTTTTGGACCTCAAGGGAGTTCCTAGGGTCTTAGACCCTAGTTAGTAGGGATGGAGTGCATCCATATCCTATAATTTATGAAGTGCATCCATGTTAGGAAAATTATAAATGTAGTGAACCCCTTCTTGGGCCCTATCTTGGGTTCCCTTCTCAGGTCTTGAGTCCAAGTTTACCTATGGTGCAAAGTTTGAGGTAAGTCAACATATGAGAAAAAATTAATTCTAAGCCTATTATGAATGCATCCATTTGATCCATTTTGGAGTCATCAAGTTTACGTTGAATTACTTATAGAACATCATTTAGGTTCTTAATCATTCTTTAAACATTCAAGGCATTTAAGTAGGTTCTACATTGGAGATCGAGGATTCATGCATTTAAGTAATTGAAGGAGTTTATGAAAAATCTAGAATTCTCAACATTCAATAGTATATTTCATCTTCTATATTCGTCCCCTCAAGATCTACATTCATTCCTAAGGTGTATTTCGAAAAACATTCATTCATGGAGGTTTTGGTTTCACGTTGATCTATTTTCTTAGCATTTTTGAAGTTGAGTCAAGCCTATTGGATTTACACACATGATTACATTCTAAATTCATAATCATATTCATATATTTAAATTGATTCGTGTTAGATACATCACTAATATTCACTTGCATTCCATTTCTATTTTAATTAAAATTTAACTCCTAAACTAGAATTTGACCAATGCAAAACTCTGCCCCAATCAACAAATAAAAAATCTTTTATTTTGTAGGTTTTATATCTTGAATCGATGAGAAAGTGGTATATTTGGATACCATTTTATTTATTTATCAAAATTAGGAAATCATAATTAGGATCAAATACGCTTGATTGGGGAAGCATTTGTCCCCTACTTTAGAGGAAATTTGACATCCTATGAAAGTTGACCTTGCTATCTATCATAAAATAATTTTTGGTTTTTTTTTGACTTGGTATTTTTTTCTTAGATATTTGGATTCGAGACTTTTAGAGGTCATTTGGTAACCCATTTTTAGGTTTGTACCTTACAAGGTATATTATCTCAACTTTATCATCTCCTTCTTCTTACTTACTTAAAACCCTCTTAAGGTGGAGGTGAGAGAAAAGTAAATCCAAGAAATTTATCCTTTTGCATTAGGTTATGCATTGACACTTCCTTTTCTATTAATCAAACCTATCTTAAGAGGTGGATTTTGGTTTCCACCTTCATTAGGTTTAGGGTGGATTGATTCCATTTCCCCTGTACACACCTCCATTGTGATGTATACATTGATATAGAGTAATGTCTTCTTAGGGCATATTTCTTTCTAAATTTTTTCCCTCATACCTTTCTAATCATAGTTCTAGACCCATTCCCATTTTGGACATATTATATAGTCTAAATATTATATTTTATTAGATTTACACTTCAAGCCCTTGAGGTGGGGTTTTTATATTTCTTTATCATTTACAAATTCAGATATGTTACTTGCATGGTTTGAATTTCATGAATTAAATCTAGATGTTATCATTCTATAGTGCTCTCTAATTAATTAACATAACATAAGAAAGGACATGGTTTCATATTTCCTTGATTGAATATTTTTTTTTGCATTGTAACCCTTCTATCTTACTTGGGTTTTGCTGATCTAACTTAAGTTTTATTGAGTGACTATGCTTTGAAGCCTTCCTTTGCCTTACATTTAATGTTTGAAGTTGGATTAGTAAACTCAATCTCACTAGTGTAAGTTAACTAATTGAGTGCATCAATTTTTCCACTAAACATTATGTATAGTTTGGAGCTTCCCTTATAGGCTACAAAACTACTTTAAGGGTTCTTATGGGGTGGGGAAATTTCTAAAATAGCATGTAATATTTTAAGGATCTATTTCTATACATATTTTTGATATTATAAGCCCAATAAATTTCCTAATGAAACTCCAATGACACATTTCTTAGGGTTCAAGCTTAGCCAATATCTTTCTAAGTGGTCAAATATGAATTCTAGGACCTTAAGTTAATCAATTGTGGTTTTGTATTTTCCCAAGAGCTTGCCCACATTACCTTCTAAGAAATTATTTATCATTTCATAGACAATGATAACCATTACTCTTTGGTTTGTTTTCCCTACACTTTCTTATAAAAGGCATAAAAATATAGAAGAAGGTTCCCCATGGATTTGTAAAGGACATCTTATGCTAATAATTTTTTGTAAGGTAGCATTGGTTATACCAAAAGGTCAATCTATGAGTAACACTTCAAGTCTCATTTCCTACTATAAGTTTAATTAACATGAAAAGTAGATATAATAAAGCATATCATGTGGTTTTTTAGGACGATCAAGCAGCACAATCAATCTTAGATTTAACTTTTAAAATAAAACCACATAGCAATAAGCGTAGATCAATAAGAACCCTCTAAGAGTCACTACAAACTTATATATATCTTCATCTCAAAAACCTAAATTTTATCTTGTCGTATATCTACATACAAAAAATTATATTTTACATGCAAAACCTATAAAACCATCTTTATAAATCTAAAATCCACTTCAACATCTAGATATTTACATCAAATATGTCATGTAAACAATAAAATAAATATTAGCCTACATATTCATATATTTTAGACACTAGCCTATCAAGTCATCTGAAGGAATTATATAGTAAAATAATTAATTCCATGTACACACATGCAATGAATTGTTAACCATATTATTCTTTCAAATAACCAAGGGTTATTATAATTGACTCAACATAAGAACTCCATAGTGTCTCATCTGCATGGTAGGTTCTTTCACATGTGACTACAAGGATAAAAGAGAACAAACATTATGCATATGCTTTCATTATACATGAAAAAGTGAGCTAGAAATATAAAAACCATAAAAGATGAGAGTAACATAAAAAAATCTGAGATCCACATAGCAATACTATCAAATAATAACCCATGATTAACTCCAAAACAACAAAAAATATTATCCATGATATTTAAGAGCCCAAAGTAGTTGTAATATTAATTTGAGGTTCTATGCATTTTATTCTAATATATCCATAAGGAAACAACAATTAATTATTCCCCCTATTTCATTCCCCCAAGCTTTTCATTCTAAGAATCCAAAATGAAAAATGCCCATAACCTTAAAAACTATGGATATTATCATGTTATTTCATACAAGTACGAGTAATTTAAATAAGAAAGACTATCCAAATGACCAAAAACCTTAAATCTTTGATATCAAATGTCGTAATATTATTGAATACATTTGAAAATATCTAATACAATTAAACTATTGATGAGATTTAATACTTATCCTATACCCAATAGACCTATGTGATTGTATGAAATTATGATAATTAAGTTGACTTTTAATATGGAGAACCATTAAGATATTCATATTCTTTTTAATTCCAAAAACCATCAATTTAACATGATTAATTTAACATAAGTATCATATGTATCATAGAAATGATATATATTTCATCATAGAATAACATCAACAAAGAAGTATAATAAAAAATGAAATATGAACATCGATTACATTAGGAATTACATGAAAGAATTCACTTAGAAAAAAATACCAAAAAAAGAGGCCAATGCTTGTATCATCTTCATGAAATAGAGATTATAAATAATAGTTTATTCCTTTTCCTCTTCAATCTTCAGTCCAATAACACTTGTGGAAACAAATAGACTCCCATAGCGCATCCATCTTAGTCACTTAATATATAGAATAATGGAGGACCAAAATACCACTAGAGACTATTACCATGGTCTAAACACAAGGTTACAAAATACAATGCCAAAAATTCACTAACGCCAACATCTCAAAATTCATGCATGTAACTTAAAATAGTCACATACTAATACTATTACATTTTTCGTAAGGCATCTCTCATGCATCTTCCTACGAAAGGAATCCATAATAAATTTTCATAGGTTTTTCCATATATTCTTGCGACATCTATCACAAGTGTCGTAGACTCTCTTATGACCCCTAACACGTGTTGAAACACATCAAAATAGAAGATTCTAATTGGTAAAAATAACTATTCTATCTTTTTTACAAAGCCCAAATAGTAAATATAACTTATCCTTACATGAGATTTTTTACTTCTATTAGTGACATTTTTCCATCTCTTATGGTTAATTTCTAAAGAAAATTAGAAATAATTTACAAGATTCATGTCGCCAAAATTATAAAAAAGGAAAAGCTTGTATCCTACCAAATTACCATCATAACAAAACACTACTCAAACATTCCCCACAAATCTTAGGGGATCTTTTGACTACATTCTAATGAACTCTATTATAAGTAGACATAGAACTAGAAAGAACTCTTAACTTGCTTTAAAATTGTGTGACCTATTATAGACCCAAAACTAATTGAACTTCCAATTGTACATTGGTAAGTCACCATTCTGATGTCCTTTGTCTTTAATTGTGATATAAAAAAACTTAATGATGATAACTTCATTCCAATTATACAACAAACAAATATTGGCCTATTATCCTACATGTTAAACCTCATTAAAATGAAACTCACGTCTTTATTTTGGCCTAACCATACCTCTCAATTTTTTTGTCTTCCAATTTCTATCCCTTGGATGTATCTAGATCTACCAACACAACACATTTCAAATTACACAATGAGATGAAATTGAATAGTGAAATAACACGTTTCCCTTTACTAATGAGTACCACATCATCAATGTATAATGTGAAAATCAAGAAAGTACCACCATCAATTTTTTAATAAACACAATGATCAATTTTTGAATGCTCGAAATCAAAACATACCACACATGTATCATTTCTTCTTCTTCCACATATTGGAACTTTATACTATTCCATTCATATATTTGTTGAATTAAAGAAAACATTTAAAATAGTCAACATTTTATTTAGAACGTTAAAGGAATCATTAAATTCTACACATAAGCACTAAACCTTAGAGCTTAAACTTGTCAATCACTACAACTCTTATGCTCTTACTTCTCCATAGGATTTGGTGCAAATATAAATGCATTTTCCTACTTTCATTATGATTTAACATTTTCTTTTTTGGCAATTTGAAAATTAAATAACAAAAATAATATATTGTGAAGAAACTAAAAGTTTGGTGGATAGAGAGAATGCTTTTTTTCTTCAAAAGAATGAATGATTCACTAGGATTCTTTTTTTTCTTTCATAAGGAGTTTCTTATAAATGTCTATATTTCAAATCTCATTCATTGAAATGATAAGCTAAGTAATGGAATCCTTCCACTTTCTTCCTTATATTACTCTTTTTGCTTAACAATCTTATGTCTTATATTTTTTTGTTGTGGAACTTAGCACCATTTGAACTATTAAAACACCATTTTTTATCCACACATATTCTCTTTTAAATATGTACTATTATTTCTGCATAAATAAAATATTAATATCTATTTATAAAAAGTTTAGGTTTAGAAATAAACTTCATCTTCATCTATCTAATCTTAAAATTTTACAATATAAATAAACATTAAAAAATTAAAAAATACTTAAAATCATAATCTTATAATACCATGAATTTTTAGTTTTATTAAACATTTATACATACATACATACACTTACTTTTGTTAATAAAATATATATTAACAAATTAAAAATTGAATAAATTTAAAATCAATAAACAATTAATTTTGTTTAATTGTACATAAATTAATCAACTACATAATTCAAATTTTATATAGTTATACAAGGATCAAGAAACATAAAAAGCTATTTGGATGGTGCTCAACTATTCACAACTCATAATTGACAACGAAGCTATTTGTTTGTCTTGTAGAATAAATTTAAGAAGTTGCGTGAAGCATCACATTTCTCACTTGAAGTATTATATCATTCAATCATACAATGGAGTATATGCTTAGACTACAACAGTTTTTTATATGATTGTAGGTAGGGATAGACTCATTTTGTATGTGTGAAAATGCTAAACATTTGAAAACGATGGAGATTCTTAACCACTCATTTTGGACCGTTCGAATTGTTAATCTAGAAGAACGTCCCAATAGCTGCCACGTAAAGGACAAAGACATTAGCTTTAAGCGAATACTACAACTATAGCTAAAATAAAAATTTAATGGATGAGCACTAAATTAAACAGCAACTATTATAATATCACATGCTTATGTTAAAATATTGTTCTATAGTTGATTAATTGATTAATTACGTTTTAGATTTAATGTTGAACAAATTATGCTCACGTTCTATAATTTATTATTAAATTATTTTTGTTCGTATATCATTCACTTCTAATATATATTAATTGATATGTTTGTATAGATTAATCATAAGAATCTCTTATATTGAAAAAAACAAATAACATTAGTTCTCCCATATATTTTTTCCAGTGTGATGAGTGCTAAGAATCTCTTATATTGAAAAAAACAAATTACATTAGTTCTCCCATATATTTTTTCCAATGTGATGAGTGCAATTAATTGTGTTAAAATTATTATCAATCAGGATGATTTCTTAATTAATCTGATTTCTAAGTTTTTTATTTTCTCATTTCAAATAAAACAAAAGCTCTTTGGGAGTTGTAGTCCCTGCCTTTTTGGGCATGAGGTTGGTGTGTTTCTTTTTCGAGATGCATTGAATTTGTTGCCGAAAGTGTCAGTGTCATGAAAAATTTCTAATTTTTAATGTTGTTATTACTAGGAAGAAGTAGTGTATTTAAAAAAAAATTACATGAAGTCTGAGACATTCAAAAACACAAAAATCAATGGTTTACTAGAACATGCATAGTTTTCTTGGTAATGTGCATCTAAATAAGAGAAAATCTACAAGGATCACAAGATTAGATGCATTGAACTCGATCATGTGTATGTGCAAATAGTGTAAATCATACATTGGATCAAAAGTGGAGAACAAATACATTGAACTTGGAGCTTCATCCAGCAACAGAAGGTTAACTATGCATGAAAAAATGGCCACAATAAAACTTAATAAAAATATATTGTTAATCATGTTTCATATAACTAATTTAGCAAAGACCCAAAAACCATATATATTAATAAGGGTAGTTACATAGAGACTAGGCTCAAGAATTGTTATCAATTTTTTTTAAATTAAAAAAATTATGGAGGCTCAAGAATAGCTAGATAGCTACCCAAATTGCAACACCAAAAAATCCAAGACTTTAGACAACTAGATACATGACCAACGTTGAGCCAACAAAATATTACTCACTTAACGAATTCTTTTGGTCTTTGAATTGTGTATGCAAGAAATTTAGAAACAAGGGGTTTTCATGGGCATTGATAAGATAAGCACTAGTTTGAAAAACATTCCATGAGATGTTATGAGAGTTGTTAACCATGTTTTCTTGTTATGTTATATATATATATATATATATATCCTATTTGAAATCATTTGGTTCTAACCATGACTAACTACTTAATATCTAGAACTTTAACATTACTTTCCCTATCTCTCCTAGAAAAACTCAACTTCCAACTAAAAATACAATTTCAAGAGTTGCATGTAAGTTTTACATTGGAAAAGAAAAGAAAAGTAATAATATATGTAAAGTTTAGATTGGAAAAGAAAAGAGTGAACAACCAAAACCCTCTCAAAATTGCCTCTAAATAATATCCTAAACTCAACCACCTCTCAAAATGTAATAACTCCCCCACTTGCCCATATATATATATCCTATTTGAAATCATTTGGTTCTAACCATGACTAACTAATTAATATCTAGAACTTTAACATTACTTTCCCCATCTATCCTAGAAAAACTCAACTTCCAACTAAAAATACAATTTCAAGAGTTGCATGTAAATTTTACATTGGAAAAGAAAAGAAAAGTAATAATATATGTAAAGTTTAGATTGGAAAAGAAAAGAGTGAACAACCAAAACCCTCTCAAAATTGCCTCTAAATAATATCCTAAACTCAACCACCTCTCAAAATGTAATAACACCCCCACTTGCCCAAAAGTTCTAGAGGCTTCTAACACAACTAGACCTAAGGCTAACCCCAAGGTGGAGTTAAGGTCATACAACTCATGATGAAACTATCAATTTTCGCAATAAAGAAAAATTTGGATTTTTGAGTGGCCATAAAAGTCAACAAAAGGGGCTAAGGGGGTGGAAAATGCCCCCAACCCATATCCATACCCTTTGGGTATTTAGATCTCATGATTTTAGGCCTTTAGGATTAATTAGGGACCTATCAAAAGCTAGAGAAATTTCAGGACTCTTAACAACCTACAAAAGAAGTAGATTACTCACTAATCTTGATTACGGTAATTAACCTTGATTAAAATTTGATTAGGAAAAAGGGTCACTAACCTAGTCTGACTTATATCTTTAAGTTACTTGGTTAACCCTAACTATCATGAAGATGCGCATTCTGGATTCGATTGTGTGCCATTTTTTTGCATCAACGTTTCGAATCACACTCTGTGATTCATCATCAGGATATGAATAGTTGGAGGAGGAAAAAATGGCATTTTTTTCTCCTCCAGCTATTCATATCCTGATGATGAATCACAGAGTGTGATTCGAAACGTTGATGCAAAAAAATGGCACACAATCGAATCCAGAATGCGCATCTTCATACTTTATCTGATTGTGGAAATCTATTCTTGTCTACCTAACTATCATGCTGGAATGCATATACAATTCATGAGTGTCAAGCGAGACTATAAAAACACTATTACGAAACATTAACATTTAAAGGTTACAGAATGATACATTCATTTAGTCCATGACACAAATAAAATACAAACAATGGGGTTTGCATCTTTCATTAGATTCAACCTTGGTTTCCACAATCGGTACATAGGGTTCAATTTCGTTTCTCCGTTAGATTCCCCCAACTAATAAATATCCTGCACACTCATTGCACCCATCAATAGCTCAAGAAAATCACATGCATATATTCAAAACTTATCTAGATAGTTACAAAAATCAAAACATGAATCGTTCATGTAATTAACTATTTAATTAATTTCTACTCACATTTAATAATCAATAATCACATAATCAATATAACATAAGAACTAACCTAGGTCTCTAACTTTAACTACACCACATACTAACCTCAAACCTACCTAGGCATACGTGAGTCTCCCAGAATGAGCCACCTTGACTAAGGGTGACAGCAAGGCATGAGAAGGATGATGAAGCGGTTGGTGGGGAAGGAAGTTAAAATTGAAATGGAGGGTAAAGTTTTAAATGAAGTTCATAATCCCTCCTAGCCGCCCACTCCTCACCAAATTGACTCAATCTCTAAGGCTCTGACAATACAAATTTTGGAGCACTGCCCAAGGAAATGTAAGGCATTGAAATAGGTCTTTTAGCTTGTGCACCAACCAAGGGATAATTTTTCCTTTCATGCTTACATTGACCAAGGCATGATTTTCCCATCTTGCAATGCGCGATGCAAGTATGGCAGCTCATTTACTCCTTGATTTTAAAGCTCTCCAAGATGATTGGGTGGAAGGAGGACTTTTGAGACCCATTTATCATCCTTGGTTGATGTGCTCCTCAATGGAGAGATGTGCAATTTTCTTGGGTTCTTCACAAATCAAATATGCCTCGTGGCTTATAATCCACTTAGTACTCAACTTTGATACCTAACCCTTTAGGGCCCGTTTGGTTGCAAGCGTAGCAATTGAGAATTAGAATAGAAAATTTGAATGAGAATAGAGAATGAAGAATAGGAATGGAAAAATGCAATCCAATCTTGTTTATCCCTTGTTTGGTTATGCAAGCTTAAATTGGAATAGGGTTAACTTGCAATCGGCACCATTTGAAAATATTTCTAAAGATGCAGTCGGCGCCATTGAAAAATCATTGAAATATTTGAAAATATTGAAAAAAAAGTTCTAGCACTCACCCCAGGTCAAAGTGGATTTGAAAATTTAATCAAATTTGAGAAAGTTAAAATGAATGCAAGAATAGCAATTCCAATTACAAGTATTTTTTGGAATGGACAAAAGCTCATTTTGGGGCTAAAATGAGAATACGTATTCCTATTCCCTATTCCTATTCCACGCACCAAACAAAGAATACAAATCATATTCTAATTTCCTATTCCTATTTTGGTTGTATTTCAGCAACCAAACAGGCCCTTAGTTCATATTTGGTTGATGACCTCATCGCATCTTTACTTTCTCTGACTTATAGGGTTATAATTGATCCAATAATTCCAATACCAGAGTCTACGAGCATTCACTTGATAGTTAAAATATTCTTACTAGTAGAGCTCTAGATAGTAAGCATACATTGTAGTGCTATGATTTCTATTAATGTAGTTCCTTGAATTAAAATGATTTCTCTAATTATGTAGGATAAAATAATTAAATAAAAAATATTAGATTATAAACTAAATTTTTTTTCTATTGATTTAAGATATTATAATTTATTTATTTTTCATAATAGAAAATCAAAATTAAAATTATATAAACTAAAGTCTGTATAGTAAACAAACAAGCTACAACAAAAGAACTAATTTTGAGATGTACTATAAAAAGCTCACCATAAGCTTGCCAAACAGTTGTAAATTAAAAATTTGTTTTGATTTCTTCCAAAAAGGCTTTTTTTTTTCAATTCTTAAATAGTTATGCACAAATTTAATAACTCATTGTTTGGATTTCCATGTCTAGCTAGAACTCTATAAAAAATAATTGGCTTTCGGGAGAATGTGTAATCATTACTTTGTTCGAAAATCCTATTTGCTAGGGAATCATAAATAAAATAATGTTTTTGTTTCCAAGCATAGGATAATACTTTGCAGGCTTCTAAAATTCTAAATCAATGTCGTCCAATAAGAGGATTAATCAATCTGTTGATCAATAAGAGGATTAATCAATCTGTTGAATACGAAAGATTTTGTTTGAATTCGATGGCACCCACAAGTTTTCCCCCAGGATTCAGATTTCATCCCATAGATGAGGAGTTGATTGATTATTATTTGAAGAGAAAATTTCATAGTGAGAAGATCAAACATGAAGTCACACCTGAGATTAAGCTCTCATAATTTGCATAGGGACAAAGTTGGAAGTGGTGAGAGTGGGGGAACCACTGATGTGAGAGGCAAGGATAGAGCTGAGTGATCATAGTTTCCATGGAAGAGAGTGTATTGGACATTTTCCCTAGTTGCCCATCTAAAATATGAGCAGGCAAGTGTGACTGCCAATGGAGAAATGGCAATCAAAAACAATAATTGCTTGGAGATATTCTCTCTGGGCTTCGAAGAGATCGATGGTGTATGAAATTCCACGATATTATCAAAGGGATGATCATGATGGTCTCTATTGAATCTCTACGAACAAGGACAAAAATAAAAAATGAGCTTTAAACAACAACCAAGTGACAAGGAACATGAGGAATAAAGTCATGCATATTGTATTTCAAGGTAGAAAGAATGTTCTCACCACAAAGATCATCAGTTCGCACATTTGGAGTGCATAATAGGGGTAAACTATTTTGTTTTCCCTGCCATTGTTAGTAAACAATGGTTTGGTAGATGAATGTCTAGATGCAAACAAAATAGTTTATCCTGTAGCCATTGCTCACATAACCTGCAATAAAGCAAAAATATTTGGAAAAATGAAAATTTATGTATAGGCAATCTGAAAAAAATGGAAATTTCTATACAACATCTTTTTCATACCTAATATGACATATTTTTACAATTAAATTTTTATATACAATTGTATTATAAATGATGCTGTACAGAGAACTTTTGCATGTCCATGACAGATAAGAGTGGGAGTCTGAGAAAGCATTAAAAATGCACCAAAGTTCATTATGATAGTTCTATCAATAATAAATGAACTTCATTAATATCCCCTTATGAATGCCAATTTTTGCCAAATATTGATATTTATAAAAATAAGAAAACCCTAGAAAAAATTGTCTTAGCTAATCAGATATTTGAAATTAGTATATAATAATCTTATTTTCTTAATCTAACCTTTCAAACTTGGGAATATGATAGGAGGACATTAGAAAAAAAGAAATAAGGGGGGGGGGGGGGGGGGGGTTGGGGGTTCAAAAGAAAACATTAGTTCCCTGCCGGGTGGCAAGGACTAACAAATGCTAAATAATGGATAGTTGTAATTGAAAGTAAAACGATAATATATAGTGGTAACCATTGTACCTTTTTAATTTTTTTAAAAAGATTTTTATTTTATCAAATTTAATTTATTATTTGATATAAATTAATTCTTGTTGAATGTTTAAATGTGAATAATGACAACTTTTTCATTATATGTGTAGTGAACAAAATTATTGCTTAGAATTTTAAGCATACCTCATATGATGGATTCAACAAGTTGAGGTCAATAAAAATTGAGCAACCATAATGCATCCATTATTATAAGTATTAGTATACATGCACATTTCTTATATTATTGTACTTGCAGTAGGCAATAGCTTATTGTATTCACTTTCTTTAACTATTCGATTAATTTACACCAATCACCAACAATTTATGGGCAATTGAGATATTTCTAAAGTTTTTAAATTTAGTTATCAATTTCATATATTCTAATAATTATTTTTCATCAATTTGATTGGTTGATTTGCTTTTGTGTTATATGACCCCTTTTTTTGAGGCTAGATACATAATTCATTCTCTCCAACACAATTTTAGAAGATAGATTAATAAGAAAACTAATATTATTATCAAATCTATTACATATTTTCAAAACATCATCACAAAACTATATATTATATTTATATAAAAAATTAATCTAACATACATATCCAAAATTGAAATAAATAATTTAAGTTAATTTAAGTTTTTAATTATTGTCTATTATATTTTATCATTATATCTTTTGACAATATATCCAGGATTTTACTATTTTACTAACATTTGTAAAAATAGAGTTTTAAAATTGAAATAAAACTATAACATTTTTTTTTCTGAACTATCTACTATGATAGGTACATGTCACTATGTGGCACTTGTTAAATTATCAAAATTATTTATCTTCATATAAGCACTACATCTATTGCAAATTTTGTGGCAAGTTTTTAGCTATGTTACCCGAGGACACATTTTCGACAAAAATTGAGCCTGTCCCCGTCCCCTATCCTAGAAACTCAAAAACTTTCGAAAACCTTTCCCTTAGGTGTCCCATAAAATTAATGTTTTAGTTTTGATAATTTGTTTGATTTCCACTCTCATGTGAAGTCTAAAGTTAAATTATTTAACACAAACATTATATGTTAAGGTTCTATAATTTTTATAAGCATGCGTCATCCATGTTTTTATATGAATATTAAAAATTTCCTTATATATTTAAAATTTTCCCTATTTTTTATATAGTTGTTCCCACTACCGTCCCTTGCTCTAAGAAAAAAAAATCTATCCCAAAAACCTGTTTCCCCATCCCCACATTCCCCCGTCCTAGAAACCTAGGGTAACATAGGTTTTTAGAAAATGGTACAAATTTATGAATCTTGTAAACTATTTTTGTTTAAATTAGATGGCATAAATGGTATATTTATTTAAGTTTTTATTTGTTTTAATTTAGAGAAATGTTAATTACACGAACCATATAATTGTTATATTATAATTAGAATACTATATGATTGTTACACAATTTTATATTATTAAATTTTAATACCAAATAACTATTCCAATTCAAGAAATATTTTATTTAGATAAAATATTCCATAAAGGTCAATTATTATTAAATTTTTAACTTTTCATTAAATTATCAATTATTATTGTTAGATAAATTATATTTAATGTTATAACTAAAGAGACAAATACTGACCATTACAATGACACTTGTTGTATTTAATAGGAACACAAAATTTTTATGTTAGTGAGATGGAAAAAAGTTCGTATAAGACCCCCAAAGTATTATGTAATGAATATGAGAGAATTACTTTACAAATTCATAAAATAGAAAATTAGTTATGAAGATTTTAATATTATGAATTTTATTTTACAAATATTGAATATAGTTATGTAAGATTGGTCAAATTTTTTTTAACTAATATCTATTTAAGTAATTTTGATTACAATAGTATTTTTCCAAGTATTCTAACTATCATACTTAAAGTAGACGGACTAGAGAGTATTCATCTCACAAATATTTTTAAGTTTAAATTAATTTTTTTTTAATGTTTGAAGTAGTTTTCTTAAAAATAAAACACAATGATTATAAGTTTATACATGCATTATAAATCTTGTTATAATTTTTTAAAAAATTAATAAATATAATATAAAAAACATATACTTTTTAAATTGGTTTACTATACCTTAAATTTAAATATGATATACTATATTGAAATTAATATTTTATATGTTTATTAATAATTTAATATAATAAATATTGTTCTCATCCCAAAGGTCAATGATCCCTATTCTTTTGCTGATTTACCCTATTTATTTGTGCAATACGATCTATAAGATTATTGCAAAGGCAATTTATTTGTGACTTAAGCCTATTATTCTAAAAATTATATGCACAGAACAAGTTTTGTTCCTAGTAGAAAATTAGTTGAGGGAGTTGTAATAGCCCATGAGACCCTTCATACCATCAAAGAACACAATATTGCAACCTTTATTGCCAAACTATATATGATGAAGGCATATGATAAAATGAATTGGTCTTTTCTTCTCCTAATCCTTTGTTAGTTTTGTTTCTCCTCTAGGTGGTGTAAATGGATCAAAGTTTACATTTTGGGTGCACATTTTTCTATTCTCATTAATGGAGCACCAACAAGTTTTTTTCCTCTTCCCAAGGAGGTTGTTAAGGTGACCCTCTTTCTCCATTCTTGTTTATCATTATGGTGGAAGCCTTCAACCAACTTATAAACTCTTTAAATCAAAAGGGATTGTGGAAAGGTATCCACATTGTGGGTCATCCTTGTCGATAACTCATTCTCTTTTTGCTGATGATACTTTACTCTTTGGATCATCTCATGTCAAGTAGCACAAAGTATGGAGAAATCCATTGATCTATATATGCAAGTTTGGGGACAATGTATCAATGCAACTAAATCTAAAATTTATGTTTTTAATACATCCTAATTAGTTCCTCAAAGAATAATACACCTTCTTGGTTTTCCTGTTGATCATTTTCCTTCTAATTATCTTTGTGTTCCCTTTTTTATGGGATTAAACAAACCCTTTGAGTGGAAATTTGTGGTTGATCATGTCAAAAGTAGAATTAGTGCTTGGAAGGTTAGCTGGTTATCACTCTTGAGTAGAATTTTTCTTATCAAAACTATTCTCACTGCCATTCCAAATTATTATTTCTCTATTTACAAGCCCCCAAAGGTATCATCTCTCAAATTGAAACTTTAAAAATACCTTTCTTTGTTCATAAAATATGAATACATAGAAGAAAATCTCATACAAAAGGAGAGGACTCCAGAAAGGGGAGATAAGGGAAAGAGCATAGCTAAGAAAACTCCTTTCTCCTTGAAAGGTAAATCTCTAATGGAGCATATACCAAGGTGGCTAAGGAAAGAAGTGATAAGAAACAAGAAGCATCAATTCACTATAGAGGAAGAGGATAAGATGAAATTAATTGAAGTCTTAAGGAAACCTAAATCACCACTAAAGGATGCACAAGTATTAGCCTTTATCATGAGTGATTAGAACTAGGACTTATTTTCTCACATAGCTATCCCTCCTCTGCAAAAAAATGTTGAAGAATTATCTCCAAGGGATTATTAGATCAGTGAGGTTATGCTTGGGAAACCTACCTTGGATACTACTAAGCCAATGGTTACAATAGGGATTAAAGAAGTATTCAGGAACTTAGAATAGGATGGGGTGGAATTGATAACACTTCGGAGATAAAATGAGATCCTAAAAGGATATCTAAGTGAAGTTTTTGATCCCTGAGATGCTATAGATCCCAAGGAAACCATAAACACATCAATGGAGAGAAGGGATAAGTGTGTAGTATAGTTAGACCTATTTTTGAAAGTTTGTTAGCAGTGGAAAGAGAGTTTTGAGGGAAAAGGTGTACAGATTATATAAGGAAATTTGAAGCTGCTAAACCATATACAGGATAATGCATATAGGCTAGTCACCATTTTGAATCAAGAATTTGGTCTGATGGATGAAGTACATACCTAGGGAAAAGATTTGAAGGCATTACAGTCTATCAAAGGATAAAGGTATCGAATGTTGATGGAATTATATATAGCTAAGAAGTTAGATAAAATCGATGATTAGATAGCAAAAATTACTAATGGAAATAAAGTAATGGACACATTACATGCGGAGATTCTCAAGCTCAAGGATCAAACCCAAGAGTGAATTTTAGAAGCAGGGAGGCATTATAGTGATGCCTATTTAGACATTTTTGAGGATGATTCCCAGAAGAAGTTAATACCGGTAGAGGTAGTAGTTGAGAAGTTTTAGGAAACTTTTGAGGAAGCTACTAATGATGATAACATTAGGAAAACATTTATAATAGAGGAGGCATTATTAGAATTGGATGTAAAACTTGGAGATTTTATGGAGATTCCTATTGAGGTGGGAAACTATAGGTAGAAAGTGAAAGAAAAATATGAAGCGATAGATTTTCCCGATGCAGCTCAAGTCACTGAGATTATCGAAAAATTCAAAGGCAAATACCTAGACATAGCTTTCGTATAAACGAAAACAAAATCCAGAAGCCATAATTTCAATTTTGACACTTAGTGAAATTTTTCATTTTTTGGAACCTTCTTTTGAATTTCGCAGGTGCACTGGTGTGCCAGGTGTATGGTTGCACTTCTTTAGTGGTGTTTTGGAAGATTTTGGAGAATTCAAAGTTGCACCGATAGTTAACTACTAGTTCTAAACTTAGAGCTTTCCATGCATCAAAAACACATTCTAACAGTAGTTTAACTCCTACAGATGCCTAGTGAAGATGGAGCTTCCATTTTTGGCACTTCTAGACACTCCTACATTATCTAATGACTTTCTTCTTCTTATTTTCTCATGTTTTCTTTGTTTTAAGACATATAAATGCTCATGCATCCAATTAATGATATAAATATGGATGGATTCCTACTAAGCACCAGTTAGATAGTCAATTTGTACATAAATAGATTTGTTTAATTAGTTTAAAAGCATATGATTGCATAAAGATATCTCTCACTCTCAACACAAATAGAGAAGAAGATTTCTTATAAATTCAGGAATGTAATATTTATTCTAGGCTACCATTATTTTGATTAAATAATATATGCTATTGGTGCTTGCATTTGGAGTGTAGTGATTTTTGCCTAAGTGTGTTATTAACTATGAATGTGTGTTCATGAAGTGTAATTGAGCCAATAGTTTTATTACATTTTTCTGGTTGTGCGATCTTTCAATTTTGGTTTTTGTTATAGGTCTACAAATTCCATTGATGTACTTAGTTCAAGAAGATATCATAATATTGTTCCTGCACAACTTTTTGTCTCACATGAGTGCACTTTCTGTGGCCTTGTGATTTGATGAAAAGTGAAACATCTTACGATTACTAAAATTCCATCAATGATTGCATCAATGTAATTAAGGAAGCACTGCTCCTATTTTCATTGCTTACCGACTGATCTTTTCGAAAACTTAACTCACAGATGTATTATTTCTGTGTTTATGTCTGTTAGGATTTTACTTTTATGTTATTTTCTTAAAGTTCTTGTTATCCTATCTTTGTTATTTTCTTTACTAACCCCTTGGTTAAATTAATAATTCATATAGTTACATTGTTAGATTACATTCATCATAAAAATAGAAAAATAGAAAAATATATTTCTTTTTTTGTGTGGTTGTCATTTTGAAACAACAAGCAAATTCAAAATCTTATCTGAATTGTTTAATGAACCAGCAAAGGCCTCCTCATGAACACTCATATTTATCTTCAACTGAACGGATTCCAGTAGGTCACAAGATTTCCTAGAACCTTGGAGTTGATCTTAGATTATGTTTTCAAGAGAGGTGTTTGAAAGGATTCATGTCGTTAAGCATCGTGCAAAATGGAAGCTCAACAATTGTGCTAGACATTATGGAATTAATAAGATATTCAATTTTTTTATGGCTAAGTATTTTTGGCCACAAATTTATAAAGATGTTCAGAAGTTTGTAAGTTTTAGAATTTGATAGATTGCAAATGGAGTAAGTTAGAATATTAGTACACTTATTTCCTGAGAAACCTTGGAGTGACATCAATATAGATTTTGTTCTTAGATTACTGAAGATAGTAAGAGGGTATCATTCCATATTTTTTTATTGTGGATAGATTTTCCAAGACGACTCATTTTATACCATGTAAGAAGACATCATATGTTGTGCATGTTGCTAGGATCTTCTTCAAAGAGATTGTTAGATTACATGGGTTACCAAAAAGTATTATTTTTGATAGCAATGTTAAGTTTGTTGATTATTTTTGGAGGACTTTGTGAAACAAAATGGGTTTTGAGTTAAGATTTAGTTCTACATTCCATCAACAGATAGATGGATAGGCTGTGAATAAAAGCTTGGGTAGTTTGTTGAGATGTTTAGTTGGAGGTAAGCCGAGTAATTGGGATATGGTATTCACATAAGTTGAGTTTGCATATAATAACTTTGTGAATAGGAGTACAGGAAAAATACCTTTTGAGGTTGTTGCTAGAATGAATCCTAGAGGAGTATCAGATTTGATGAATGTTGTTGGTGAAGAGAAGACAAATGTTGAAGAGGAAGAATTTTTTGGTTTTATGAAGTCTTTTCATGAGGAAGTGAAGTTGAGGTTGGGACAAAAAATTCATAAGTATAAGGAGAATGCTAATAAGTCAAGGAAACATCATGTTTTTGAAGTTGGTGATAAGGTGATGGTGCATTTGAAGAAAGGGGGATTTCCTGTTGGAACATATAGTAAGCTAAAAGCAAAAATGTTTGAAACTTGTAAGATCTTGAGGAAGTTTGATAGTGGCAATGGTTATGAAGTGGAGTTATCCTATGGCATGGATATATCTCCTATATTCAATGTTGTTGATTTGTATGAGTATCACGAGTCAGATAATGAAGTTGTTGTACCTAATGATTATCCTAAGAAGTAGATTGTGTTAGAAACAATAGCCCACCAATATAATTGAGATGGGTTTTTTTTGGGGGGGGGGGTGGTTTAATTAGTTATACAATAATTATCAACCTTAAATAATCTTAACCATTAAATTAAAGTAAACAAAAACCATAGGAAAATGTGCATACACAAATACACTAGATTTGCTAACTAGGGAAACCCTTGATCAAAGGGAAAACCCTAGTGGGAATGATGCCCACAAGATGATGTACTAATATAAATATTCCTTGTTAAAGGATGAACCCTATTAAGAGTCTATTACAACATTTAGTACATATGAGTTCCTTTTAGGAGACTTTGAATCATTGTTAGAAGATTCCAACCCTATTAGGAGTTGTGCCAACCCTGTTAGGAGTTTGTGAGGCCTCACCTGATCCGTCATAGTATAGAGGACATATTTACATTATGATACTTCTAATTTGATATTTTGATATACTTTCGAGACTATAGGGTTATGTTATTTTAATAGATCTACATTTTGATGATCCATGCTTATGTCTACACACTAAGACCTAAATGATATAATTAATAATTTCGTTCATGTACTAACCTTTTTCAATTGCTTTGATAGAAGTTAAATTGTAGAAATGCTTGTAATGTATAATTGGGGGTATGTTACTTGTTTTTCTGATATTCAAGATTTGGATATTTTGACAGTACTCAAGACTTAGTAGGAAAATGACTTATTTTAACAGTTACAGTAGTGTTCTACATCTATGATATGAACTATGAACTTGATATTGTGAATGGGATGATTGAACACACATGGATGCAACTTTATTACATGATAGAATTAGATTATGATATGATGATTATGATTTAATGCGATATGTAGATAAATGTTAATTTGATCATGATGGTTTATCATTTAATGAGATATGTAGATAAATGTTAATTTGATAATGACGATTATGAGTTAATGTGATATGCAAATAAATATTAATTTGATTATGATGGTTTATGATATCCAGATCTTGATATCTTAACATTTTGAATGACTTATTTGAAATGATTAGAAAAGAAAATTTAATTGAATTATGTTAATAAGATTTTGTAACATTTGACATTATATGCATTTATGATATATATATTTATATGACCTCCTTGGACTATTGATGCTCTAGTTTAATGTGCAGGAAGTGGAACCATGTAAATTTTGGGGAGAAACAAGATCCAAAATGTATGTGAATACAGTTTAACTAAGGCAAATCTTTGGAAGATTCAAAAGCCTCATTGTGATGTGTTTTATTTCGTAAATGTAAGTTTGCTTGTATGTGAAAATGTTTAATTATAAAGATGCATTAGGGACATGTCATAGTGATGTGTAATGTGTTTTTATGTGTCATTTGACACTTGTGATTTTTTTGTGTAATGACATGTCATTTAGGGTTTTGATCAAGGTGGAATTTTACCCTAAAACTAATTATCTTGTTAATGAGTAAGTAAACCCACTTGACAAGGGGTTAGATGGGCCATAATCAAAGGAAATTCGAATTTAGACTTGACTAGGGTTTTGAGGGGGCATTAGGTGGTCCCAAATTGTCTTTTATGTGAAAATGAGCTACCCATGTGATATTACAACATGTTAGGGACCTAATTTTGACTAGGATATTTACTAGACAGCCTGGGGGGGGCACGGCTTTACCCATGCATTCTTCCACCAATTCAAAATTTGAGTTGTCACATGTGTTCTCTTCCATGTTTCCACTAAGTCAAATATAGAAAATTTAGAGGGAGACAAGTTTGTAAGAGGGAGTGGCTTAGTGTCTTTGCTAAAAATAGATAGTGGGAAGGCCTTATTAGAGAGTCTTGGACAAACTAGTGGGGTGTTCACCCACTCCCTAAGTTTAGAGATAGTTAGGTTTTGGAGGGAGATTATGGGAGCTCTACAACAACTTTCTTTGCCTTAGTTTGGACCAAGGTTAGTGTTTTAAAGCATGATCATTTCCTTCTTTTTTGTATTGCATAATGGATCTGCAAGTATGGAGAAATTTGTTATGGGTTCATGCAATGTATTGTGAATCTTGTATTGTATATTTGGGCATTGTGTTGCGATGTTTGTGAATGTGGATTGTGTTCATGTAGTTTTCTTGATTTTCTTTCTTGATCCTTTTGGTTTTGATTTGAATGTCAAGTGTTGTTATGGGTGTGAGAGCTTCACTCACCCTTTGGGAAGAGAAGAGAAGTCTAGGATGAAGGGCTTAGTTGGGCTTAAAATATAGTTGAGAACCTTGGAGTATGGGCTCCATTGTATGCCATATTCATTCATATATTTCTTTGGGGGTGATAAGGGAAATGATGGTGTAGAAAGGGAGATTATGGAGTATGGGTATTCAAGGATGCTATAGTTAATGGTAGTATGTTGGAGGATATTTGTGAAAGTGCCAAAAGGGCATGAAATTATTGATTTGTGAAAGCCCCGAAAGGGCATGAAAATTATTTATTGTAGATATGTGGTGATATGGCAAGTCTCCTTTTTGAAAGCACACCTTCACCCTATGTTCAATGGTTCCAATGGTGAATCAATGTGTAAGCCATGGGAGGGATTGTTTTATGTTATGTGATGTGTTTTATGTATTGGTAAGTGTTGTGTGTGTGTATCCCATTTGGACTTGTTTCCCTTGCTCAGTGGGTGGCTTCATAGAAGCCTAGGATGGGAGGTGAGCCTCCATGACTCCAAGTTTTGTGTTGTGTTACAAGTTTTGAAAAGAGGATTCCTATGAAGAGATTAGGGCTCATTCTTGACAATATTGGAAAAGAAGTGTGTAGAGAGAGACCAATGTTTCATGTTATCTCAAAATGAGATGTGATGTTATGTCTCCATTGTTATTTCATCGTGATGCAAGAGGGATTTTTCGATCATTGTATAGTGTTGAAATTGTGTAATGTAAATTTTGAGGATTTTGTATATAGTTTACTTGCAAGGAAAATATTCATTGTAAACTTTCACATTATGTGATTTAATGTAATATGGAACAGTTATGAAATAAGTCTCTTCTTTTGATGATCTATAAATTTATTGGTAGAAATATATCATAGTTGATGTGTGGAATTTTTTTTGATATAGACAATTCAATTTAAAGCATATGTGATTGCATTGTAAAATCATATGTTATGCATTTGACAAAATGGAGGAACATTATCACACTTTGATAGTTCCTTGTATAAGCATGAAGATTAGTTCATTTGGATTTCAAGTTTTTTAATAAATCCTAAGATGTGAAAGATGAAAATGTATAAAACTTAGAGTAAACCCTCTTATAGCCACTACTTTATTTTGTAGAATTTGTATGGGATGGACAATTAAATCCCATTCTAAGATTATAGATCAATAAAATAATAAGGGAATATGCTTGATTCTCTAGTAAAAGCCTATAAATTTAGAGAATTATAATATAGATGAATAATAATAATTAGGTCTTCGAATTTATTTTTTGCAACAAGGGTCACATGATCTTAGAAGGGACATATATGATTTAATAGAAAACATAGTACAAAAAAAAAAAAAAAAACTTAAAACATAGAATAACAGAAATAAACCAACCTAGGCATGAGGTTTTTAGGAAAAATAAAAATAAAGCAACAAAATAAAAAGTGCCTAGCATCTTTTGATAAGACTTGAGCACCCTTTTTGGGGATGTACTAAACACCCCCTGCCACTTGTCATAGAACGACCCCTAGCAACTTATTTTCATAAGACCTTTGGGCTCACATGAAAAAAGGAGAAAAAGGCAGTCTTGATTTGATATATGTCAGAAACCCTCTCCCTAGGCATCCAAAACAATGCAGAAGCCTTCCTAACTGCATAAAATAAGGCACTTAAACTACCACTAAGCTTTTAAACCATAAAATGGTTAAAAGGAAATAAGACAAAATTCTTGTCTTTCAAATGGTTCATTTCCCAACCCCAAGTGCCTAAGGGAAAATGTATTGCAGGAAGTTAAGACATTAAGCCTCCCCATGTCACATGAACCTAGAAGGGAGGTGGACCACATATGGAGATGGGAAGGTAAGTAGGGAGTCTTGAGAAGAGGGGAAACTAGGTGCTAGTATTTGGGTGGTGCAAATTCTGTGATTGATTAATGTATTTGCTATGGTGTTTGGGTTAGTAAGATAGCAATGTTTTAATATAGTATTAGAATCTTGGGTATAGTTTTAAGGGGATAACAGGGTAGTTTTAGAATTAAAGATTAAGTTAGAGAGTTAATAAGTATGTTAAGGGATTTAGTTAGTAGGGTCAGTTGGCATGGGTGTTAGTATAAAATGTAGTTAGTAGATAGAGTATTAAACTTAAATAATGTATAATAGGAAGAAATTTAATAGGTTATTGAGGATTCATTTTAGGACAAGAGCTTTTAGATGTATAGACACTTTAGTTAGAAGTTAGTAAATTACTAATTAGCTTATGGATGAGTTAGTAATAATTTCAAATTTTTAGTAAATAGTAAGTTATTTAGTATTATATGTATGGGTAGTTGTTAAATAGCGACTATATAGAAACTAAAACTAATGGGTAATTTAGTAATTAGATATAAATATATTTATATTTTGACCTTTGCTATGTATGTTAAGTAAGTGTTACTTAATGCATATATTGTTAGGAATAAGGTGTCTCAACCTTGTATAATTCCTATTCTTATTATTATTTATTTTGTAAATGTATTTTTGCAAATAATATGTAAATGTGAGTGTACATGTCTAGTTGGCATGTTGATCACTTACATGTGTCGGCATCTTGAAGTGTGTGAAGGAGATCATGACTGAAATGGTTATGATGGATTCCTATGATGCGTAAGAGCTATTTAAGGAATGAGCTATGACAGGTGTAAGAGCATCTTATGACATGAGGCCTATTTGGGCACCCAAGAATGAGTGGTTGGTGTGTGTAAGAGAATATGCCAAAAATAGGTTGGTATGATGGATTCCCTTACACTTCTCTTGTGACCACTATTTTTGGTGGATTCTATGACAAGCTGTCATTGCCTATTCAAGGGATGGAATCCCTTTTCTTTGTATTGCATGTACACGTGGCATTGTGCATGGTTCTTGGTGGTTGAGCCATGAAAAATTCCCAAATCCTTTGTGGGCATTTTTTTGGGTCTTCAGATGTTCATAAAAGTAGTATTGCATGTTGTAAATGCAATATAGTGGAAGAGAGAGATGAGAAGTCTGCAGAATTTTCTCTAGAATGGAGCAAGATGTAAATCTCCATGTGAAGGCTAAAAATGTATTGTAACTTGTTACTGAATAATACATTAGCTTGATGGTTTGGAGTGTGGGGTTTTTTACCTGGAAAGGTTTTCCCCACGTATATCTGTGTTCTATATTTTGTCTAATTCTTCTAGCTCTATGATTGTAGAGTAATAATCTGTATGTCATAATGCTGCTGAATTTTGTTTAGATTGGTAAATTGCAATCACTTTCCTTTAAAGTTTTTAATTGTGGGAAATCAACTATGTCTGTTTCCGCTTTTATGGCATAGTAGTATGCACTTGTATTTGCTGATTAGAAGTTGTACTAGAAACTATTGTATACAGGATGTGCATACTGATCTCAGATGAATTTTTGGGATGCCCTCATTTTCCTTCAATTGGTATCAGAGCCCATTTTTGTGAATTGCATGTTGTTTGCATGGGAGGATTCATAGAGTTTTTTGGTTCTGGGTATTTCTTCTATTAAGATTTCTTAGCTTGTAGAGCTTGAAGAAGTTTGTTTTGAAGAAATTAACTGATAATTAATCCTTTGATGAATGGAAGTCTTGCAGTTGATTTATTCTTTCAGGAGACAGCATACATTTCTTGAAGGATGGTGAAGATACTGAAAATAGAGTTGGTCATGTTGAAATGACATTGATCTGGAGCTCTTGGTTGACAACAGAATAACTCTTGATGCATGGTTATTTGAAGGTGTCTCTTTTGTTACCTGGAATGCATTGAGACTATGGAGTTGATCATTGGATGATCTGGAAGCTTCTGGATAGTCTCTCTCTCTCTCTCTCTCTCTGGATAAGTTCCAGTACTATGTTTTCCCTTTGGATCTTTATACATGCATGGCTTGGATTCTTGTTCATTGGATTCGAGGGGTTTATAGATTTTCCTAAAAAAATCTATGGTGATGTTCATCTATGATAATCCATTATTCTAGGTTTAGTTGTTTTGTATTTTATTCAGACTTTGAGTCTTCCAGATGAGAAGTGGGTGTGGATGTGCATGGGTGTTCTTAAACACAATGTTTTTTGCAAGTTTTGCATGCTGAAATAAAAAGCTTGTGGTTTTTTGTAGATCTACTAAAGAGCTATTTTCTGGACTCTTGTTCCTTTAGAGTGGTAACAGATGAGATGGTTGTAGTTCTACATGTATGCATTCTTTGTGCATGGTGAGAGGAGGTGTTTTTTCTTTCTCTGCATAGAGATGTTGGTACGTGATCAGTCAGTCAACATTTCTGTGGTGATGCTTTGTTGGATTCCTGGACTATGGTGCTTGATGTGGACATAATTGGAAAATCAGATTTGTGCTTGATCTGGTGTTTGAGTCATGTTGTCTACATGATTATTCTCTTTGATCTCATTTGCATATGTCACTAATGTGATAGTGGGTTTGCATGTTGCAATGATTGGATCTACAAGTTATGCAGTCAGGTGGGTAGGCCACCCATTTAATTGCAGTGGGATAACTTGGATGTGGACTATCTATATCCACCAGATTTGATTCAGTGTTGGTACAAACTTGTTAGCTGACCTTGTTTGTGGTCACTTGTGCATTTGTGTGGTTGCTTTGAGATGAGAGGATGGATGATATTTGAGTACTTGGATAGTCAGTTATGGAGTCCTAAAGCATGGTGAATTTCCTTTGTGTGGAGATCTTGGTTTCACCCAATGTGATGTGTGGACCTGGATGATTTTCAATTTTGCAGGATGGTGTGTCATATGCTTGGAGAGCTTGGTATCACGCATCAGTGGGAGCTTTAGCAGTGGCTTTATTTTTTCCATCATATGATGCTGGATGATCTTCTTTAGTGTTGTAGATGTTGGAGGATGCCTTAGATCCTGTTGCTGCAGAAGGGTCTTTCATAATTGTTGGTTCACAAGTTGGAGATGGTATCTTCATGCGATTGGAGATGTTGACATCTTTAGGATTCAAGGGGTCCTTGGTATAGATGTTGTTTATGCTTTTATTTGATATGTTATCATGGTGGCTTTTATGTCATGGTTCTCTCTTTATTACTAGTTTAGAGTTGTGACATGATACAGTTATTTGATATGATCACATGAAGCATGTTATCTCTTTGGAGGAGATGGTTTAGATCATGATGTCATGATTATGTTCCTGATTCCATGGTTGGAGCTTTGACATTGATCTTGTTTTAGTTTCTTGGTATTGAGTACTTTGATCATTTGCTTGATACTTCATGACAGTGCTATGTTGCAGTGGAGTTTTGCATGGAGTGATTGATTACAAGTGCTTGTGGATACTTGGAGACTTAGGTGAGGCTAGAGTTCTCTTGAGATGAGAGACATGTTGTTGAGATGTATACTCTTGATGAGATTTCAGCAGAAAGTCTGAGGAGCTTACACCTTTGTTGGATGTGAGTTCAATAGAGACGTATGAGGAGATAGTTCTTTGATCAGTCATAGGGTGACTTGCATATCTTGGAGGAGCATTCTCATTCCCCGCTCTTGGTCTACTTGGCAGTTTATCACTTGAGAGGTATTGCCCAATGTTACTTTTAGGTGCTTTATATTTTCTTTCATATTTGTGGATCTTGAGCTGCAGTTAGATGGTTCAGGAGGATTCATTGCGAGAGATGGATAACATGATTATCTCCTTGAGGTGTACTTTCATTTATGATGATAATAGGAGATGGTAGTGGGCTGATTTCTTGAAATGGGAAATGGAGTTGTTTGATCTTCTTTGAGAGGCTTACATCCATGTAGATTTATGATATCATATTATGTTTGATCTGTTGAGGTTGGACAGTTTTGGATGTTGTTGTGGATTTTCTATTGGGGTTGTGAAGGGGATCATACATGGCACAGTTGACATTTAGAAGTGTTTGTAGAAGGACATGCTACATGCTTATGGTTTGTAGCTTCTTTCTTTGGTCTTGGTTATCTTCTTGAATGTTTGGGTTCACATAACATTATTTTTTGAGATTTGTTGGAATTATGTGGTCACTCTTTTGTGGTCAATTGTTATCACTTGTACTTCATTATTTTTTGGTGATGACAAGCTAGTTCCTTTATCTCTTGTCTTTGTTGGATATGGAGAACATAGGAGATTTGTGGAGACTGGATGACAGAGATGTTTCTTGCAGTGTTTTTGCTACAGGATTTGCATATCTTTGTGGATGGTCCTTGGTACTACATGGTTTCACTTTCTTTGCGTTTTTATTAGTAGACTCAGTATGCTTTTGATTTTTTAGATTCAACATTATCCATGCAGTGGGAGTTCTTGTATGTGTTTGGTCTTCGTCGACTGGTTTGCACATAGAGCTTGAGGTTGCAGTTTATGGCATGATTATGTTGCTGGCATGAGTTTTTTGGCGTTCGATACCTTTGAGGTATGGGTGATTGGACGAGTTAGCATTTACTGTGGATGCTATTTTCAATCTCATGCGTTTATCAGTTGGATTGGACAAATCAGTTTGGTTGTTGTTTTGGCTGATGTTTTATCTTATTTTTTTGAGGATGACTTCATAGTTTTGTTGGACTAAGAAGTTGATATTTCTGATGCTTTTGTGTAGCTCATGAGCACAGTGGAGTGGTGGCAGTCTTGTGTATGCTATGGTCTCTACTAAACCAGACATTTCCCAAGCAGTGGGAGTCCTGCATCAGTTTATGGCTAATCCTAGATGGGTACATTGGGATGCAGTTAAGCGAGTATTCAGATATTTGAGGGGTACATCAGATTACTCCATATGTTATCATGGTAACTCTTCTAGATCTCTGCATTCAGTTTGTATTCATGGGTTTGTGGATTCAGATTGTGCAGATGATATTGATTGCAAGAGATCCACCAGTGCTTATGTGTTCACTATGTTTGGTAGTGCCATCAATTGGATGAGTAAGCAACAACCTGTGGTTGCTTTGTCCACTATAGAAGCTGAGTACATGGCTGCTACTCATGCTTGTAAGGAATCCATTTGGCTTAAGAGATTGTGTTCTGATGTTGGTGTTGATGCAGAACATATTACTATTTGGTGTGATAGTCAGAGTGCTATTTGCCTTGCGAAGAATCCAACTTTCCATGCCAGAACGAAGCACATTGATGTGTAGTTTCACTTTGTGAGAGATATGGTGGAAGATGGAAAGGTAAATTTGGAGAAGATAGATACTATGAAGAATGTTGCAGATGCATTAACAAAACTAGTGGGCATTGAGAAGTTCAGATGGTGTTCGGAGTCTATAGGCCTTTTTTGGCCTATAGCGGTTAGTTCCTGTTATGTTGTTGTTGCTCTTACAAGGTGTTCGGCAAGTGGGAGAATGTTAGGAATAAGGTGTCTCAACCTTGTATAATTCCTATTCTTATTATTATTTATTTTGTAAATGTATTTTCGCAAATAATATGTAAATGTGAGTGTACATGTCTAGTTGGCATGTTGATCACTTACATGTGTCAACATCTTGAAGTGTGTGAAGGAGATCATGACCGAAATGGTTATGACAGATTCTTATGACACGTAAGAGCTATTTAAGGAATGAGCTATGACAGGTGTAAGAGCATCTTATGACATGAGGCCTATTTGGGCGCCCAAGAATGAGTGGTTGGTGTGTGTAAGAGAATATGCCAAAAATAGGTTGGTATGATGGATTCCCTTACACTTCTCTTGTGACCACTATTTTTGGCAGATTATATGACAAGCTGTCATTGCCTATTCAAGGGATGGAAGCCCTTTTCTTGGTACTGCATGTACATGTGGCATTGTGCATGGTTCTTGGTGGTTGAGCCATGAAAAATGCCCAAATCCTTTGTGGGCATTTTGTTGGGTCTTAAGATGTTCATAAAAGTAGTATTGCATGTTGTAAATGCAATAGAGTGGAAGAGAGAGATGAGAAGTTATTTGCATAGGGTTATGCTGCCAAATTTTCTCTAGAATGGAGCAAGATGTAAATTTCCATGTGAAGGCTGAAAATGTATTGTAACTTGTTACTGAATAATACATTAGCTTGATGGTTTGGAGGGTGGGGTTTTTTACCTGGAAAGGTTTTCCCCACGTATATCTGTGTTTTCTACTCTGTCTAATTCTTCTAGTTCTATGATTGTAGAGTAATAATCTGTATGTCATAATGCTACTGAATTTTGTTTAGATCGGTAAATTGCAATCACTTTCCTTTAAAGTTTTTAATTGTGGGAAATCAACTATGTCTATTTCTGCTTTTATGGCATAGTAGTATGCACTTGTATTTGCTGATTAGAAGTTGTACTAGAAACTATTGTATACAGGATGTGCATACTAATCTCAGATGAATTTTTGGGATGCTCTCATTTCCCTTCATATATATGTTTAGTAATAATATTATTAAGCGTTCTTAATATATATAAATATATTAAATACTATATATTCTTTTGATTCTATTTGCAAATGAATACATTGAGAGTATATAAATATAGTCTTAATATAAAATTCAAGCTATCCTTGCATTTGCAAATTAGTAGAAAGTTTTTTTGCATTAAAATAAACTTGTAAGTTAGTTAATATAGTCGAATGTGAATGAAAAGAAAGCTAGTGGTGGTTCCATAATAATGAAGGCATGCGATATTAGAGCAAGTTAAGATGGTTATTAGGGGTGGAATATTTAGGATTCTATGATAGCCTTGTCTAATATTAATTATACATAATTGGTGAATATAATAATTTTAAAATAATGATAAAAATAATGAATAATTAAAATAAAATAAGTAAAGGGGTATGTATGACAATTACATTTGAAATGAATGTCCTAGTAAATAATCTACATAATATCAAGATTATGTACATGAAACTAAAATATGAAAGAATATGAAACATATATGACACATTATGGTGGAAAAGAAATTTTATGAATACATCATAATTGAGCACTAGCAAAGATGGTAATTGATAGGGGATAATATAATAGTCATGAAATTAATTAACTCTATAGATATAGTGTAGTGATAATAGGTAACTTACTAACACTTTGTTGTAACCTAATATTGTCACATGTATGGGTCATGTGCTAGCTGTTCCTTGACAAAATAGTTTACATTCCAAGACAAAATAAATTGAAATAAAATTCGATATGTTCGCACCTAACTAAAAACATATCCCTAAACACTAACCTAAAATACTAGCATCCTAACCCTGACACCTAAGGCCTAGTTAGAGTATCAATGTACCTAGAAGTCACTAAGTATTACCTCCAACCTATGATCAAGTTAGTGATATCCCAATGTACTTAAGAAACATAAATTGTAGATCTCAATCTCGGTATAGTTCAATAGAGTATATCTATAATACATAGATACATGTGTATCATCCCTTGATGTACTTTTCAAAAAAATAAAAAAATTGTTGCTTGTGTTTTGATATGTTAAATTTAGGGCATGAAAAAGTTGTAGAAGGCAAAAGGACCTATTGTCCAAATAACTTTTGGGGCAAGACCACTAAACTCACTATCCAACTAATCTCTCAACTATTCCTTGCAAAATAATTGTTTGTATTGTACTCTAACTCCTTTCCTCTATCCTATTAAAGAGACCAATCAATGTTAGACCTTGTAAACCAGGTCACAAATCTCAGATCTAAATATCAAACTTTGGATCACACAATAAAACCTTGGTAATAAAGTTTCTTTTACCTTCACTTTGCTCTGCTTATCTTTGCATTTTGCTCTTCATGCTTCTTGAAATCATTCATCCATTCCATGCATGATAAAGGAAAATGTCCTTCCTTTATACCACATCCATAAAACAATTCCATGAGTTGGCTATTACACCTTCTCAAATAATTATTGTAGGACTTCATTAAGAACACATTACACTTAGTGATAACAATAATCTTTCACCTTGTAACTTGAATAACTTTCCTTACATGTAACGTTATGATGAGTGAGCTTAGCTATCTCCAAAATTTCTTCTTCAAATCTTTAACTTCAACTTCTTAGAATAAAAAATCTACTAAGAGATATAACAAGTTTACTAGAACATGCTTCTGTAAACTCAATCTCAAAATAGTCTTCACCAAAACTTGCATAACTTCTTCCAAGATTTAATATCTCAAGCTTTTGAGGTTAGTTGCATATACTAGACACTTAGTCTAGTATTTCCCTTTACCCCCGCTTAGTGAAAATGCTCAACTATCTATCCATATCAACTTGTTCTTTACCATTGTTCTTCTATTAGATACCATAGAAAATTGCTATGTTGACATCAATGATAAACAAAGTCATGAATGTAACATATTATCATGATAACAATCTAATCATATTTTTATAGTCAATAGTGGCATGTTGTGATGGTTAAGTTGTTGAGTTGTTATCCTTGCCATCAAGGTTCAAATATAATGGGGATGAGGTCCCCCATTTGTGGCCTTATCGGTTCATAGCTCTAGGTCAAAGCATTTACCCCTCTTAAGAAAAAAATAAGATCTAATCATGTTTTTATAATACTCCCGAATTGAAGTATCATCAACATTCATGCTTCCAATAATCTCTCCCTTTGGCATTGATGGAAACATAGATGAAAAAATCTAGTTCCAAAAATACCAACTGTAAAAGACTGTTAACCTTTCTTTTCTAATCCTCTTCATGAATCATTCTCTATTATTGATATACCTCAATGTGTTCTATATCAATTTTTTTTCCATGCTCAAACTAATTTTACTCAAACTATTTTTCATGTTGTAACTTCTGCCCCATTGACATCAATGTCAGAGGCTTCAGTAACCATCAATCTCTGCAACAACTATCTCTAACTTGCTCAAGTGTCCAAAGACACTATTCAAAAACAACATCCAACAAGATTCCTAGATGAATCTATCTATCAAAAATACTCCCACATACAGGAAGCATCAACATTCAATCCAGACAAGCAATATTGCTTTCTTACACTGGACTGATGCACTCTTGCATCCTCTACTTTGATGTAGGAAGGGGCATAACCCCTAGCATACCTTGCAAATAGTCAAAAGTCTCTTTGGGAAGAGGCTTGGTGAAAATATCTACAATCTTCTCTTTGGTTCTTATATACTCCAATCTAATTTCCTTTTGAGCAACTTTCTCTCTCAACATGTGATATTTGATAGAAACATGCTTACTCTTAGAATGCAACACTAAATTCTTATACATATTCACTATTCTTGTGTTGTCAAAATGTATGAAAATAGGCTCACTAAATTCTATCCTTATATCCTTTAATATCTATTTCATCCAAACAACTTGATTACAATTGTTTTCTATTACAACATATTCTTCTTCTATTGTACTTTGTGAGGTACAGTCCTATTTCTTGCTTAGCCAAGAAACCAATCTTCCTCCAAGAGAGAAGGTTCCAACATTAGTGGTCTTTCTTTCCTCCACATGACCTACCCAATTAGTAGCAATATAAGCATATAAAGTGAAATCATTTGATCTATCATACCACAATCTATACTTTCGTGTTTCTTTCAGGTATCTAAATATCATTTTGAGTTCTACATAATGTGCTTCGTAGGGATCATCTTGAAATTTTGCAACAATGCCAACTGTATTTGCTATATTTGGCCTTGTGTGAGTTAGATATTGTAATCCTCTAATCATGATCTGTACTTCTTTTACTCAATAGAAGGTGTCTCATCCTTTGTAGATAACTTGTGTCCAATTACCATAGGTGTTCCAATGGGTTTGCATGTTTCCAAACCAAACCTTTTTAGTAGATCTTTCAAATACTTAGTCTGAGAAATAAAGATTCCTTCTTTGTCCTACACAATTTGTAATCCTAAGAAATATTTCATTTCTCCTATCATGCTCATGTCAAATTCCTTCTTCATTTCTTCTACAAATTTGTCACTTTCATCATCATTTCCTCCAAATATGATATAATTGACAAATATCACCAAAATCATCAATCCATCATCAATTTCTTTTTCAGTATAGATTATTGGTTTCCATACCTTTTCTGATCCAAGTTTTGTTAAGTGCTTGTCCAACCTTGCATACCAAGTTCTAAGTTCTTGTTTCAAGCCATACAATACTTTGTTCAATCTGCATACTATGTCCCTGTCATCTATTATAGGAAAAGCTTCAAGTTGTTCTATGTATATCACTTTTTCAAGTTCTCCATTTAGAAATGATGACTTGACATCCATCTAATACACTTTGAATTTCTTGTGTGTTGCATATGCTAAGAATAACCTTACTACTTATATTCTTTCCATAGGAGCATAGGTTTCATCATAGTCCATTCCTTCTTGCTACGAGTAACCTTTACATATCAATCTTTCTTTGTTCTATACAACTTCACCTTGTTCATTCATCTTATTCTTGAATACTCATTTTGTTCCTATCATATTCTTGTTTGCTGGTCTAACCAATTCCCATGTTTCATGCTTCACTATTTGATGCAATTCTTCTTTCATAGGTTGTTTCCAATAGTCATCTTTACATGCTTCATATGCATTCTTTGGTTCAACTTGAGCTATCAAACATAGTTCTTCATTGATTCTTCTTCTTTTCATCACACTTTTATCTCTACTTTTGATGATTTGTTCAAGTGGATGATTCTTTGTCATATTCTTACCAGAAGTAGGAGTTGTCATCTCAACTCTTAGCTCTGTTGAAGGTTCAGAGCTTTGTTTCTTCCTTAGCTTTTCTTCATTCTACAAATCATTGTTAGTCTCAAATAATACTTCATCATTCCTTGGTTTAGTAACAACATTCTCATTATTTGAATTATAGTCAACTATTCTTTCTTGTATCCTAAATTTCTCATCAACTCTTACATTTGTACTTTCAATAATAGTCCCATCTCTCATATTATAACTTCTATAGGCCTTACATTTCAATGAATAACCAAGAGACATACCTTCATCACTTTTAGCATCAAACTTACCAATATCATCATCTCTTTTGATATAACATTTGCTACCAAAAATTCTAAAATACTTAACTGTGGGTGAGTGACCAAACCATAGTTCATAAGGGGTCTTGTTTGTGTCTTTCCTAACTTTTCACTTTGTTCATAGAGTAGAGTGATGTATTCATAGATTCTCTCCAAAATATATTGGATACATCATTCTCAGCTAACATAGCTCTTGCTTCTTCTATTACTGACTTATTTCTTCTCTTTGCAATGCCATTTTGTTTAGGGGTTCTTAGAGTTGGCAATTGGCATTTAATTCCATTAGCTTCACAAAAGATGTTAAACTCATTTGAAGTCAATTCTCCTCCTCTATCTAATCTTAAACATTTAATCTTCATACTTGATTCATTCTCAACTCTATTCTTGAATATCTTGAACTTTTCAAATGCCTTAGATTTTTATTTAAGACATACAACCCACATCATTCTAGAAAAGTAATCAACTAAAATCATGAAATACCTTTGAACATAGAATCCTTTAGTCTTCATAGGGTCACTAAGATCTATATGTACAATCTCCAACTTTGTTGCACTAGTAAACTTCTTACTAGAAAAAGAAGTTTTGTTATGCTTTGCCAATAAACACTCCTTGAAAATTATGTTGGTAGGCCTTACAATTTTAGGAAAATCTCTAATTGCAAACAAACTACTAGTCTTCACAATGTTGTCAAAGTTTATATGAAAAATCTCCTATTGCATTACCAACTATCATCTACATTTGCAACCAAACATGTCATTTCAATGTGATTCAGCTGAAATACATTACCTATAGATATTGTTCCTATTCCAATTACCTTTCCATGTTATGCATGTCTTCTCGTTGAATTGTAATAGATAACCTTTATCCACTAGTTGTCTGACACTTAGAATATTGTGTTTCAAACCATCAACAAAATATACATCCTCAATGTCAGTCTTACCATCAAGAGTTATAGATCCAATACCTTTAACATGGCATGTTGCATCATTTCCAACTCTGACAATGCCTTCATCATGACTTTTGAAGTCAACAAACTTATTCATAACACTAGTCATATAATGTGAATAACCATTTTCAATTAACCAAAGAGATTTCTTTTCAACCTGTGATACCAACGCTATTTTCTTTGGACTTTATTCTTTAATAGCTACAAATCCTATTTCATCATCACTAGCACTTATTGCTTGTTCATTAGAATCATCTTCTTCATTTGCATACAAGGACTCTTTATCTCTTCTAGGTTTGAAATTCCCTCTAAACTTTTTCTCTCTTTTAGGACACTTAGATGCATAATGACCAAACCCATTACAAGTCTAACATTTAAAAGGGCTACTCCTTTTATTTTTATGTCTTCATTGGATCTACTACTACTAGGAAAGTCTCCTCTAGCACTTATGCTCCTTGATAAACTAGGTCAAATGTTTACGGCACTGAAAGCTATTTATGTTTTGGTGAATTCTCTAGATTGACTAAGCTCATTCTCAACTGATTCAAGTCTCCCAAGTAATGTTTCCTTTGTGAAATCTTTGGTACAAGAGATCAACAACTATATCATTTGAATTGCTTGCTTAAATAGTGGTGTTAAGCTCTTCAATATCATCTCATCATCTTGCTTGGTTCCTCCTTCAGATCTAATACATATAGTAATTTATGATATCTTGCCTACACATGTTATTATAGATTCATCTTCCATCATTTTAGCACCTTGAAATGCACAAATCCAGCATTGTAGCCTCAATTTCTTAGAATGTTCATCACCTTCAAAACTATTTTCCAAAGCTTTCCAAATCATATAAGAGGTGTTAAGTGATTTTAACTGGTTGTACTCAATTTCAAGTAGTGCAGATAATAGTGCTTCTCTAGCTCCCATGTCGCACATGAAAAGTTCTCTCTCTTCCTTGGTACAAGTTTCCAAATCTTTTTCAGCAATGATTGTCTTTTCTAATTTTGTCAAGATCCAATATCCTGGTCCTATACACAACAAATGTGTCTTCATCTTTTCCTTCCATTTGTTATAATTTTTTCCATCGAACTTCAAACTATGCTTTCTGAATATGTTTTCCATGGATCTCCTAAAGTTGTTAAAATTTATCTTTAGGGACCTGATGCTCTAATACCAATTGTTAGAAATAATAGTCCACCAATATAACTAAGAGGTGGGGGGGTTCAATTAGTTATATGATAATTATCAACCTTAAATAATCTTAACCATTCAATCAAAGTAAATAACAACCATACTAAAATGCATATACACAAATACACCAGATTTGTTAACTAGGGAAACCCTTCATAAGAGGGAGAACCCTAGTGGGAATGATGCCCACAAGATGATGTATTAATATAAATATACTTAAACTCCTTTCCTCTATCCTGTCAAATGGACCAATCACTATTAGACCTTGCAGACTAGGTCACGGGCCTTGTATCCAAATATTAAACTTCAGATCACATAATAAAACCTTGGCAATGAAGTTTCCTTCACCTTTTCTCTGCTCTAATTATCTTCACATTCTACTCTTCATTCTTCTTGCAATCATTGATCCATTCCATGCATAATAAAGGAAAATATCCTTCCTTTATACCAAATCCAAAAAATAATTCCCTAAGTTGGTTATTACACCTTCTCAAATAATTATTATAGGACCTCATTAAGAACACGTTAGACTTAGTGATAACATTAATCTTTCACCTTATAACTTAATTAACTTTTCATAGGCATAACATTCTTCACATCTTTAACTCTGGCTTCTTAGAATAGCAACTCTGCTAAGAGATATAACAAGTTTACTAAAACATGCTTTTGTAAACTCTATCTCAGAACAATCTTCACTTAAACTTGCATAACTTCTTCTAGAATTAATATCTTATGCTTTCGAGGTTAGTTGAATATACCAGACACTCATTAGTATCTCCCTTTAACCTTCCCCAGTGAAAATGCTCAACTTTCTATTCTTTACTACTGTTCTTCCATCAGATACCACAGAAAATTACTATGTTGACATCAATGACAAACATAGTCATGAATGTAACATATTAGCATGATAATGATCTAATTATGTTTCTACAATACTCCCCCATAGAAGTATCATTAGCATTCATGCTTCCAAAAGATTGAAGAGGTTGAACATATATTGGATGAGAGAGTTGGTAAGAGCACAAGAGGAAAACAAAATACTATAATTATTTGGTGAAATGGAAGGATAGACCAGTTGAAGATGCTACATGGATTTATCAATCTATGTTGGATTCAACTCAGGTTGTGACTCTTGCATGATTTAGGAGAATCATTTGTTTCATAGCCAGTTGTCTGATGTATGAGTATATTGGGCTACCTTGCTTTCCTACCCATCTTTGTTCATTTTACATGTTAGTGCTGAGTTTGAGTGGTTAATGAGTTGTAGTTGTTGCCGAGTTGTTATGTATTGGCCAAGTTGCCTAGTATTAACCAAGTACTTTCGTTGTCAAGTGTTTCTTCATGTACTGAGTGAACCTAATATTTGTTGATGCTCAATTCCTTCTTTGATTGAGTATGTTTGTGATTGGTTCTTAGTTTGAGATGACTTATGTAATTAATTTGAATAGTAAATTTAATGTTCACATCTTGTCTTGGGGTGCATGAAAATTGTTTTAAGGCTGACCTTTCTTTTATGTAATGATCTAGAATATTTTATAAGCCATTTTGGCAAGCATAAAAGGGGTATTTTGTTTAGGTTAGGAATAAGTTAGAGAGCCTGAGAAAATATTTTTGGAATAGAAAATTTTAAGTTGGATCATGAATTTTGAAGTTGTATTTTATTGGTTGTAACCCAGAAGGCCTTACACCTTGACATGTATGCAAATAATTTGATTAAATAATAAATCATTTTGAATTTCCTTATCTCCTTGATGTTGTTCTCTTTGTTGTTTTCTTCCCTCATGTTAATCAACAAGGTGATTAGCTAGTTAGGTACACCTCTAGCCCTAGCTTTTTATATCCATCCTTGCATCAGGAGGTATTAGAGCTTGGGATTTTTCCTTGAGGAGATTGGATCATGTAGAACCCTAAGTTGGATTTAGTTGTAGGGTGGCAACTTTGCAGATTTGACCGATAACTTGTAGAGGGTTACAATCTTATAAGAACTTCTCCCCTCTAACTTGTCAAATCCAAGTCTATTTATTCCATTATTATAGCTAATTCTACCAGCATTGAGCACCTTAACTTTTATTGGAACTTTTCCCTCAACCTAAAGACATGAAAAATATATCTCATGCATGTATGGTACTGCCTGGTAGAACCTAAAGTTTCTATTTCTTTGGAGAATGTGGCTTCATAAATATCCTTTTAAAGACGGGGGGAACCAACAATATCTATTCAATATGTCAACAAGATGAATCTATCTCTCATTTATTTTTTCATTTCCCATTTGTTAGGGAGATCTGGGAATTATTTCAGATTTTCCTTGATGGAAACTTGAGTTTTCACAACATCATTTCTAGCATGATCTTATGCAACAATAAATTGGTCAATTCATTTTGGTTTATTTTATATCTTCTTACATACTCTAGTGACTTTGGAAATTTAGGAGAAATGATGTTTTTTAAGGAAAACCTAGGCTTCTCACTAAGTCTAAAAAAGAGTCTAATAGCTATTGATGTTGCTATGCATGTTACATCAGTCTTCAAACTGAAAGAAAGGGACTTCCTTAAGATCCTCTAGGAAGGGAAAGAAATAATTGACAGAAAATATTTGGCTCATGGGTAGACCTCACTGAAGAAGGATGAACAATTCAACATCCTACTAACTCAGCTAGTGTAGAAACTAAGAAATGAAGGGACTTGTAAGCCTAAGGATCAAAGAAAAGACACTACTAGGTCTCCTATCATACCATCTCCAAATCGATGTGCCACCATTGATTATAGGAGTGAGCAAGAAGCTAGATAATTAGACATTAGTTAGAAAAATGTTCTAAAATGTTGTAACTAGATACTCTTCATTGTCACTTATGTGGGTTTAATTTTTTGATATTTGATGGACTATACTATTCTGTTGATTCCTTCGAATAGATGATAACATAGTTTATACTCTTATACTCTCATTATTTCTTGGCTATACCGATTGTTACCTTCCTTTTTGGGTATCTTATATGCAAAAGTAATAGTGATCTACTTACATAAATGCACATCTAGAAGTTACTATCCCACATGACATGATTGAGAATAATGTATGGAAATGCTTCTAGAGGAAGAAATCGGTTGGTCAACATTTGTTTTACCTATGCCACAAAATTATGTGAATTAGTTGGTGGGATCATGTAAAAGTATTTTAAAGCATAAGAGATTATCTTATGACCTAGTTGGATGTAAATGGGATATTTCAATTTTATATTAGTAATAGGTTTAGGGTTTAGTTAAGGTGTTGAAATTGCAAAATTTGTATATTTAGGTGGAGGATAATTAGTTTGTTCTATTGACCATGGTTGAGAAAGATAGGTAAAGAAATGCAAGGTGCAATCCAACTAGGATGAAGTGAAGAGTTTTGAGAACTGAGTTTGAGCTCTAGTTGATCTATTAGGGAAGAGGTAGTGTTTTTACAAAGATCATTCTTTCTATTGTTTCCTAAAGTATACAACAATCAAAATCCCTTAACTAGGTAAATTCCAGCAAATTTTTATTATAGATCCTTCAACAAGGTGAAAATTTAGGTAGTATTCAAAGTCCTTTAACAAGAATACCCCTGATAGGGCAAAGGTCCTAAAAGGGCTAGAGGTAAAGCCCCTGACCAAGTGGCACCTAATCGTGCCTTATAATTTCTCATAAGAAGAACAAGATTAGATTTGCAACTAAATGCAAGAAAGCATATCTTAGATACAAGTTATTTAAGATGGAAAAATAAAAATCTTAATGGAAACATATTGCGTATTGAAATACTAAAATTAAACATAAGATAGATTGAATATTTTTTTATTAAAAAGTTAGAAGACTGCATAAAATATCTATAATATACCAAAAAAAAAAAAAGAAGATATCAAATCTTAGTTATCTATTAAAATTGATTTTACACTCTTTCATTCATCCTCAAGTACATAGAAGCACTAGAAATGAATAATAGAATGTGAAATTAATGGAAAATATACTAACACGATTGAATACAAAATTAAATATTAAATTAATAAAATTAACATAAACAATATATTAAGATAAATATACAATTTTTTTCCCATACTTTTTAAACTGACATAATACTTGTTATGTACTCACTCTACTGTTCAAACTGCAATTAAGAATTGCATTACTTTTGTAATATCCCTTAACGGGTCATATCACACATTCTCACTAGTTCGTAACATTAGAATTATTTCACTTAGCAGGTCATATGACACACATTCTCACTAATTCGTTATATTGCAGTTAGTAAGGAAGAGTTTATAGAAAACACGTCAATTCAACAACAGTTGAAATTTATTAACATTATAAAGCCAAACACAAAACTACTTGTAAGCAATGCATGATTGCTAGGGCGGACGAGGAATTAGAATATGCTATTCCCGCGAATACACATCATCCTTGAGGAATCCCTAATAGCCACGGTCGTCCAGGCCCTAGAATACATAATATTCTGAATGCAAAAAATGCTGTTACAAGGATGGTGTAGACCAGACGATGGATATGGGGCTTCTTACTTGGTAACCGGAATGACTAGAGGTAGAATTGGAAACCCAGGTAAGAGAACCTTGAGAAAATGAACGCGTTACAGGAGCGCTTGTCGCCAACGTGATGCTGAAACTCTGCTTCTCCATCAGTTTGCTGAAGGTTAAAACTGACGGACTCACCCTAACGTTCACTCCAGGTGGCGCCTCGATACTGGCCACGTAGCTGGACTTGGCCGTCCCAACGTTAGTCACCGTTCGTCGGAATGTAGTTGACGGCGCCCCTCCCGCTCCTCCGAAATCCGCAGAGAAAGACGGGTAATTCAAATTTCCCGAGCGCATGCTCTCGGGATCACCGGTCGGGCAAGTCACAGTTCTACCCACAATCACCCCAATCTGGCTGCCGGTGTAATTCAGGCCGCAGACATAAGGAATGTAATCGGCCGGCGTTAGGTCGTAGATTAGCCCCGGGTCCGCTGCCTTTTCCGGGTCTACATGTCCGGCGCCTGTACCAAAAATATCGGCCTTAGAATTGGTTGAGCTGTCAAGGATCGGCATGCCTTTCTTATCCACAACACTTGCCGTGGTCATCAGAGCTGATTTAACCGCGGCGGGGCTCCAGTCAGGATGCGCTGCCTTGATCAAACCGGCGAGCCCGCTCACATGGGGACATGACATCGACGTCCCGGAAATTATATTAAACTCAACGACTCTCTGGTCATCCGGGACGCCAGTGGGGCCGATATTCGTAGGCCACGCCGCAAGAATGTTAACTCCAGGACCTATGACGTCGGGTTTCAGGATTCCGGGATCCGCAAAGCTCGGACCCCTCGACGAAAACGCCGCCACCGCCGGCGCCTCTTTCGTCCCGAAAACAGTCCCCTGAAAATCAATTGCCGCGGTCGGTGTTTTTCCTGAGGCAGCGTAGGCTTTAATGGCGAGTCCGGCTTTGTAGCCGACGTAAGTCGCCGGCAAAACATGGGCATCCGCTATGATTTCTTCACCGGAAGTTTTGTCCCCCGCCAATATCATCCCCGCGCCTCCCGCCGCTTTGACGATGTCACCCTTCCCTACACGAGCTATTGAGCCTCGCTCGCACACCACAATCTTCCCGGCGACGGCGCTCGAGCTCAGGCTGCCGTTGAGACACAAGTTCCCGCTCGATGTATTGACGTGGACAAGGGGCAGTGAGTCCGAGAGGCCTTTCCCCGGGAACAGAGACTCCCCGTTGAAGACACTCCCGTCGCCCAGATGGACGGTTGCGATGAAACTCCTGTCCATTGTGCTGGCCCCCACCGTCATGATCCACGGTGCCTCGTTAGAAAGCGAAGAGTAACTAGGACCGCTGTTGCCAGCGGAGCAAGCGACGAAAATTCCCTTCTGGACTGCAGTAAACGCGCCCACGGCAATGGGATCTGAGTAAAAAGGTCCCGTGAGTCCCCCGATAGAGAGCGACATGACGTCAACACCGTCGGCCACCGCCTGGTCCATTCCCGCCAGAAGATCCGATTGCAGACACCCGTTGTCGCCGCAGACCTTATACATGGCTACGTGTGCGCCGGAAGACATTCCGTACGCCGTTCCGGCGGCGTAACCGAATAAACTGGCGTTTGTTACCCTGGTACCGGCGGCTGTAGAAGAGGTATGAGTGCCGTGCCCTTCTGTGTCACGTGCACTGGGGTTATTGGTGTCGCTGCTAAATACTCTGGCTCCGATCAGTTTGTTGTTGCAGTTGGATGAGTTGAAATCAAGGGCGCTCTCGCAGATGCCCTTCCACTTTGCCGGCGGGGCTGACATTCCGGCGTCGGAGAAAGAAGGGCTCTCTGGCCAGACGCCCGTGTCGAGGATTCCGATGATGACGCCCTTGCCGAAGGCGGTCGCCGGCCACAGGCCGTTGCTTGGCTGTAGGCCGAGAAACTCTCCGGAATATGAGGTCTGCAGTGGCAGGAGAGTGTCTGGGTACGCCGCAATAAAGCCCTCTTTATCTTTGATTGCTTCCAGTTCTGACTTTGTCAAGCGCGCAGCAAACCCGTTTAGGACATTCTCGTAAGCATACAAAATTGGCTTGTCTTGGCCTACGAATGATGCGTACCAGATTTTGCGGTCATCAAGAGTTGTTAATGCCGTCTCTGGATGTTCGAGGTGAACAACGTATGTCGTCGCTTTTGCATAACCACTCGCAGCCAACACTGCTATGATTGCTAGCAACAGAACATTAACCACCGTGGGACGATGAATTAAAAAACCCATGATTCCTCTTCAGGTATTCAATTTCGAGATCAATAATATGAATCAATCAGTAGATTATCTTCCCAATCTCATTTAACCACAACACATCTTCAAGCAAACATAATTTTACCTTTTATGCTTGCAGCAAAGTTCCAAAGTGGTCTTAATATTCATACATGCAGCAACTGCCAGACTTGACCATATAAATGAAATACGATGCAACTTTTAGGCAAAACCAAATCTCTTAAACTGTTTATTGATTCACAGTCTTCATGGCTTTGCAGACCATTAAGAATAAAATGGTTGCATCCAAGTAAGGCTGAGCTGCTAACTTTTTTATATACCCCCGATGTATAGCCTTCGTTATATGTCCCCGTTATATAACCTCTGTTAGCCTTGAAAGCTTCGTCCGTTAAGGTTGAAGGATCAATAACTGGTCCTTCGGTAAAACAAATGAATGACCAGAGGTCGAAAGCGGAATACGCATTATTGGCCAAGACTAATGATTTTAGAATTTTCTGCACGTATCTCCGCTTGTTATCGACGCGATATAATGCTATTTTATTCTAACAAATCGTCCGGGGCAGCAAATTTTGTTATGCTTATAAGGGAATCGTCGCAAACAATGTTTTATGTTTTGGAAGGATTGAAGAAGCCGAACTGCCTCGCTGGAAGAGCCAATATAAAAAGCTCCTAAATCAGGGTATCTGATTGGGAGGAATAAATCCATTCGGTTTGCTGATGTTATTTAATTAAGGAGCAATATCCTTGTGTTTGCTCTGCCTCTTAGTAATGTTTATTAGACCTAATAGAGAAAAAAAAAAAACAAGAGCTCTGGTGGAGCTGGAGTCTGTCTTATGAAGAGAGGGGAATAATGAGAGGGATAATATAAGAACTTTTAAGCTTGACATATAGACTATAGTGATAGGATAAGAGGAAGTAACTTTGAAAAATAACTTGTGTAATTCCTATACTCTTAAACTTATTAAAACATTAAAGTTTGATATTTCTTTATTTTAAAATTAAGAATAAAAATTTAAAGAGAAATAAATAATTTCATTAAAAACAACTTTTTTGAAAAAAAGTTTTCATTGTTCAACTTGCTTTTACTGATTTCTAAAGATGTATATACCACATAATAGGGTAATAAAATTATTGAGGGGATATAAAATACTTCACATAATAGAACATTGAAACATAGAATTGTATAATATTTAAATTTGAATATTGAAAAAAAAAAATGTTGACCTCTACTAAATTATTTATAAAATTATTTCTATTATTATATTGATTTTTTTAAAATTATATAGAAGTTAAATAATATAATTGATTATTATATATTATTTTTGTTAAAATAATTGAAATTGAAAAAATTATATATAAACATATAATCTTTTAAACTTAATAACAACACTCTTGATAGTATTCTAAATCTAAAAAAGTTGTAAAGTAAAAGGTATACATAGTTAATATTATTATTATAGAAGTTCTAATTGTCTAGAATAAAGATACCAAATATAAAAATAATAAGTATGACTTAGTATTCAAATATGAGCCAATTAAAGGTAGTTTGTAAAGAAAGACAATAGTTTGTGTTCACAAAAATTAATGTTATATGACAAAAATCATAAATTTTGAGAAAATTATAAATTATAAATATAGCTTAATTTATGGGATGTCAATTTAAGACCAAAAAATTAATGTTAAATAATAAATTCATCAACCATAAAAAATTTAATATTGTACTTGTATGAATGTTAAAATATTTCAAAGAATGTAAAAATGTATTTAACTTAATAGATTCAACAATTAATACTTTTGTATCCTTTAAAATTTTTGTTGTCTATTTAATATTTTAAATTATAGATTTTGTTTTACAGTTTTAAAATTGACATAGGAATTAATTATATTTAAAATCTTTATTAATTTTACATGTTACTGAAATATTTAATAAAGTTCCTAGTTTTAAATATGTTTCCTCAAATAATATTTAGTATTTAGATTTAATTTTACAACTATTTTAATTTTTAAAACTGGTATAACAATTTAATAATGAAAGGTAAGAACCTACAACACAATGGTAAAATGTGAACCTCTTATTGAAGAGGTCTTGGGTTCAAATCTACTCATTCTTAACAAATAATAATAATTAACATAATAAATATCTTGGCTATTTATTTAGTTTAGTGGTAAACATATAAAATTCTATCCCTGTTGTCTTTTCATATATTAATGATGTTTGAAAACCTTGCTATACAGATTGTGAGATATTCTAGATGATGTTTGACAACAATCATCCTATTTAACATCGACCAATTTACATTGAAACTCTTGATATACATGTTGTGTGATATTCTAGATAATCATTACAAATATTTGGTTAGACATTTAATACATCCCTATTTTCTCAATATATTTTGATTCCAAACTTATGATTTTTGCCCAAGAAAATAGTCATGGGTCAATCACAAATAAGATCTTTTTATGCTGAAAATGAATTTAAAAATATTTCATCCCAAACCTTAGCTTGAGCAATTTTTTTCTTAAAAAAATGAATAGAAAGGGACCAACGAGAACATTAGTTCCCTGCCCAGGGACTAATAAAAAAGAAAACATGTAATGTGAACCCTTTTCATTGGAAACATCTTTGAGATGGCTTTCATTTAAAGGGTTCTTGGAGATGCTTACTACTTAAAGTATTTGGTAAGTTTTAATAGTTGTGTACTTGCTATAAAGTGGATATACATAAGAGCTATGTGATGTCAATTTCAAAAAGAATTGTTCTATTTTCTTTGTATAATTTTTTCGTAGCACATGAGCTCAACTAGTATATCACTAAGAATATCATTTTATTTTTTATAATAAAAGGTCTTAATTGAAAAACAATAGAATTTCATATGCAAATAGGAACCTACTTACAAGAATCCAATAATATCTTAAGGGTCTATTTAGCTGTTGGGATAGGAATATGCTTTCTATTCTTTGTTTGGTGTGCCAATTGGAATAGGAAATATGAATATATATTCCCATTTTCCCTTAAAATGATGTTATGTCCATTCCAAAAAATAGTTGTTATTGGAGTAGACCATTCATATTCTCAATATGCATTCCTATTCCTATTAAGATTGTAATAGAGTGAAAGGGAGGAAAACGTAGAGGTATGGATAGAAACAAGGAGTGGCCTATGTGGTATAATGGAATGGAAAGGGGAGATTGAAGAGCTAGAGATATATAAATATATAGTTATGGAGTGGGGGGGGGGGGAGGAGAGAGAGAGAGAGAGAGAGAGAGAGAGAGAGAGAGAGAGAGAGAGAGAGATGAATGGCATAATATTTAGAGTAGGAGAGAGGTGTGGATATAGAGATAAATTTTGATTAGAAATGATGTATGGAGAGGGATACATGTATATTGATAGAAAGTGACATAGTCGAAAATAGAGAAAGATGATGGAGTACAAAAGATAAGAAATATGGTGAAATAGATGTACAAAGAAAAATTATGATATGGATATAGAATTTTAGTATGAGGGAGAGAGTGAGAATTGAGAGAGAAGATGATAAAGGTAGAGGTGAAGATAGAGTGGGAGAGAAGATATAAAAGTAAATAGATAGCGAGACATATATTGGAGTAAATAAGAAGATATTGAGAGATCTATATATGAATGCAAACAAATAGATATATAAATAAATGGTGAGAGAAAGTGATAGGAAGTTAGAGATACAAATATTTATAGAGTGGTGAAAGGGTGAAATGGGAAAAGATTAAGAAATGGAGAGAACTAGATATACAAAAATAGAGGATAACTAATAGGTTTTCAACAAAGGTACAATCTATCAAACATAATGTGGCTGAAATTATATGGCATGCACATGGAGCCACACGACAGTGATGTGGAACACTACTTTGACAAAAAATCAATTTGACCAAACTAATGAATTGAATAAATATAAGATAAATATGTTTTATCAATGAAGAATTAGTAAATATTTATTTAGGGATTGTAATCAAACCTTGTTTCATTAAACTAGGTCCAACCAAACTAACTCTGACCAAAAATGCCTATGTGGTTGTGGAAGCCAAATAAGAAAAACAATAAAAATTGAGAAACTTCTCAAATTTGTAGTTGATTACTCCATCAAAACTCATTTTTCTCTAGAAAAAGAAATATTATATTCTATAGAAAAAGAAATATTATATTCTAGAGCTTGGAGTTAAGATTATTTTCATAAAATGTTTATGCTACTTTAATTATATCTAACATATTATAATTTTAAAATAGTGAAAGCAATTATTTTAAATTTTGGTTGTTTAGTTATGGTTACTAGTGGTTATGTGAATATGTATGGTTGTATCTGGGGCTGGGGTTACTTTTTGGACTGCTATGGTTTTCACATTCTAGGCAGGGTGGGCTATTGGTAATTTATTGTTGTTAATGTGTTTTTAATGGTTTAACCATTGTTATGGATTCCCTTTTGTTTGGTTGCTATTAATATCAATTTTTTTTGACAAGATGCCAACTCAAAAAAAGAAGGAAACAAAAGGTAAATAGTATCAGATTAAAAAAAAAAAAAGATTTAACACTAGAGGAGAGAATCATTTTCAAGAATATGTTTTGCTTTGTCTGAATAATGAATATTTGATAGGGGGAATTAGGAAGTAGATGAAAATTGCCAACTTGAGGTAAGTTCAACTTTGAATAGTAATAAAAAAAAATAGACATTGGAAACCAATCTTTCTTTTCTTTTTACATTTATATTTTGCAATTAGAGGAAAAAATATATTTCTTATGTATAAATTTTTGGTGGGAACCCCACTCCTAAGTTTTATCATTTCTTTGAAATGGAAAAAAAAGACATCAAACTTTTAAAAAATAGATTAATTATTATTCAAATTGTATTAAAAAATAATAGGAACAACCTTCATCTAGTTCTAGATATTTCAACAGTTTATATCATCTTTAAATTTCAAGCACAAATGCCACTGTCATGTTGTTGAAATTCACCAATTGTGTTGTTGATAACCTTTTTCTTTTATAAATGTTTTGAAATTTCACCAGGGCCAAGAGAGATATAAAGAGAAATATAAATAGAAAGATGTAAAAATGGGGATAAAATGGAGATGTAATGCATATAACTTACAATATATGAGAGAGAGAGAGAGAGAGAGAGAGAGAGAGAGAGAGAGAGAGAGAGAGAGAGAGAGAGAGAGAGAGAGAGAGAGAGAGAGAGAGAGAGAGAGAGAGAGAGCAGGTGGGGGGGTTAAAATAATATAAAAAGATAAAGATAATGATATACATATGGAAACTTAAAAACATAGGAAATTATATGTATAAATATTTAGAGATGGATAAAGAGAAAATAGTAGGTATAAAGGGAGAGGAGAGTTCGAGAGGGGATGTGGTTTGTGTGTGAGATTGAGAAAGATATAAAGATAGATATTGAAAAAGAAGAGTAAAGAAGATTTCCTTTAAAAATAAATCATACACAACCCTTGGTTATTTTAAAAATTGATGCATAAGAATCTTTCATTCTTTGGAATCTTGCATCAACCAGAAATGTATTTTTTTGTTAGGTTTTTGTATGTAGAATTACAATATTTATTGCACTAATCCTTTAGTCCTTGTCATTATTTTTTGTAACTTTAGGAACATATTATGGACATTTAGTCAAATCATTTCTTAGGTTTGAAGAATATTTGGACACATAACACTCAAGTTAAGATTTGTACGTTGATGATGAAGTTGAAATATTTGCAAGGTACATGAATGATTCAAGATGTGATTGTTTTTCTTAAACTACACAATGTTGAGGAAGCCTATTAGTATGTCGTAGACGTAGAAGAAATGTTGAACAAAATAAAAGAACATGCACAAAGGAAAAGAGGTTGAAGATTTCAAAGAGGAAGGTCCTTTTCTAGAGTAGGAAGATCTTTATTAGATTAAAAACAAATGAAAGTAGAAATACAAGGAATAGAGTTCATATTGAAAGGAATGAAAGAAGTTTTCCTAGATGAAGTGGGCCATGTACTTATGGAAGAAATGATTGGAGATTGTTTAAAGGAATTTAATTTGAGTATGTAGAATAAAGATACTAAGCCTTTAAATATATGAAAGGAAAAATATTTATAGTAGAAGTAGAAATACCCATCTTGAATAAGAGCCAACTCAACCTATGAATCAAATAAAGTATAAAGAAGCCTTAATGGTAAGGAGATTTCCTTGTCTTGAATAATCAAATCAAGAACCAAAGACATGGACATTTTTGTTCAAAAGAATATACAGTGATAATGGTAAATATTACAAATTAATCATTGAAAGTGATAGTTGAGACAATCTATTCTCTAAGGAGTTAGTGAGAAGGTTGTTCTTACAAAGGTTGACACACCCAAATCCTTATCAGATTATATGGGTTTAGGATAATCAGATGGTTATTGTAAGTGGACAACATATAGTGAAATTAAGGATTTTCTCTTATCATGATTAGGTTCTTTAGAATATTATTCCAATACATGTATGTCATGTCTTATTGGGTAGACCATGGTATTATAACAGACAAGAACTATGTGATGGTTTAAAGAATAGGTAAAATATATTGGAAAATGGGATGAGATAATTATTGCTACCTTTTATATAAAATCTTAATAGTAAGAACTCTACTACTATTAGAGTATGTTTAGTTGAAGATAGGAAGTTCATGGATGGATTGAAAAATAAGAGTATGCATTATGATATGATTGTTTAAGATTTGTAGAAGAGAAACCATAAGAAGTAAGATAATTATTGATAGAGTATCAAAATATATATTCTTCTAATGTACTTATTGGATATCCATTTATAAGGAGTACTAGTCATTGCATGGATCAGATTCATGAAGAAATTTGAACAAAAAGTAGCATACCATATGACGCCACAATAATTGCAAGAATTGTTAAGGAAGGGTCTAATTAGACAGTTTTAGTCCTTGTGAAGTACTTGTAGTATAATCATATAAGAATAATGGAGAATGGTTAATGCATACTAATCGTAGAAAAAATAATAAAATTAAAGTGAATTATAGATTTTATTTACCAATGATGGATGGAATAAAGGTTTGTTTGAGTGGACTTGATTATTTTAAAATGATGGATTTGAAGAGCGCATTTCAATATATCATAACTAAAGAAGATGATGAACACAAAACAATATTCAAGGAAAATGAAGGTTAGTATGGTTGTTTAGGAATTCTTTTTGGATTGATCAATTCACCTAGTACTATCATGAAATTAATGAAGGAAAATTTGTGATTGTGTACATAGATAATTTTCCTATTTCTAATAGGGCTAGGGAGGATTTTTTTGTATATGAGACAATTGTTGTAGAGATTGAAAGAGGAAAAGTTTATGATTAATTTAAAGAAATTTTTTCTCATGAAGCAAGTAGTAATGTGATTGGGATTTGTGATTTTAGATTAAGGTCTAAAGATAGTTTGAGGAAAGGTAAAAGAAAATTTTGAGTATCCTAAACAAGACAAACTTGGAAAATAAATTCATGGCATGCATAGTTTGTATAGGAAGTTTATTAGGAATCTAAGTTTAGTTTTTGCAACTATAAGTAAAACATGTGAGGTGATAAGAGAGAGTTTATGTGGAAAAATATTGAACATAAGAGTTTTAAGTTGTTTAATAAAAAATTTAGAGAATAACCTATGTCAATGCTACATAATTTTAGAAAGGTAGTTCAAGTGGAATATGATGCAAGTGGAAATGGAATTAGAAATCAGTATTGTTCAAGTCAAGAAGGTAGGCTTTTTAAAAAAATAAATTAAAAGTTAAATAATGAATGTAAAGGTATTCAATTTATGGTCTTTAGTTTTATGACATAGTAAAAGCTTCAATGATTTCAAGAAACTACCTATTACCTACGGATATGTGATGTACACCAATCATAAAGCACTTAAATATTTGAATATTCAAGGGAACTTGAATTAGAGACATATGGAATGAGTCAATTTAGATCGCAGAGTTACACATTCATCTTAAAATATAGAAGCTATCAATCAAATAAGGTACACATGATGCATTGAGAAAAATAAAGAATTCATTGACAAAAATGATGGTCAAGACTTTTGGATTTGAAGAAGTAAATACATTTTATGAGGATGATACTAATTTTGTGGAGCCATAACAATCTTCTAGAGAATTTAAATCATAGTTGATTAAAGTAGATGGTTAGATTATTTCATTCAATATGAGATTTTATTCAAAAAAGTTCAATTGTTCATAGTGAGTAGTTCCATCATGGATAAAATGATTAATGAATAGAATTCTAGAGGATTAGTTAAATATTTTGATACTGACCAAATAATGGGTTTGGTAAGTGAAAGTATTATTGGTCTCAAAGTTATATGAATGTCAATATTTCTTTCTAAATTATTGAGTTTTTCAACTTAATAATGGTAGTAGTGAAAATGTGGGGTTTTGTACACATTTTTTTTGTATACCTAGTGGACCATGTAAAGATATTAGCATGTATTTCATCTTGGGGTCATCCAACGAAAAATAGTTGATGATTCTATATTTGTGCTAGTGGATAGATTTTCCAAAATGTCACATTTATACCTTATAAGAAGACAATAAATGAAGTACATGTAATTGATTTAATTTTTGGTGAGATTGTGAGTTTACACAAGTTATGAAGGGGTATTATTTTATATATAGATATTATATTGTTTCTTTATTTATGGAGGACACTTTAGAGGTAGGCGAAAACTATTTTGAGGTTAAGTTTTATATTTCACTCACATATTGATGGATAGACTAAGGTTGTCAATAAAGGTTTAAATAAGAATGGTACTATTGATTTGGTTCTATCTCAAATATATATTTCTAACAATACTTCAGTAAATAAGAGTACAAGAAAGACAATATTCTAGATAGTTATAAGATTGAATCCTTAGTTTGAGTAGTAGAATTGAGGAATCTTAGTAATGAGGTTAAAAGAAGTGAAAAATCATAAGAGTTAATATATGTTATAAATTAATTACCTGAATAAGCAATATAAGTTTTAGAAATGAAGAAATCAAACATATAAAGAGAAGGGAAATAAGAAAAGGAAGCATAAAAAATATCAAGTGGGCGACGACTTAGTAGTTTATTTGAAGAAAGTGATATTTCCTTTTGGTATTTATAATAAGTTCAAGATGGGGAAGTTTCAACCTTGTAGGATCCCAAGTAAGCTTGATTCAAGGAACATTTATGAAAGGCAAGTGCAATAAGATGGTGTGTGAAAAGGGGGGTATAAGTGGACAAGTTTTTTCCCAAATCTGGTAAACCTGATCTAGGAGGACCCTTTTGTGCGTCATGCACTAAAAATGAGAAAATATGTAAAATACAAACAATGTAGTACCTATAATCTAGTTTATAAACTACTAAGGTTTTTTAAAAATGGATAATAATAAGAGGGTCAAACTCTATCACATAAATTTATTCTTATTTTATGCTAAATATATATAACATATATGTTTCTATATGTTCCACAAAATATATAGTTATATTTGGTATTTTAAAAACTCATTTGGTAGGATGATAGGTAAGAGTGAAATCTAGAATTTTTTTTTTTCCTTTATAATATTTTGATGAGTGTTATTTTTTAATGAATATTTGAAGTCATCACATCATGAAGTTCTAGTACCTCTTTGTGTGAGGGGCATAACTTGCATCAAAATAATCTTAAATTAACACTTAAACTTTTTCTTGTATAGAATCAATTGTAGATCATTAATATATAATCTGGTTTGCATTTCTTTTAACTATATCAAAATTTATTAAAATAATGGTAGACATATGTCTGAGAGCATTATCAAGACATTGATATAGAAAAAATTATATTCACAATACTCATTTTATCTAGAAAAAAAAACATAATATGGTTAGGAAGGTAAGAAAACGTGCAAGATTATGGTGGTAATTTTAGAGATACCCACTTCAGCATTTGCAAGCTTGATGAAATGAAAGATTATAATAAATCTTTGAAGATTAAAAAATTGTCTAGAAAGTAAAAAAATAATGGAGGGAAAAAATCAACCCAAATCATTGGGTAGTTTGTAGGCCTATTACCATGCCTAAATGTGATCACACATTTTTCTAACAAAATATGATCAAGTTATGCTTAGTAAGAGTAAATTTTCCTACTATACATAATGCAGTTATATTATGCTTAGTAAAACTATACTAGCAATTAAATGATCATGTTATATCTATGTAAGTAAAGTCAATTGTTTTGAGGATTAATATGCCTTATTAAGCCTAGTTAAAGAAGAAAATCCAAAAAAATTGATTGATTTCACCAAATAAATGATTGGGTCAGTTAGGGAACTTTAAAATAATTCTAAATCTTGAGTTTCATGCTTTGAATCAGCCATGTATGGGACAAATTAGAACCATAAGATTTTTAAATCTCTTCACCCGGGTATGTGCATGATCATGGTGTGCCAAAAAGTGGCGATCTGAAAAATATGTAGTTCTGAAATGCCTCAAAGAATTTCAAAATCTATTCCAACTTTTTTCCCACCCATCTTGATACTAAATGAAAACAATTAATACCTTTATAATTCCTACTATATCTTTCAATACCAACCTTATATGGTCATCTTTAAAACATCTCAAAAATGTGTTTTTGGCATGTTTTTATGTTTTTTTTACTTCAAGCATGTAGCTGACGAATTTTTTTAAACCAAAATTTGATTAATGAAAAGGGTTTCTTAAGAATGTTCTTAGCTTTTCATAAATGTAAGGTTTGTCAAATTACGAGTTGAGTAAGTAATTATTACTTATTTTCTAATCGAGTTAGCTACAAAGTGTTGATTGACATACTGGTTGAAAAATAACTATAACTTTCAAACCATATAAGATTTGTCAAATCAAAAAGATGCGTCACATTCTATGATTCAACTAGTATAAGAAAAAAAAAATTTAATTTTGATTTTTTTTGAACTAGTTAAGGTGGCCAGACACGAGAGTTTTTTAATTCTTAAAATAGTATAGTAGAAAATTCATAATTAATTATTTATTTAGAATAAAAATTCCCAAAAATATGTGTCACATCCAAGCATGAGTCTACTTTTTATATCTAAAATTGTATTTAAAAATATTATAATTTGATTATGATTAAGGTGGTCAGACATACACCTACTTTTTATTTTCGCCCTGAAATTTTTGTAGAATCGCATTAAAATCCAAACTTTTGACCAATCAAATATTTTTTTCTCTAGATAAGGCCTTGAATTTTAGAAACTAGATTCAATTTCCTACAGATTATTTTCTTACAACTTTTTGATATAAAGTCCAGAACCACTTTAAAATTATGTGTCAAGTTGACATAACCCTGATTTGCTAGTTTTTCACTGCCACTTAAGGCCATAGTTTAGTACACCATGGTCCTGCACATACCCACCCTCTATTTTAGGATATTGGGTGAGTAATTAGAAAAAATACTATAAGGAAAACCTTTGTATTACTAAAGATTGTCCAAATCCTACCACAAAGATGAGTGTGCTGGAGGGAAGAAGCATGTCCTTCATACAAAGATTGAAATGCCAATTCTATCAAGGAAATTTTAGCTTCTGGAACTTAGACTATGGATATTGGAATCATTCAGTTTTTTGTTCATCCAAATGGTGACCTTTATAGAGTAGACTTGATTGCAATGCAATAATACAATGCAAGGTCAAGATAGAGGAGAAATATTCTTGTGGTTGAGCCAGAAGACAAATCTGTTGGAAATATAAGAGGAGTAACTGAGAGGGGAGGGGTAAATTAATTACCACTAAAATAAATCCCAGATCCCTTAGATGTCAATATAAATCAAAACTCTATTTAAATTGTATTTTTTGGTAACTCGACAAACACACATGCACTCGATTTACACTAGCAAATGTTGTAACTCGATAAACATTGAAATAACTTGAAAAATGTTTATCATCAAAATCTTAAGATATTATGTGTGATTAATCTGATTTAAACTTAGTTTCATACACATAAAAAAAATAACATGAACACAATTGACACCAAGATTTAATGTGGAAACCCAATTTGGGAAAAACTGCCAATTGTAACTAGTTACTAATTTTTACTCTTCTGAAGTGAACCCTATCAGGAGTCATCCCTGTTAAAGGTTACACAACACACTATTAGGTGTGACCCTTTTAGAGTATTTAATCACCTTACTAGGTGTGGCCTCATTAGAGGTCTTTAAATAATTCAATCTAAAAATGCCACCTTGTAAGAGGATTTACAAATAGTTGTTAAGCCAAATCTTTTAAGAGATTTAGATCACTACTAAAATGGTTAGAAAGTACTAATGAGGTGACTTAATTTTTGATCCAATTGAATTGCTGATTACAAATCTCAATTTTGGCTTGTATGATTGATCCTTTCTGATTGAATGCATCTTTGCAGCTCAACAAGGATATTTTGCTTATCCTTCTAATTCGCTTCCTCTAAGCATCATCAAATCTTCTATTATGTTCCACACATTCAATCCTTAACTTGGCCTTATATGTATATCTTACACATTTTCAAGTCATCTTGAATACAACTTAGAGAATAATGACTATTCATCTTCTCAATCGGTGAGAACCAAGAAATAATTCAAATTAACTCAATATGCCAAAACAAGAAAATTCTTCATTAGCCAACCCTACTTGATAGATACTAACTCAAAGCAATTTTCTCGTGTTAACCAAGTGAACTTGGTTAATACTGCATATTCAAAAATTTCCTTTGGTAACCGAGTGAGCTCAATTAACACTGGTTCCATCCAACATTTCCTTCATTAATGCAGTGAGCTTGGTTAACACTCAGCTTCTGCAAACTTTCCTTTGATGACCAAGTGAACTTGGTAGATGCTGTCTTCTAAACTAGGAAAAATCTAGAATGCTTGGTAGACATAGGAAAATGTCTTAAATGCCTAAGTGAGCTTGGCATACACTGACTGGGAATGATATGACATTTTTTGTAACATCAAAGACAATAGACAATTAATGAATTGTTTCCAACAATATCACTCTTTGGCATCGATGGCAACACAACATGTCATATTACAATGAAATTTTAGAGCAAGAATAAAGTAAGGAACATATCCTTAGTTTCATTATGATTCTCATCCATGAGAACTCTCTCTATTAGTGTGAACTCCCTCCACCTTTAGTTTCTCCCTCTTTCAACAAAATTCTATTTCAGACCAAGTTCTTCCTCTTTGACATATTTGGAATATATATTCTTCCTCTTTATAATTTTTTTGTGAGATATGATAGTAAACTCTCCATAATTGAAATCTCATATAAAAGACAATATTCAATAAATATCAATGTACCTTATGTACTGATTTATTTGCAATGTGCCCTTGTCAATACTTCATTAGCTGACTGATCTTCAACATGCTCTGGTTGATGCATCACTGAACTTTATTTAGTGAGCTTTAGATAGGGGAATGACCCCTAACTTACCTCTTAGATACAAAAATGCATCCTTAGGTAATGTCTTAGTGAATATATCTGCAATTTTCTCCTTGGTATTCACATATTCTAATCTTAATCTTGACCAATTCTATCAAAAAATGATATTTTATAGCAATGTGCTTAGTTTTGGTATACATTACAGGATTCTTTGATATATTAATTAGACTAGTGTTATCACATAAGATAACCACTAGATCCTTAATCTCTATCTTCATACCTACCAATATGATGAAGGGTGCTCCCCTTTAAACCATAATCTCATAATAGAAACAAAGAAACAACAACAAATGCAAGAACAAAATATTGACATCTTATTTGCACCATAGATGCAAATTATAGAATTCATAAGTATAATACACTAACCCACATGGCACCTTCATTACAATAATCTCCAAGACTAAGATACAAACTACCACCGAGAGTTGTTCTAGCTAATGTTTAGGCCTTTCTTAAATAGGCAATTTTGTGTTGCCCGGGAAGGTTCTAGATGCTCAAACTTAATACCTAGGGCCAAAAAACCCTAAGAACACATATAGAGTCAATCAAGTATATTTTTGACATTTATTTTAGAAATTTTGGGTAGCCTAACTTTGAAAGGCCATAACTCTCAAGCCGTTGCCCCAATTGACCATTATAACCACTTTTTAGAAATGTCAGTTCCTAGTCTACATGCTTGAAACTGTAATAGCACAGTTTTGTTGAGCTTTTAAACCTCATCTAGGAACTCTAAGGCCTCCAATGGTGAGCCTGAAGGTTTTTCTATAATTTTTTCCACCTAAAATTCACAATAACTTCTCTAATACTTAAGTTGGAGCAATGCGAATTTTATGGTAGGCTTATAACTCTAAAATGAACCTTCATATAAAAAATGAGAACACTCTGAGTTCGTACATGAAAAACTTACTAAAAATGGCAAGTTTCCATAAATAGTGACCACCCTATTTACTCATCCATATTAAAATAGAAAAGACTGAAAATAAATTATTTTTGGGTGACGCAAGATTGTTCTTACACCCAAGATGCTCTTGCATCACTACAATTGCTTGAACCAAACAACATTTGAATAATTAACTATTGCTGCCATATATTTTGCCTTTGTTGTGGAATTAGAAATATAATTCTACTTCTTGCTTGTTCAAGATAGCAATCTTTTACCAAGAAATAATGATCCACCACTGGTGCTCTTTCTCTCATCAACACTTCCTACCCAATCAACATCTATAAATTCTTTCAAATCCAAATTGCCTCCTTTTTTGTACCATAAACCATACTTTTTAGTACCTTTCAAATACCTCATGATTCTCTTGAGTTTTGTCATCTAATTCTCTTTGGGATTTGCTAATAATTTTGCCACCATACCAATTGCTAATGCAATAGCAGGCCTTGTGTGCAGTACATAACAATTTTCTAATCATTGATCTGTATGCGGTCTGATCTACCACCTTAGAATCATCATTTTTGGAAAGCTTATGTCTAGTAGACATAGGTGTTCCAAATGGTCTTGAATCTTCCATTCCAAACTTCTTTAGTATCTCCTTGATATTTTTGGATTGAGTAACATAGATACCATCTTTCTTCTACTAGATCTATAATCCAACAAACAATTTTATCTCTCGAAACATAGACATCTCAAATTCTTTAATCATTTATTCTAAAAATGTCTTGCATAAGTCATCATTTCTTATAAATAAAGTGTCATCCACAAATATTTCTGCCAACACAATCTTCTTGTCTGGTCCTTCTTTGATGTATAGGTTGTTGTTATCATTTGAAAACCAATCTTTATCAAGTAGTTATGAAGTCTTTCATACCATGCTCTGGGATCTTCCTTAAGACTATACAATGCTTTGTGTAATTTGTAGACCATATTTCTTTAACTAAGATCTACAAAATCTTAGGTTATTCTATGTAGATTTCGTTAAGAATTCCATTCAAGAATGTAGATTTCATATCAATTTGATAAAATCTAAATCCTCTATGAGCTACATATGCTAGTAAAATTATAACACCTTCTAATATTGCAATAGAAGTAAAAGTTTCAACATAATAAATACCTTCTTATTGAGAATAACCTTTACATACTAACCTTGGTTTTTTTCTTGAGACTTTTCCATCTTCATATAGCTTATTTATGAATCCCCACTTTGTGTTAATTATATTTTTATCCTTGGGTCTAGAAATAGGAGTCCAAATCTTATTCTTCTCTATATGCTCTATTTCTTCATTCATAGTTTCAATCCAAATTTCATTATCCAAAGCATCTTTAACATTTCTAGGTTCAAATTCAACAAGAAAACCTGTACCTTTCAATTTGTTTCTTGTTATTATTTCATTTGACTTGTCTCCAATGATTGAATCAGGTGCACGGTGTCTTTTGACATATCTTTCTAACATAGGTACTTTGGATTTAGAATTTGTTCCACTAGCCTCTTCATTATCTTCTATACCAAGCTCGAGTGCCACTCTCTATGACATAGGTCCATCAAACTTAGTTTCCTCTGGCAACAACTGGGTAGCTTTTGATTATGACATGGGTCCTTTAGACTATAACTTAGGTTGCATTGGATACAACTCAGTAACTTTTGGAGATTTTGGGGACTCAAGAGGTGAGGATTCCTGAATTCCAAATAGATTTGGCAATGGATTAGGTTCATAATAAATAAATCTTTTTTAATCCTCAAGTGATTTTTTGCTTTCTTCTTCACTCTTTTCTGCAAAATCATCAATTCTTACATGTGCACTTTCTATGATCTTATGAGTAGAAAAATTCAAACATTTGTATGCTTTACTTCTACAGGATTATCGTAGGAATATTCCTCCATCACCTTTTACATCAAATTTACCTTTCCTATATTCCTTCAAGAGATAACACATTTTCTACCAAATACTTTCAAGTAACTTACATTAGGTTTTTAGTCATACGATAGTTCATAAGGAGTTTGATTTGAGTCTTTCTTCAACTATATTATGTTCAAGGTATGCATTGTAGGACTGATTGCTTCCTTCTAGTATTTGATTGCAACATTCTTTTCTATCATCAACGTTCTTGCACAATCCATGATGGATCTATTCCTTTTTGTAGCTATACCATTCTATTGAGGTATACCAGGGGCTGATACTTGTCTCTTAATTCCCTTTTCAATGTAGAATTCATTGGAAATAGATTCACCACCTCTATCTAATCTCAAACATTTTAGCTTCTTTCTAGTTTCCCTCTCTACTCTTTCTAGATACCACTTAAATTTTTGAAAATCTTTAAATTTTTATTTTGGATACATTACAATTATCATTCTAGAATAATCATCAACAAATAGAATAGAATACTTATCTCCATTGTAACCCTCTATTCCAATAGGTCCACATAAGTTTGTATGAACTAGCTCCAAGAATTCTTCTAAATGATAGTCCTTGCTTCTGAAACTTGTCGTTGCCATCTTACCAATTTGACACTTTTTGCATAGACCCATATCAGGTTTCCTCAAGCTAATGGAATACCTCTTAATATTTTCTTCTTTCTTATCTTGATTATATTATCAAATTTTACATAACATAATCTTTTTCTCCATAACCATCTTTCTTCTACTTGAGCAATAAAACATGAACTTTCACTGAGATCTAGGTAGAATAGATTTCCTTTTGTTTGTATGTGAGGCCCAACCAAATATTTTTTTCCATCTAGTAGTTTGGCCTCCCATTCATGATTTCTACCTTGAATCCAATGTTATTCAACTATGCCACACTCACTAGCTTATGATTTAGTCCTTCACTCAATAAGCATTATGACATCTAAGCTCATTGGCTAGTGAGATACAACCTTTTCCCTTTTATGCAACAAGGTTCATTATTTCCAAATCTCACACTACCACCATCATAACATTCTATGTGTTAAATTTTTTTTTTATCATCAATCATATGATGTGATCAACCACTATCAATAATCCACGTATCATTTTTGCTAACATGAGAGATAAGTGTCATTTTATCTCCTTCATCATCAGATTCATCTTTTACAACAATATATACGATTTCATCTTCCTTAGTACTATCTGAATCTTTAGCAATAAAACAATATTTCTTACCTTTGTCCTCATAATCCTTGTAGTTTTTGAAATTCTTCTTCCCTATGAACTTGTTGTGCTTCTTTTCATCTTTGTCTTTTTCTTTTGGGCACGTTGCAACAATGTGTCCAACTTCTTCACAAGAGAAACAAAATAAAAACATTTTACTTTTACATTGTCCTTTTCCTTTGGGATACCTTCTTACAAGTAATGTTTCAATGGATTCAAGATCATTTTTAGAATTTTCCTTCTCTTCACTGCCATTTTATTTTATTTTAAACTTTTTGTCTTTCTTCTTGAGTGATACCTTGGATTCAAATGTAGACTCAAGATAACTAGAACTAGGAATATAATTATCATAGTTATTTATTTCAAATGTTGTCAACTTTCCAACTAGTGCATCCAAAGTTATCTTGTTATATGGATCACATCTCATTTTTTGAATAGTAGACACTTTGATTGTTCTAAGTACCGTGATTATGACTATTATATCATCAATTTTTCATCTAGAGGCTCTGATAGAACTAACACTAGCTTTGATTCTATCAACATATTTTGTAATGATTTCATCTTCTCTCATTTTTATCTAATCAAATTGACCTCTCAAGCTTTCTACCTTGGCTCTTTTTACATTATCATCCCCTCCATAGATATCCTTTAGCTTGGTTCACATTTCATGAGCAATAGCACATTCTTTTGCTTAATCAAATTCAACATAGTTAAGAGCTGATGCTATGTCAATCATCATGATATTATGATTTTTATTTATAGAAATTTCTTCTAATATTATACCAGTAGGAGCTGTGTAAGAAACATTTAAGAATTTCAAACCTAAATCATTGATGGTTTCTAGATGCAATTTCATAAGTTCCTGCCATGCTATAAAGTTGTCTCTATTCAAGTCAAGAACGTCTCTTCTTTAAGAGATCCTAGTCTTTAGCTTAGTTCCTTGAATCCTTTTCTACAAGCACCAAAAAGCTTTGATACCAATGGTTAGAAATATAAGAAGATTAACTAAGAGGGAAATGATAAATCAGTTATCACTAAAATAAATCTAAAATCCCTTATATGTCAATATAAATTAGAACTCTATTTAAACTACATATTCTCGTATAACTTGACAAACACACAGGTAATCAGTTTACACTAGCAAATGTTGTAACTTAGTAAACATTGAAATAACTCAGAAAATGCTTATCATGAAAATCTTAAGATATCATCTATAATTATTCTTATTTTAACTTAGTTTCTTATACTTTAAAAAAAATAACATGAACATAATTGAACTGAAGATTTAATGTGGAAACCCAATTTCAGAAAAAACACCAATTGTAACTAGTTACTAATTTTCACTCTTCTAAAGTGAGCCCTATTAGGAGGCAACCTTGTTAAAGGTTAGAAAACATGCATCACACCATAACACTAGGGATTTGATAACCCAGAAACCCACCAAGAATAAGAAGGTAAAAATGGAGTGGGGATGATACCCACAAAATAACTACACAATTGATTTCAATCACTTCTGATGGTCTGCCCTATTAAAGGCTACAAGAGATTGGTAAATGTGATCTTGTTAAAGGATTTAAGAACATTCAAATTGGAATGTCACCCTATTAAAGGATTTAAATAGAGTTGTTAGGATCACCCAAGTTTATGGGATTTACAGTCACCCTCTCAAAAGAATCTTTCATCCCTCACTAAGGATATCCTATCCTCCTCCTAAGGATCTCTTATCCTTCTCCTAAGGATCTCTTTATCCTTTTCTTGGGGATCTCTGTGTCCTTTTCCTAAGGCTTATCCACCTAGCTATTAAGCTAACCTAGAAATGTAGGGTTTCAATATCTAATACAATGATAAGAAAGTATTAGAAAGGTTTTGACTTGATACAGATTGCAACTTCAACCTTGCAAATTTTAGATCACTTCTTCAGTTCTCTTCTTTGCTTGGATTTCCTCCTGTGTAGTGCTGATAGCTTGTTCACCCTTCAAGATCTATCTCCTTGAGTTCTTCTACTCATTATGCCAATGCTCTTCTCTGGTCACTTGATCAATTCAGAGTCTTGATGCTCTATTCTTACTCCTCTTGGCTTCTTCACATGATCACACTTATGAAAAACTCCCTCTCATGCATGCGCGCTTGATCTTTGACCTATAACTCCTTATAAAGAAGTTCTGTTCTTGATTTCCCACTCAAATCTCCCTCTCCAACTTTAGGGTTTCAATGGATTCAGTAGGATACAATGTATCTATCCCATATCTTGTTTCTATCTAGAAACTTCATGATAAATCCATTAGCATTCACCAAAAAAACATTTTACATAGTGTTCTGTGCCACTAGCTCATCATTCTTATCTACTATCTAGTTCACAAAATTCTAGATAAAAACCATGCCGTCTTGGATCTGGCGAATCTTCAATTTTTCAAAATAATGTAGCAACTCTGCATCATTGGTTTACTGATGCTCAACACCTTCTATGTTACTCGACTTTTATTGTTATTTATTGGCAGTCAGCACCTAAAGAAATTTTGTGAAACTTGGCTCTTAAAATTCACTTGGAACTTCAATATCACTCGGCACTTATATCTTGCTCGGAACTTGAAGAATTACTCGACACCTATTATATTTTCTACTATTCGGCTCCTGATCTTCACTTAGCACCTGAAGACTACTCAAAACCTGAAGAATACTCGGCACCTAACTAGAACTTAGTTAATCCTTAAACCTTTGATATGCCTTAGTGTGTCCATCCTCTATGTCTTAGAGTATGTCATCAATACACTATTTCATCAATGGCTTAGCTGATCCTTATACTTCATTACAACATCATAACTTCAACCTTTCTCTAGGTACGCTTGTTACATCTTATTGATCACCACCTCCTTGTCAATAAACTAGTTGATAGTATTTGGATCAATAAAGCAATTGTCATTCCTGCAAATAACAAGTTTGACATCAATGAAAAAACAATGATTGAAACATTCTTTAGCAATTCCATTTCTCTTCATTCATGATCTTTTCAATCATTTCCAATAATCTCCCTCTTTGGCATTGATGGCAAACCAAACTAATCAATTGATTAAGCTGATCAACTTAGTTACTAGCAAAATCTGAATCCTTCATTTTTCTTTTCCCTTTGGGCTGTTGCATCCTTACTCTATATTCCTGATCCTTCATATATATCATATATCTCCCTCTTTGACATAAATGCCAAAGATGTAGCATCTTTAACATGCTAAATATAATATTTTCATCTCATGTTTTCTCCCTCTATCACCATGCTTGTGACTAATCTAGATTTAATGCTCTTGTTGTCATCCTCTACATCATTCTTTCAATGATATACTCTTGTTGATGCAGGGCAACTTCTATGTTGCTTTAGACTGCTTGAGTTAGGGGCATTACCCCCAACTTGCCTCTAAGATATTCATAAGCATCTTGGGCAATGGTTTGGTGAGGATATCTGCAATTTGTTCCTTTGTGTGAATGTATTTCATCTTCACTTGTTTTTCTTCCACCAATTCTCTGACATAGTGATACTTGATTGCAACATGTTTGGTTTTTGCATGCATTACTAGATTCTTGGATATGTTTATATCACTTGTATTATCACAATACAGTATCACAAGTTTAATTACCTCTTCTTTCATTCCTTTCAATAGATGTTTGAGCCACACAATGTTTGTGCAATTGACTATTGCTGCCACATATTCTTCTTTTGTAGTGGACTGAGATGTGCATGTTTGTTTCTTGCTAGTACAAGTAGCTAGCCTTTTACCTAAGAATAATGCTCCTCCACTTGTGCTTTTCCTGTCATCAATGTTTCCTCCCCAATCTGCATCTGTGTATGCATTGAGCTCAAACTTCTCATTCTTTTTGTAATATAGGCCAAAATCATCAGTTCCTTTGAGATACCTCATTATCCTTTTTACTACCATGTGATGATTTTCTCTAAGATTGGCAGAGAATCTAGCCACTATTCCAACTGCTAGTGCTATGTCTGATCTTCTATGTATAACACATTGTAGTTTTCCAATCATGGATCTATACATTGTTTGATTGACTTCAACTGATTCATCATTTTTAGATAGCTTATGTCCTATTGCCATTGGTGTGCTAACAGGTTTGGAGTCTTCCAATCCAAACTTCTTGAGTATCTCCTTGATGTTTTTTGATTGTGTCACAAATATACCATGTTTTAGTTGATGTACTTGCAATCCAACAAAGAACTTTATTTCTCAAAACATACACATCTCAAACTCATGTTTCATTTTGTCAGAAAAACATTTGCAAAGTGCCTCCTTTCCTCAAAAAACTATATCATCCACAAATATTTCAGATACAAGAATATCCTTACCTTCTTCTGATTTGATGTACATGTTGCTATTATCATTAGTTCTTTCAAATCCTATTTGCACCAAATATTTGTGAAGTCTTTCATACCAAGCTCTAGGAGCTTGCTTCAATCCATATAGAGCCTTATCTAGTTTACATATCTTATTTTTGTTCTTTTCATCAACAAAACCTTCTGATTGCTCTATGTAGACTTCCTCTTCAAGTATACCATTCAAAAATGAAAACTTAACATCCATATGATAGACTTTAAATCCTTTGAAGGTTGCATATGCTAGTAAGGTCCTTACACCTTCCATTCTGGCAACTGGAGCAAAAGTTTCTAGATAATCTAGTCCTTCTTCTTGTGCATATCCTTTGCAGACTAATCTTGCCTTGTTTCTTGTGATTTCCCCATTCTCATCTAACTTGTTTTTGAACACCCACTTGGTTCCAAGTACATTCTTATCAATTGGTCTTGAGACTAAGGTCCATGTCTTGTTCTTCTCAATTTGTTCTATTTCCTCTTTCATAGCATTATGCCAGTCATCATCTGTTATGGCTTCACTTACTATTTTTGGTTCCATTTTACTAAGAAGACATGTTTTATTTCTGAGTCTATTCCTTGTCATTGGTCTTGCTTCTTTGTTTCCAATAATTTGATATGTAGGATGATGTCTTTTCACATATTCTACCAATATAGGTTCTTTCCTTGTTTGCATGTTGTCTTTTTCAGAATCTGTATCCTCGCGTATATTTTCATTAGGTATTTCTTCATTTTCTTCTTGTTGGCTATTCTTAGAATATGAATGAGCATTTTTTTTATTCTACAGCTCGACTTTCGAGTGTGACTACTGTTCAACATTCATTGTCTGTCACTTGGCAGATACTAGATTTTGTTGTTGATCATCATTCTGAGTTGCAACTTCACCATTATTAGGTATACCTTCATAAAAGTATACAAAGGTCTTGTATTCTTTTTCTTTCTTGGTGTTCTCAACACTTTTAACTTTTTCAAGCTCGTCAAATTTCACATTTTTGCTTTCTACTACTTTGTTAGTGTTGCCATTCAAGCACTTATAAGCTTTGCTTCTAGTAGAATAACCAAGAAATGTGCCTTCCTCACTCTTTGCATCAAACTTTCCATTCCTAGACTCTTTATATATATAAAATTTGCATCCAAATATTTTGAAATGTTTTATATTAGGAGAATGTCCAGACCATAGTTCAAAAGTTGTTGCATGTGTACCTTTCTTGACTTGAATTCTATTGAGTGTGTAGACTGCAATACTTACAGCTTCTCTCCAGTATTTGAGTGCAACATTTTTCTCCATCATTAAGGTCCTGGCATAGTCAATAACTGATCTATTCCTTCTCTCTGCTATACCATTCTAAGGTGGATTTCTGGGTGCTGATGTCTGCCTTTTAATTCCTCTTTCATTGTAGAACTCTTCAAATTCTTTTGATGTGAATTCACCTCCTATATCAGATCTGAGACATTTTAGGCTCTTTCCAATTTCTTTCTCAACTCTGGCCAAGTACCATTTGAACATTTGGAATGCATCTAATTTTTGTTTCAGGAACATGACTATCATCATTCTTGAATAGTCATCTACAAATAGCATTATGTATTTGTCACCTTTGTAGCTTTTTACTTCAATAGGACCACAAGTGTAATTATGAACTAGCTCTAATACTTCATTTGAAGTATAAGTCTTTCTTTTGAAAGTTGACTTGGTCATCTTTCCTAGTTGGCATTGTTTGCACATGATGTTATCAAGCTTCTTCAACTTTGGTAGACCTCTGACTTTCTTCATCTTGCTGATGCTTATCAGATTGTCAAAATTTACCTGACATAGCCTCTTATGCCATAACCATACATCATTAGTTTGAACAATAATAGAAGAAGCATCTTTCATGTCTAGATAAAAAAAATTATTCTTAGTCTGATCACCTTTTCCTAATAGAATTCCTTGAGAATCATAAATATTTGTAACTCCTCTTTCAAATTCAACCTTACACCCTATGTTGCCTAACTGTGAGACACTTAACAAGTTATAATTTAGCCCTTCAACATAGTATGCATTATCACATATCTTTTCAATAAGCTTGATACTACATTTCCCTTTGATTTGGCATGGTGCATTGTTACCAAATCTAACACTATTTCCTTCATATTGAATAAAGGTAATGAACTTACTTTTGTCTCTAGTCATGTGATGAGAGCATCCACTGTCTATGATCTATCTATCATTCTTGTTCATGTAGGTTACCAGGGCAGTTGCTTCATCTTCATCTGATTCATCCTTCATAGACACATAGAATACTTCATCATCTTTCTTGTTAGAGTCTTCTTCAACAATATAGCATCTTTTGTCTTTACCTTTGTAGTCCTTGTTTTCCTCTTTTTTGTTCTTGAAATTGCCTCCATCCTTGTAATTTTTCTTTTGTGTCCATCTGGCTACAATGTGACCAACTTTATTACAATTGAAACAAATGATTGGTAGCTTACCTTTAAATTTGCCTCTTCCTTTGTGAACTCTTCTTGCTAGTAATGCCTCCAATTGGTCAACATCATCTTCATCAGTGCTACTATCACTGGATACATACTTTCCTTTTCCATTCTTTTTCTTTGTTTGAACCTCCTCATTGTCTTCCATTGTCATCTTAGTTTTGAATGCAGATTCAAAATTTTTTGGCTTGTAATTGTCAAAGTTGGACAGCTCAAAGGCAGTGAGTCTTCCACTTATTCCCTCAAATGTCACTATGTTGCTTGGTACACACCTTAGCTCTTGCATGACTGATACTCTTATAGCATAGATAGGAAGCAAAGTTCTCAAGTATTTGTTGCATACTATTTCTTCTGCTAACTATCCTCCTAAGCTTCTTATGGCACTGACTACTTCCTTCATTCTTGCACCATATTGAGCAGCATTCTCTCCTTCTTCCATTTTCATATCATCAAACTTTCCTCTTAGGCTTTCTCTTTTGGCTCTCTTGACATTATTATCTCCTCCATTGATTTTTGATAATGTATTCCACATCTGATGTGAAGTATCACATCCTTTAATGTCATCATACTCGACATAGCTTAGTGCTGAAGCAATATCTAACATTGCTTGATTGTGAAATGTCCCCTTTTCTGATTTGATATGGTATTTCACACCTCTAATCAGATCTTTAAAATCAAACAGCTAATATCCCAAAGATCCACCAAATTCCTCAAGAAACCCCAAATCGGGTATGTTGAAAATAGTGCTAAAAGCTTCACAACTTCACAAATTATTAATAAATTTGAAAATGGAAATTTTTACAGAACTTTCAACAGCATAACAGCCTACAAATTGACATTTGCAGATCCGTATAGCCTTTACACAACAGCTCGAAAATGTAGGACCAAAACTATGCTCATCGGGCTCCCGAAATAGCACAAAATATGCTCGGAAACACCACAAGAACACTAATAATCTATCTCAGAAGTTTAATCACGTCCCAATATATATATTCAGCTCTATTTTAACAGCTTAAAGTCTAAAATACAGCAGCAACCAAAACTGATATGAAATACTCAACCGGAAACACCAAACTCTTACAAAAATACACCCGGAAACTCACAAATCTGCACTGTTCAGCACAAAGGCAAACTCTGTATGAGCATGCACATGGAATGGCTTCAAACTCCCGTCCTTAGCCTTCCTGGACACCTGCAAACTCCCGTTCTTGGGTCTCCCTGGAAACCTGCAAACTCCCGTTCTTGGGTCTCCTTCTCCACAGGTTTGGCAGCCTCTGAAGAATAACAAAGAATGAGCGAAAGTCAAGTCTGGCATCCCCCCAAAATGCCTCCAACCCTCTTTAAAAAGGGCATAACTGTAACTCACGTCCAAGAGAGGTTAATGAAACATATTTTAATAATAATTATCATTTATTAGTCCAACGGTTTCCAAAGATTAACTCCCTTTTTTCGAAACTTCACTTTCTTGGGCCTGCCTGTCTTAGCAAAGATTATTATTTTTTTAATTATTTGAAAAGGGGACATGACAAGTCCTCCCCTCCCAAACATTGCTTGTCCTCAAGCAATGGCTGAATAATAAACCAATCAATCCACCTGGATCCCAAATGTTGTCATGAACTATACTACTACCAATTAACACAGGCTCCTGCAATATCCTCTGCAATATGACCAAGAGGAATCCATAATCAAACTGGCAATTATAGCTCAACCAAACTCCAAAATCACCATTACCACTGTCAAAAACCCATGAGACACAAACTCTTAGAATATCAAAACCCAAGTAAAGTGGACTACCAACATAGTAAATACCATCAATGCATTCCACTGGCCTATATGGAATGTACAATCCAACTCTGCAACAATGGTGAATGCTCTCAAATGAAACTATACCAAGTATGGAGAATCCACACACTGTACAACTCCTACAGTCAACATAACTCTGTAGATCATTGGCCACTGTCTCATAACCATAACTCCCATGCACGCCTGATGGTGAAAAGCCATCACAAGATAAACAACAAGAAATGGAACCCAAACCAAATTTTCCTGCCATCAACTCCTCAGCATAAGGATCAATTGTTAACTGATGTACATACCTTGCAATATAATGTTGATTAAAAAAACCAACCTCAGTCAACAACTCACTATGAACAAGTGATACAACCCACTGTGATTGATCACTAGCTAAGTCAGGAGATGTCATAGCCAAAGGAGTAGAATCAATAACAACACTTGCTGAAGCATCATTCCAAAACTCCTGCTCTAAGTCATGTATTATCAAGCTATCAACTACAGAACCTGTCACCATGTCGTGCCCATCACAACTCTCATCTCGAGGCATCAAACTATTCCATAACTGATGATAAGCACTAGGAACCAAAGTACATCTCTGTATCATAATCTCATCAACATGGTCATCAAAAGTAGATTGATGAGCGTACCTCATAGTGTAATGCCGATAGAATGTGCCAATCTCAGTCAGTGGCTCAGACTGTAATCCAGATGAAACTAACTGCAATTGATCATTAACCATGTTGGAACTGACTACTACCTCCAAAGATATCACCAAGGGAGTAGTATTACTAGCAAGAACCATGCCAACTGTTGACTCACCAACATCACACATGATCTTTGATACATCTCTAGTCTCTGTGCCATCAATACTAGAGGCCACCACCATGTCAGGCATACAACAATCTGCTACAACACCCAACTCAACTGAACCTGACTCTAGTGGGAATGAACTTGATATGCCAATGTTAGTATCAAGAATGGATGCATCCCCACCTCCACTGTCTCTGACAATCTCATCCATGGACATCCTCGAATCACCAAACACCATAGCTTGTGACTGTATAGAATCAGATAAAGACTGTAGTCGCTCTAACTCCATGGTCACCTTAGCCAAATGAAACTGTGACTCCTTGAGATCCAACTGTGTACTCTCAAGAATCTCAAAAGTCACCTCAAGCTGCTTAGTAAGCTCACTCACCTCATCTTCCTTGGCCAACAATGCATCATATGTTGTACTGCCCCACTCCATAAGATAATCTCTGTCGGCTACCAACTGCATATAATTTTGTCTCAAAATCTGAATAGCCTCCCATAAAGAGTGGATCTCTGTCAAGGAAAGATAACTTCCTCCCTGCTCATCACTAGTAGGAGAACCCCATCCATAAACAGCTAACAACTGACGAGCATCATCGAAATGTTGGCAAGTGATAGCAATGTCTTGGTCACTAACTCTCAACTGATTAGACACACGATGGCACTGGCTTGACTGTCTCCTACAAACCCCCTCTGATGCACTGTCTGAAGGAGTGTCCTCAAAGTTACTAGTCTCTAGAGTATTACCATCCATATCCTGTGAATCAAATCTAAAGCTCATAACAACATACGGAGTATCAAAAACATTAGCATTGCTGTCCAACTCCTCTGTACCCAAGGAAACTAAGTCTTCAAAACTGCCCACTGCATCCTCCTGGATGTCATCAGTGCCAATATGATCCTGGGACTCATCTATACACACTGCCAAATATGAAATATCATCAACACATTCCAGCAAGTATGGTCGACTAGATATATGAACAAAGCCCAACACCGGTGTATAAAAACTAATACAAACATCGGATAAGCTCCTGGCACAAGAAAATACAACACCGTGCAATCTGCTAATCAAATCCATGGTAGCACCCAAACAATCACTGCTACCAAAAAGTGTTAATGATTTACAGTCAATTGAACCCCAAATGCGAATATAAGAATCTCGAGTCCATATCTGTAAACTAGAATTAGCTGGTAACTCAAGCAAAATCCTGACTTGAGTAATATGACCAATACCAACTAACTCCACATACCTGTCATGATGAGATAATGTAGTGACAATACTGTCTTCACACACCTTCAGCTGGCGGGATAAATCATGTGAAGTACTACTAGCCTCAACCTCATGTGACGAAGCATCTAACTGTGCCTGAAACTCTCTCTCAAAAAAGTCATGAATGCTCAATGTCTGCTCATCTACACCAGGTATCTCACCATCATGCACAACAACATCCTCATAATCATCATCCTTGAGGTCAAATCTATCTATCACTCTTTGACTAAAATCATTAAATGTAGTTACCTGATCATGACCTTGAGTAGTCATTCCATGATACCACCTGTAATGTCCCTTTTCTGATTTTGTATGATATTTCCAACCTTAATCAGATCTTTAAGATCAAACAACTGCTATCACAAAGATCCACCAAATTTCTTAAGAAACCCCAAATCGGGTATGTCGAAAATAGTGCCAAAAAGCTTCACAGCTTCACCTGTTATTAATAAATCTGAAAGTAGACATTTTTACAGAAATTTGAGCAGCATAACAGCCTATAAAATGTCATTTCTAGATCTGTATAACATGCACACAATAGCTCCCAAATGGAGGACAAAAACAATGCTCATCGGGCTCCCGAAATTAACACAAAATGCCTGGAAAGACCACAAAAACACTCATAAACTATCTCAGAAGATTAATCACATCCCAATACATATATCCAGCTCTATTTTAACAGCTTAAAGTCTGAAATACAGCAGCAACCAAAACTGATATGAAATGCTCAACTGAAAACACCAAACTCATGCAAAAAACACACCCAAAAACCCACAAATCTACACTGTTCAGCACAAAGGCAAACTCTGTATGAGCATGCACATGGAATGGCTTCAAAATCCCATCCTTAGCCTTCCTAGAAACCTGCAAACTCCCGTTCTTGGGTCTCCCTGGAAACCTGCAAACTCCCATTCTTGGGTCTCCTTCTCCACAGGTTTGGCAGCCTCTGAAGAATAACAAAGAATGAGCGAAAATCAAGTCTAGAATCCCCCCAAAATGCCTCCAAACCTCTTTAAAAAGGGCATAACTGTAACTCACGTCCAAGAGAGGTTAATGAAACATATTTTAATAATAATTATCATTTATTAGTCCAACGGTTTCCAAAGATTAACTCCCTTTTTCCGAAACTTCACTTTCTTGGGCCTGCCTGCCTTAGCAAAGATTTTCTTTTTTTTTAAATTATTTGAAAAGGGGACATGACACCACCAATCATAGGCTGCATCTTCCAAGTGTAGACTTGCAATTTGAACAACATCACTCTCCTTCATGGGGTTAAGTGTGAAGAAGGTCTGTAATTTTTGTAGCCATGCTCTAGCTGAAATTTTATTTGTTCCATCAAAAGTAGGTGCTATAAACTTGCTTATTTTATTTTTGAGCTCTCTTCCACTTATGTCATGCTCCCTTCTGTACTCTTTCTTGGGCATCAAAGTGTTCATCATATCCACATATTCTCTAAAAGGAACTGAACTACGAAAGTCATCATCTAAGCCATTATAAGTAGCTCTTAATGTAATCAAGTTACCTGTAACCTCTTCCATAGGATTAATGGCTGGATTTGGTACTGGTGGCTCATTTGCAGGCAAGAAAATAGTTTTGGTTGATTTAGATGGTGTGGATTTCAGATTTCTTGGCTCCTCTGAAGTGCTCCCTTTCTCATTAATAGATGCAACTCCTTGTAGTTTTTCTGTCAATATTCGCAAAGCCTCTCTAGTTTTTGCCAAACTATCCACTGTTTGCTTCTGAGTATTTTGGATGTCTTGGAAGAATTTCTTTGCCATCTTATCTGGATTAGCCATACTTTTCCCTTCCTTGGATTTTTTACTTTTACTTTCAACTGGAGGTTTGATCAAAATTTCTTTATTCTTTTCTCGCTGCAAATATCTTTTTTCTCTTTCACTTAGTTGCATGCAACCATAAATTTTGACATGCAACTGATTAGAAGCAACATGCAACCACCAAATTCACCAAGAACTAACATGCATATGATTAGAAGTAGAATGCAACCATAAATTTTGACATGCAAGATTTGGGTAGTTATCAAAACTAACATGCAAGATCTGGGTAGTTGTCAAAACTGACCTGCAACTTCTACAAACCCTCAGGCTGGCAAGATCATGGCTCTGATACCACTGTAATGTCCCCTTTTCTGATTTGATATGGTATTTCACACCTCTAATCAGATCTTTAAAATCAAACAGCTAATATCCCAAAGATCCACCAAATTCCTCAAGAAACCCCAAATCGGGTATGTTGAAAATAGTGCTAAAAGCTTCACAACTTCACAAATTATTAATAAATTTGAAAATGGAAATTTTTACAGAACTTTCAACAGCATAACAGCCTACAAATTGACATTTGCAGATCCGTATAGCCTTTACACAACAGCTCGAAAATGTAGGACCAAAACTATGCTCATCGGGCTCCCGAAATAGCACAAAATATGCTCGGAAACACCACAAGAACACTAATAATCTATCTCAGAAGTTTAATCACGTCCCAATATATATATTCAGCTCTATTTTAACAGCTTAAAGTCTGAAATACAGCAGCAACCAAAACTGATATGAAATACTCAACCGGAAACACCAAACTCTTACAAAAATACACCCAGAAACTCACAAATCTGCACTGTTCAGCACAAAGGCAAACTCTGTATGAGCATGCACATGGAATGGCTTCAAACTCCCATCCTTAGCCTTCCTGGAAACCTGCAAACTCCCATTCTTGGGTCTCCCTGGAAACCTGCAAACTCCCGTTCTTGGGTCTCCTTCTCCACAGGTTTGGCAGCCTCTGAAGAATAACAAAGAATGAGCGAAAGTCAAGTCTGGCATCCCCCCAAAATGCCTCCAACCCTCTTTAAAAAGGGCATAACTGTAACTCACGTCCAAGAGAGGTTAATGAAACATATTTTAATAATAATTATCATTTATTAGTCCAACGGTTTCCAAAGATTAACTCCCTTTTTTCGAAACTTCACTTTCTTGGGCCTGCCTGTCTTAGCAAAGATTATTATTTTTTTAATTATTTGAAAAGGGGACATGACAGATTGTGCTCCTTCTTTTTGCTCATGTCATCCGCAGTGAGGGGTCCTATAGGGTATACATGGTCAACTGTGATTGAGGTCTATGCATAGTTGCCTATTGATCCGAGGTGTAGTTTCATCAGACTTTTCCATGCAACAAAGTTGTCTTTGTTTAGCTTGGAAACTTCTCTCTTGGACATCTTGATCTTCCTCCTGCTAGTACCTTGAAACAAATCAGCAGTGTGTGCTCTGATACCAATTGTTAGAATTTTTAGAATAACCGAGAGGGGGGTGAATCAGTTATTCAAGGTCCAATGATGTCCAATAAAACTTTTTCTAAAAATCCTTAATAGTACATAGTTGAAATTATCATGCATGGAATTGAACATTAAACAATCATGAAAAGTAAACATGCATCACAACATAACACTAAGGATTTGATAACTCAGAAACCCTCTATGAATAAAAAGGTAAAATTGGATGGGGATGATACCCACAAAATAAATGTGTAATTGATTTCAACCACTTCTGATGGTCTGTCCTATTAAAGGCCTGCCCTGTTAAAGGCTACAACACATTGTTAAATGTGACCTTGTTAAAGGATTTAAGAACATTCAATTTCGAATGTCATCTTGTTAAAGGATTTACATAGAGCTGTTAGGCTCACCTAAGTTCATGGGATTTACAGTCACCCTCCCAAAAGAATCTTTCATCCCTCACTAAGGATCTCCTATCCTCCTCCTAAAGATCTCTTATCCTTCTCCTAAGGATCTCTTTATCCTTCTCCTGGGGATCTCTTTATCCTTTTCGTAGGGATCTCTTTGTCCTTTTCCTAAGGCTTATCCACCTAGCTGTTAAGCTAACCTAGCAATGTAGGGTTTCAATATCTAATACAATGATAAGAAAGTATTAGAAAGGTTTTGACCTGATATAGATTGCAACTTCAACCTTGCAAATTTTAGATCACTTCTTCAGTTTTCTTCTTTGCTTGGATTTCATCCTTTGCAGTGCTGATAGCTTTTTCACCCTTCAAGATCTGTCTCCTTGAATTCTTCCACTAGTTATGCCAATGCTCTTCTTTGGTCACTCAATCAATTTAAAGTCTTGATTCTCTGTTCTTACTCCTCTTGGCTTCTTCACATGATCACACTTATGACCAACTCCCTCTCATGGATGTGCGCTTGATCTCTAACCTGTAACTCCTTATAAAGAAGTTCTGTTCTTGATTTCCCGCTCAAATCTCCCTCTCCAACTTTAGGGTTTTAATGGATTAAGTAGGATACAATGTATCTATCCAATATCTTGTTTCTATCTAGAAACTTCATGATAAATCCATTAGCATTCAGCAAAAAAATGTTTTACATGGTGTTCTGTGCCACCAGCTCATCATTCTTATCTACTACCTAGTTCACAAAATTCTAGATAACTACCATGTCAGCTTAGATCTAGTGAATCTTTGACTTTTCAAAATAATCTAGCAACTTGGCATCATTGGTTTACTGATGCTCGACACCTTTTGTGTTACTCGACTTTTATTGTTATTTACTGGTGCTCGACACCTGAGGAAATTTTGTGAAACTCGGCTCTTGAAATTCACTTGAAACTTCAATATCACTCGACACTTATATCTTTCTCGACACTTGAAGACTTACTCGGCACCTATTATCTTTTTTGCTACTCGGCACCTAATCTTCACTCGACACTTGAAGACTGCTCAGCACCTAAAGATCACTCGACACCTAACTAGAACTTAGTTAATCCTTACACCTTTGATATGTCTTAGTGTGTCCATCCTCTATGTCTTAGAGTATGTCATCAATACACTATTTCATCAATGGCTTAGCTGATCCTTATACTTCATTACAACATCATAACTTCAACCTTTCTCTAGGTACTCTTGTTACATCTTATTGATTGCCACCTCCTTGTCAATAAACCAGTTGATAGTATTTGGATCACTAAAGCAATTGCCATTCCTGAAAATAACAAGTTTGACATCAATGACAAAACAATGATTGAAATATTCTTTAGTAGTTCCATTTTTCTTCATTCATGATCTTTTCAATCATTTCCAACAATGAGCCTATGTTAGATGACTAATAATCACCCTCTACAAGTATCTCAAGTAGTGACAAAATCTCTTAAATGCACATGTACTCAAAAACATAATTTTTCAGATAGAGAAGAGACAAGTTCTATGGAATTATCCATAGAGAAATTTGAACACACACACACACACACACACTCTCTCTCTCTCTCTCTCTCTCTCTCTCTCTCTCTCTCTCACACACACACACACACACACACACATTAATTCTAGTTCTGCATAACTTGGTGGGGTTATAGAAAACTAGATGCAATGCTTATATTTGTTTAAAATGTGATTATATTCTATTAAGCATAACATGATCGTGCTTGAAATATAATAACATTATGGCTCAAATCATCTTTTTTTAATGTTATTTTCTTGGATTTTTAAGTAGCCAAGACCCATTTTGAAATTGGTTTAACAGTAGACATAAAAAAATTGAATAATGTATAGTTTTGAAATTTTCTCATGGTGTTCACTTTTTTACACACCATCTTCATGCCTATGCTGTGAAGTTGAGTTATTAGAGGATTTGAATATATTTTCTAGATTCAATTATTGATCTATATACATATCATAAATATGATTTGAGTAAATATGGTGAATTTAATTTTGAAAAACAATAAAGTTTAAGAAAGGGAATAGGATGGGATGGAAGAGATTTGGGATAGAAAAGTTGGTAGCAGTGAAAGGGGTAAAATGTATAAGGAATATCTAGTGGAGCAAAAATATCTAGACCACTTGAAGATTTTTCATGGATGAGTTGAATTTTTTCTCTAGCAAAAAAGGAAGAGACTACTTTATAAATAATCTTGGGTGTTTGATCTAGGAGCATCTTGGGTTCTTGCAAACCTTTCACCAAGAATAAATATATTTTTTCTTTAGTCTCTTGTTTGTGTAGTTACAAAATTTCTTGCAACAATCGTTTAGGCCTTTGAGTTAACTATTGTGAAGTCAGGAACATATTTTGAATATTTTCTTTGAATATTTATGAGGTGAACACCATAATCAGATATGTCATACTTGAATTATATTGGACTCCTCTTGGGCTACTAATGTTCTTTCTAATTTCTTGGCTAATTTATTTTTTCTCACCTTATGAAATAAGTTTCTAATCAGTAATATGTGTCATTACATATCTGAATGTTATTAGATCATGTGTGGACTTATATCTTGGATGACACCAAATTTTATGACTTATTAGATGAGATCTATATAATTTTTAGGTTTTTCTGTATGGTGTAATACATTTTCATGTTTCATGGAGAATGTAATATGTTCTTTTCTAAATTCACATTGTGAAGTCTTTATAAGTCCTATAATTGGTTTCCCTAGAAGTAAGTGGTGAGTAAACTAAGAAGTACTTATAGATTAAGCATCAGTAATAAAATTTCTATTTGTAATCAATCCTATATGCCTAGAATGTATGACTGCAAGTTGTAGAACCATTGTAATGGAACTTTTCATAATTAAAGGTTCATCTTGTATTCTCTCATTTCTTCCTTATTTTAATTAATTTTTAACTCTTGTTTTGCAATTCAAAAAATCTCTTTGAGGCCTCGCTGATCATGATGTGATGATTTTTAGCACATTTAGCTAAAATTAGTAAATGTATATACACCATCATAGCTAATATATATTGGCCCAGTTTGAAACATTTATGGTGTCTTGTTTGGAGTTTTAGTTTGAGTTATAAAAGTGCAAAAGTGATTTAAAAGTACAATTATTGAAGACTATATTTCAATTTTCTTATGAAGAATATTTCATTAACATTCATTATGAAAAATAATTATATGAAACAGAATAATATATTTGAAATCTGAACTCTTTAATTTGTGTTTACAAAAAAGGTGCAAGTTTCTTGACAACTATATATGTTCTGTTGGAAATATAAGAGAAGTAACTGAGAGGGGAGGGGTGAATCACTTACTACAAAAAAAAATACAAGACCCCTTAAGATGTCAATACAATACAAAACAAAAAATCTATTGAAACTAAAATATTGTTGTAACTTAGTTTACATAGAATCACTCAGTTAACATAGTAACTCAGTTTATACTAATAATGATTGTCACTTAATTAATATTGAATATATGCATTGTTACTTGGATAACACTGAGCATACAGATCTTATGATATTAAATATGATTAACCTTAATTAACTTAGTTCTAGAAACATAAAATAAATAACATGAACACGAGACACAAGGATTTAATGCGGAGACCTAATTTGGGAAAACAACCAATTGCAACTAGTTAGTATTTTTCACTCTTCTAAAGTGAGCCCTATTAGGAGCCAAATGTATTAAAGGTTAAAACACATTTTTAGGTGTGACCCTTTTAAAGGATTTAGATCAACTTGTTAGGAGTGGCCTTGTTAGAGGTCTTTAGATGCTTCAATCTAGAAATGCCACCTTGTTAGAGGATTTGACATATACCTGTTAAGCTAACTCTGATAGGATATTTGATTCACTACTACAATTATTATAGAGTATCAATAAATTGACCTAATTTTTGATGCCATTATATTTTCTTATTTTGGATCTCTATTCTGCCCTAAATACTTGAACCTCCTTGATTAAAATGTTCTTTGCATCTCTATCAACTTAGATACTCTAACATCCTTCAAATTCACTTCCTTAATTTATCTTTTCAATCCCATGCTTCACACATTCAATACCACAACTTGACCTTATGCTTATATCATTTACCTTGTCAAGTTGTCTTGAATACACTTATAAATAATCAATATTCATCCCTTAAGCTAGCTAGAATTAACAAATAAATTTATCAATCTAAATATGCCGACTCAAGAAAATCCTTCATTAGCTGACCCAACTTAGTCAATACTAACTTAGAAAAGACCTTCTTCAGACTTCCTTTGGTAAACAAGTGAGCTTGGTTAACACTAGTTCCATGACAAATTTTCTTTGGTTTCCGAATGAACTTGGTAGACATTGTCTTCCTGTAAACTCCCTTTGGTAATCGAGTGAACTCGATTAACATTCGTTCCTTGCAGACTATCCTTAGGTGACTGACTGAGCTTGGTAGACTTTGATTTTGAACTTGGTTAACATTAAAATGCTCATCATACATAGGAACACCATTTGACGCCTGAGTGACCTTGGTATATACTTGACATTTTTTTAACATCAAAGAGAACATACAATTGAATGATTCTATTCAACAATCTCCCTCTTTGGCATTGATGAAAATACAACATATCATTTTACATAGAAATTTTAGAGAAAAAAAGATAGAAGTAAGGATAATATCCTTAGTTTCATTTTGATTCTCATCCATGAGAACTCCCTCTATCAGTGTGAACTCATTATGTCATCAATATTTGTTTTCAATGACTATAATATCTCCTTTTGATAGAAAACTCTCCCTCTTTGATATCAACTCAAAATTTTTGATATGACAAAATGACAAATTCTCCCTCTTTGACATTTACAGAAAATTTCTTTGATACATGACGATAAAATCTCCCTCTTTGACATGTAATGCCAAAGAAAATAATCAATGTAGTTTCCATGTACCTAATATACAGATTCATATGCAATCTACTCTAACAATACTCCATCAACTTGATTGATCTTCAAAATTCTTGGTTGATGCATCACTAAAATTTGATTAGTGAGCTTCAAATAGGGAAATGACCCCTATCTTACCTCTTAGGTATGAAAATGTATCTTTAGGAAATGTCTTGGCGAATACATCTAAACAAATTGTTTTGCATTCACATATTCTAATCCTACGTCCTTGTCTTGCACCAATTCTCCCAAGAAATGATATTTTATTGCAATGTGCTTGGTTTTGGTATGCATTACGAGATTCTTGGATATTTTGATCACACTATTGTTTTCATGGAAGATAACAACTGATTCCTTGATCTCTTCCTTCATACTTGGAACTAGTTGTTTTAACCACACAATGTTGGAACAATTGGCTACTGTAGAAACATATTCTTCTTTTTCTTGAGATTGAGAGATATAGTTCTACTTCTTTCTTGTAAAAGAGACTAGCCTCTTTCAAAGAAAGAATGCTCCACCACTAGTGCTCTTCATGTCATCAATACTTCTTGTCCAATCAACATCAATGAATTCTTTCAATTCAAAGTTCCCTTCTTTCTTATACTGTAAACCATAAGCTTTAGTACCTTTTAGATATTTCATCATTCTTTTTATTGCCATCAAATGATTTGCTTTAGGATTAGTAAAGAATCTAGCCACCATACCAACTACTAATGCTATATTAGGTCTTGTGTGCACTAAATATCAAACTTTTCCAATCATTGATCTGTATGTAGTCTAATCTACCTCTTTAGAATCATCATTTTTAGAAAGTTTATGTCCAATAGACATAGGTGTTCCAACTGGTTTAGAATCCTCCATTCCAAACTTCTTCAGTATCTCCTTGATGTACTTTGATTGAGTAATATAGATACCATCCTTCATTTATTGAATTTGCAAGCTAATAAACAATTCAATCCCTCCAAACATTGACATTTCAAATTACTTACCCATTTTCATAGAAAAAGGTAACCATCTAATTTACTTTGAATCCTTTGTGTTTTTCATATACAAGGAGTGTTCTAATATCTTCTATTCTAGCAACAAGAGAACAAGTTTCTCCATAGTCAATACCTTCCTCTTGAGCATAACCCTTGCATACTAGCCTTGCCTTGCTCATTGAAAATTCTCCATTTTTATTAAACTTATCTCTGAATACCCATTCTATGCCAATTACATTTTATCATTGGGTGTAGGAATAAGAGACCAAGTTTTGTTCCTTTTAATCTGATCAATCTAATGCAGGAGCATCTTGGGGTAGTTGGTTTTCCTAAATGATTAAGGGATTTTAGTGGGGTTGAGTGGACCTATTTGGGTCTTGGGTAATTAATTTTGATGTATTTAATAAGTATTGTAAGCCTTGAAAGGCATTTGGTATTTAATTTTTGTTCAAGGCTGACTTGTGTCTCTTTAAGTATTTATATGTTATGTTTGTTTGGTTTTAAGCATTCTAGGCTAATTTGTGGCTTAGATTGGTGTAAGTAGGGGTTTTGCTGAAGTCTTTAGTCATTAGTCATCTATCTTGGAGAAGAGGAGGTGGTAGAGGAGAGAATCTTGAGAAAGGCTAGTAGCTGAGGCTTGGGAAACAAGGAGATTGCTTGGTGGGCTTACAAGTACCAGTTGGATCTTCCTTGAAGGTTTCTACCAAAGTGTAGATTCAAACTAGCTAGGGTTTAGATTAGATATTGAGGGATCTTGCATAACTATTACTTGCTTTGTATTTGGCCATAACTAGAAAGGCCTTACAACCTAATACATTGTATGTAATCAATTATATCTATGAATAAATTATTGTGACTTGTCTTCAAATCTTGCATTATTATTTATCTTCCATTGTGTGGTTATTTGCTAGGGGCTAGGATATTTCCTTTGGGGATTATCCTACCTTGTAGTGCATCACAATCTTGGTACATTAATGGTTATAGATTCAATATTAAGGATGAGACTAGTATGTTGAATATTTCTTCAGTTGAGGATGCTTATTAGTATGCTTCGAGAGTAGAAGAAAAGATGAAGATGAATAATCAATGTAGTTCCTAAGGGAAGCAGAAGTAGGATTACTTAGCAAAAGCTAAATCGAGTGTAGAAGATGAACCAAAACCTATTGATTAGAAAAGAAGGATAGGTAGAGGTGAGTTTAAGGGTACTTGTTTCAAATGTAATGAAGAAGGACATAGATCTTTTGAGTATCCATAGAAGGATGGTGAAAAAAGAGCTCCTATTGTGAATGAGGTTGAGGACCATGAACCTAAGAAGGGAGAGAGTTTATTGGCTCAGTGAGTATTGGTTGGTCAGAGGACACAAGAATCTTTTTAGAAGGGTGATTTATTTAGGACTCATTGTATGTCTCATGGTAAAGTCTACAATGTGATTGTGGATAGTAGTGGTAATGATAACCTTGTTATTGAGGAGATGGTTCAAAAACTTGGTTTGAAGAGAGTGAGACATCCTTATCCTTATAGGACTAGCTGACCCTAATGTGAGAATGCTTTGGACATGAAGGAGAAGTACCTTGTTGATTTCCAGATTGGGCAGTATAGGGATCAAGTGTTGTGTGATATTGTGGACATGAATAGTTGTCATGTGTTTCATGGTTGACCTTTGGAGTATGATTGCAAGGTCATGCATGATTGTGTCAAGAATGTGTTTACAATTGAGAAAGGTGGCAAGAAGCATTCCCTAATTCCTTTGTATAATGAAGAGGTGCAGATGCTCAAAAATGGTTCGAATCTATGGTTTCATCACTTCTTCATACTAATTTGTCCCATTTTCTCATTCTACTAACTTTGATCTTTTGGCCAAAATTGATGATACTTTATCATTTGTATCCTCTTTCACATCAACTTCATATCATTTCAAAACCAGTTGATATCAACCCAAAATCACCCCAAATCAACTCAGAATCACTTGGAATCAGCCCTAATCAACCTTGAACATATCAAACATCCCAAATAAATCATCATTTATTCTATCCTAGGTATTGTTGTGGCTTTTAGTGCCTTGGAAACCTATCAACCTATCAATCTTATCAATCTGACCTTAGTACTATTGCAACTCTCAGTGCTAGGTCAAACTATCATTCATGTCATGGCATTATCCCTATCATAGACTTTTCTTCAATATTGTGTGCACTATAGGCAAGTTGGAGCTACATCATTTTGAGAAGAAAGAAGGACATGGGAGCTACAAATGAAAGAGGGGGTTTCTAACCTTGTGTTTTCTTCTTTTGATTAGTTTGGCTTTCATGGTAGAATAGTTGGTGCTAGCGTATGTTGATTGAGTTTGTGATTTCTCATAGTATGTTATGCATTTAACCTATTTTCTAGGTACTACATTTGGTGAACCCAACGTGAACATGCATATCTAACTTTGTTTTTCTCATTTTTTGCTTGTAGGTGCAAGGAAGGAGCTCACTTGGAAGGGTATAATGACTATTCAATCTTCCTTTTAACACCTAGATTAATTAGGTGGTCCATTAATACGGTGGTATCCTTTCATTCTATGCTTTTTGTTAGCTTGATGTCCTAGGGTGCACTATGCTTTGTTAGGGCACACTTGGGACCCCTAGGAGCAATTTTAGGAGTTTGGAAGCCACCAAAACCCCTTTTTTCTATTTTTTACTTCCAACCTACATCAAAAAATTACCAACTGTGTCATTGAAATAGTTTTCACTATTTGGGTGCACTTGGTAGTATAGGTGTTAAAAATTTTTAGTTTTTGGGTCTTGATTAGGCACCATTTCCTCACAGTTTGCACCTGACCTCCCAACTGCATCCTAAAACTACCAATTGTGCCCAACTGGGCCCCAACTATGTCATTGAAATAGTCTGCACTTTCTGGGCACACTTGGGGGTGTTCTAAGCCATTTTGGCCTTCTAAGGTGCAATCTACTCTGTTAGAGCACACCTAGTTCATAGAAAACACACACATCAATTAGAATATGCATGTAAGGTTTCCATTTTCTTCTAGAACATAAATTAGAGGATTTTGTGTTACTAATGGTCTACTTGTATCATGTGGCAATCATGATATGAAGACATGATCATAATAGACTACTAATGCTTTCTTTGTAGGATGTTGTCGAAGATATTGTATGTTTGTTAAAACCATGTGTGTGAATTTCCTAGATTAGATAACACTTTATTTGGTGCTTAAAATGAACTTTTTCTTTTTTTCTTGGCATGTCTATAGTGTTTAAATCCCTATGAGTTACATTGGACGTATCCTCTCCCCTTGCCATTCGTAGATCTTGGGTGTAAGAGAAATCCATGTAACTTCAATAGGAAGCCTGTCTTGGACCAAGATACTCGATATTGGGTATGCCAGGGGATGACCTCAGAATAATAATAGGCCAAAAGCTAGGTCAATGTTCCAACCGCTATATAAAATTTGATTATGGTGAAAGTTGTGTCAGTGGTATTGCTATGTGATAGCTCTCCTCCAATACCCTTGTGGTGCGCCAAACCCCAATTCTCAGGGCTAGAAGACCTTTTGCAGAAGTTTATCATTAACTTGCTAAATGGAATTCCCTTACTAAAAACTATGTTTTAGTGGAAAAAATCCTTTCTATCCACTAGCTCAAGGGGTCACCCATGCCCATGAGGACATCCTATATTCTCACATTCCTTTGTAGAGGCAACAGTCCCTTGGGAAGTCATGCCCCTTGGGAAGTAGATCTTGGTAGCCCCAAGAAGTGAGTACACTATAAGGGGGAGCCTGTGGTGCCAAGATCCTAGGTTTTCCACTCTGGATAAGCATGGCTAAACTTTGGTTCAAGTAAGAATTTAGTGGATACAATCCTAAAAGCCTAGGTTGTGGTGTGCTTGTTCAATTTTAACAACAATTATTCTTCTCTTAATGTGTCTTGTGTGTGTGTTAAAAATTAATCAAGATAATAGGCAACATTAAAATTTATAGCTTCAAAATTCTCCAAACATTACACATTTCCAAAATCTTTCAACCTTTGTCCAAACTTTGCAAGATTTAGTTCAACACATTCAAACCTTGGAAAATATGGCAACACGTGCTTGGAAAAATGTAGATCTCACCCTCGCATAGACTTCACTTGCATTTACCCTAGTCTTGGCATCATTCGTGCATCATATAGAATTCATATTGCACCTTTTAGTCCTCATTTAGTATCCATTACCTTTCACATTGCATCCATTCAGGTTTAGTTTACATCCCTTAGTTTTTGGATTCCAATCTCAAAATCTACACTTTGCATCCACCACCTTGCATCTTTGCATACCAAATCCTCATCTTGACCACTTTAACCATCATTTTAGTTGTCGTAAGAATAATTTTGAGCATTCATACTAGTCTTAGCATTGTCCCCTACTATTTACCTCTCTGTGACATCAATCTAGAAATCATAGCTCCCAGAATTGCCTTAGTTTCAGCCCAGTTTACCAATTGTGTCTTGAAATTACCAACTATGTTCAAAAATTACCAACTGCATCATTGATGCAATATAAAATAACTAAGCACACTTGGTGGTCCTTAGAACCAATTTTGGATTCCAGATAAAATTTTGGGGCTTCAACTGTGTCTTTAGGTACATGGTTAGCTCCCCCTTGCATTAGCTTGCCCATATTTGCATTCTGCATCACTTAGTCTTCATTACCTTCACTTAGGACATTATTACTTAGTTCATAACCTATATTATACATCTCCCAACCCATCCTAATATCAACCCCAACATCTTAGCTTCCTAGCATATCAATTTGGTAACCATACCCTTAAGAATTAGCAAACATTCTTCCTAGCTTACCAATTGTGCCCAAAAACTACCAACTGTGCCTAGAACTTACCAAGTATGTCATTGACATAAGTGGTACTATTTTAGTACACTTGGCACTGTCAGGGTGCATTTGGGAACCTATAGGATGATTTTGGGCCTCCAAACTACACTTTAGAAAGCTAAAATTGCATCTAGGAGCCTCCGTACCTTCCTATTCTGCACTTGACCCAAAACTGCATCCTGCACCCAAAATACCATTTTGCATCATAGGCATTGTCCATATTACATATTTTCTCAGCATCGCCACCATTTCAACTCCCTAAAAAATCATTTTGAACCCCTGAAACCTTTGAATTTAGTTAAAAATCTAGACAAAGTATGAGTCTTAGAGTATCTCCTAGTGTTGACGGATAATGGATCTTGACTAGTCTTTTTATCTTTTCTTATCATTTTCTTTGGTCAAAATATATCTATGTCTTGATAGATTTGACCTTGTCATCTTTTATCAATTTGATCTTTTCATCTTTTATCACTTTTTGGTCAAGATCCAAAGTCCTTTATCACAAGGTTAAACTCCTAGACAAAATACTTTCTAAAGGTTTTATCTAAGTTCAAAACCTTGCATATACCTCTATCATTAGAATAATAATATTCCTAAATGTTATTTTTACTTACCCTAGTGGTATATCCCCTTCATTTTTCATTGATCAAAATCCTAGCATCATTTTCACTACCAAACCCTATCAAATTGTCCATCAACCAAATTTCCTTCTTGAGCATTTACCCTCATTTTGCATATCCCAAACATCATTACGAACCCTAGAAAACCATCCTTTGCATGATATGCCTTGCATAAACCTACCTTTAGTGTCATTACCAAGTCCAAAACACAACCCTAACCTTTATTTTGCATACCATAATCTTCATTTTGCACACCTTCAAAACGTCACCTTGCATTTGCATTTGCATAACATTCCTAGGACATTTACACTTTGCAAATCAAAACCCTAGCTCATTTAGCATTTTCTCACATTCAATAACATCCGTAAAGCACTTAAAAATCTTAAAAACACTCATATCTTGCATACCCACATCTTAATTATCAAGTTTTGACCTCTTTTTCCAACCACAACCCTATTTTACCAATTGCAACCCTGTTTTACCAATTGCACACTTCAAGTGTGCAGTTGGTATTTTCAAGATGCAGTTGGTAGTTTTAGGAAACAATTGGTAGTTAGGTGTTTCTTTCTAGGTTCTAGAACCCTAATATACACTTCCACACCTTGCATTGCATCCTAAGACCTTAGGAAACACTCTAAAGCACTCAAAACACTCAACATTTGCATTTTAGGCACTCTAGCACCTTTGCTTACCCATTGCATACCTCCTACTTACCAAATTCTTACCTTTAGACCCCCAACTATATAATGGGTGAACTTGGTAATATTTGAGTACATTTAGTATGTTAGGTGCACACTGGGGAGGCAAAAAAGTCCATTTAGGTTTCCCTCCATTGCATCTGCATTCTTAGGTATGATGCTTGCACTTACTAGGACACAATCAGCCTAGAGACCCAAAGAACTTTACTAACCATTTTTTTCTAAGACATCAATGCAACCAAAACCTCATCCAAGATAGAAGGAGAGCAAGAAAACCCAACAGACATTTGACAAAGACCAAATTAAGGCATCATAACCATTACTTGCAGACCTCTTGCACATGTATCTGCAAGATCATCATAATCAAGCTATGACACAACAAACCGTGAACAATACACATACCATGAGATTTCCTCCAAACACTTCCCCCACACATGGGATGGATCAGTGGAGTCTTGACTTTGAACCTATATTTGTGTTGATACCACCCAGAGGAGGAAATGTGCCAACCATACCTGAAGATGAACAATCACACTCCTTTGAATTTAGCCAACCTAACACAAGTGCCTTCAACTATAAAAAATCAAACATACAACAAGGTACTATACACCTAAGTGATGACTCTGACATTGACTATGGCATCACTAATGAATAAATGGCTAGGACATGTCAAGACAAAAAATTTTGCAAGAACTTTAAACTTTTGGTAGCCCAAGAAATTGTCAAATTCAACCCAAATGTGGAAGGACCTGAGTCCAAACATCAAACCAACACAACCATTGAAAACATACAACCCATGATCAATTTGGACTTAGATAAGGGAAAACAACCTTTGTAGTTTTCAAACATGATAATGGCACATATAAGGTCCCATCAAGAATCAACCATTGAAATCCTCCAAAGAACATTTGAACACATCAATGTTAACCCTTGTTCGATGAAATACCACCAATTCCTAAACACCCCAAAAGGACATTAAGACTCAATTTTAGTCACATGATGCAACAAGAAGATGCAACCAAAGGGACTTGTACTCTAGGGATGCCAGACATACCTTCTTTGGAGGAAAATCAACAAAGTGCACCTTTGCTACTAACCCTACCAAGTGGTATGACATCAAATGTTATGGAGCCTCCAATGAGTACACTATTTGCAACATCAACTACAAAAATCCCTATCAATGTGCAAAGGAAAGCCATATTGACATTACACCCATTCCCAATAGGAATGCATCTCATAGTAAAGTCAATATGATGTCTCAGGCAGAAACCTCTAACACACAAGGAAGCCAAAGAAACAATACCAAAATGATGATCACTTCTACAGGACATAACCAACTACCCCAACAACATCAACCTGCGATAGTCCAAGGACCTAATCTTTCCAACACACATCCAATGTATCAACAACAACATCAACCATGACAAAAAAAACCTAAAGTGGTCCAAACATCCAACATCCCTAATATACAATCCAAAATAAACCCACTTGACCTCCATGAAATGTATCAACAACAATTCCAACAACAACAAATGATGTTTGCTAAACAACAAGAGCAACTCAAGCAACAGTTGGAATACCAAAGACGCATTGAGAAACAAATTACATATCAACAAAATATCCCACAAAAACCTCAAAAAATACCTCTACAACAACAAGCATGTACACGGTCTCACATACAACCAAAAAAGGTATCCCAACAGAAATTGCCACACATGGCACAACAACAACACATGAGACAAAAATCATAGTCAATGATACAACAAGTGCCACATCAAATACCACAACAAGTTCCCCAATAATAGGGACCCTTCTATCTATGGGGTACCACATACTTCCACCACCTAGTGACACATCACCAAACTCATCAGACACAGAAATGTCAAAACCAAGTAGACATAGCTCCTGCCATAGCAAATAGTCTACTCATAGGAATAGAAGACTTGAAGGAAAGAATATCACCCAAAATCCCAATGAAGAGCTATTACAAAAATTCAAACAACTTTCCAAACAAGTCGAGGCATTGGGAGTCCAAAAGAAAGAGGCTCTATCTATAGGAAAGGGACCTATTTCCTAATCCATTTGATAAATTTTTTTACATGCCTCCATTCCAAAAACACTTTGAGGCTCCAAGGTTCAAAAAATACTGAGGAAAAGGCAACCCTATTGATCATATCAAAGAATTTTGTGCTTCATGTACCAAACTTAGTAATGAGCTCACTTACCTCATGAGATTGTTCCCTCATTCTCTAGGTGGGCCCGTACTTGAATGGTACTCCAAACTTCTTGGTAATATCAAATCTTGGTTAGAGCTAGCAGACAAGTTCATTTCCCACTTTTCCTTCAACATTACAAATGAGGTGACACTTTCTAATTTGTGCTCAATTAAACAAAAGGAAGGAGAACCATTCATCACATTCTTACTTCGCTCAAGAAGCTTAGTTAGTCGATGCTCACTAGACATTCTTGAAGAACAACAAGAAAACTTGTGCATTGAAAACTTAGTCCCGAACTTAATGTATGAACTTAAAATCAAGAGTCTAAGCACTATTCCCAAACTGATGAATAAGGGGGCTAGTATTGAAGATGCTCTTATCCATAAGGGAATCTTCAAGATAAACAAAGAAAACAAAAACATCAACTTGTCTAATGAAAAGGAAAAAATTTCCTCCAAAAATAAGAATGTGACTATGATGGTATTGTGGATGCACGGACAATTAGCACAACACAACCTTAATTGACTCTGAAAGGTGCAAATCCTACAAATTCACAAACTCCTAATCAAACATCTGCTCCACAATAGAAAATTGAGACTTCCACACAAGACAAACCTCGAAGACATCCTAGAACCAAGGACAAAAAACTCACATCATTGGGGATACCTCTTGAGACTGCATTACAATAGTTACTAAGTAATAACTTATTGCAGCTATCCCAAATCAAAGATGAACTATTAACTAAAGAAAATTGGTGGGATGACAAAAAGTACTGTGATTACAATCGCACCAAAGGACATAAGACTTCATCATGCTTCCAATTGAAACATGCAATACAAGACCTTATTGATGATGGCATAATCATAGTTGATCCATCATTATTATCATCCAAATCTAATCACACTATTTTCAAAGATCCTTTGGGTAATCATGACAAAGACAAACCGCCAAGTTCAAACTCAAACTCACAAGGTAATGTGAATTACACACACACTGGATATGACTACACTATCAATTGCTTTAATGAGTCTAATTCCTACATATCCACATTCACATTGAAGGTTGAAGACCTTCATTATGATGTCACTACACATCATACCAAGATCATGCTACCTAGAGCCCCATCTAGACCTAGTGCCTCTACTAGACCTGCACCCCCTAGTAGACCTATTGCTCCTACTTCATTTGATTATAGCCTTGTTGAATAGCTCGGCAAGACCCCTTTGCAAATATCCATCTTGGACCTACTAGGTGCATCTCCCAACACTAGAAGATCTTGTAGCAAGCCCTTAAAGATTCAATAGTCCCAAATAACATGGATGTTGCCCAGTTCCAAGCCATGGTTGGGAACCTATCCACCTCACAACATATCACCTTTTCCCCTAGGGATATTCCTAAGGACAAACCTAACCATAATGATCCCCTTCATCTTGAAGTCTTCATCCATAATGCCAAAGTCAGACATGTCTTAATAGATGGAGGAGTAGGACTAAACATCTGTACTCTTAAGGTTGTCAAAGGTTTGGGTTATTCTAAAGATGATGTGGATCCCTCTTGAAGAATCATAATAAAAGCTTATGATGATGGTGAACGCTTCTCCAAGGGCATCATCACATTACCTGTCAGAGTTGGCACAGCTACTACAGACACATTATTCCATGTCCTAGATATAGAAATGAATTGCAACATGATACTTGGATGCCCTTGCCTTCATGCTATGAAAGCAGTATGCTCTACATATCATCAATGCCTGAAGTTTTCCTATGACAACGTGGAGGTTACCATCCCCAGTGATCCAAATCCTTCCTAATTTTGTGCTAATATAAGAGATGCTACTGCATACCAAGTCCCAAAAAATAATGAAGCACAACCCACAGATTCCTCTATGTATGTGGATGTTGATATACTCCTCAGTAAGGCCAAGGAAAAGATGAAGATTGAAGACAATGGGTGTGGAGAGTACTTTATGTCTGAAGTCTCTCACATTAGGGAGTCACCACTTTATCCCCTATCTTATGGTAAATCACAACTATTGCAAGACCAATACTCTGAGATTAATACACAAGATGCCACTCCTATCAATGAGGATACATTTGTATGTATTGAGAAAGCAAAAGCAAACCAAGAACCTGCTTTGATATCTCCTAGCCAGTACGGACTTGGGTTTATTATCATGCAAAAGTAAGGCTATGATGGATGTAGTGGCCTTGTATCTTGGAAATAAGGTATAATTAAACCTATCACTACAAAAGGATGACCTCATAGTTTGGGGCTAGGATTTGAACCATTATGAATAGGTCCTCCTAGTACTACGGTACCTACATGTAAGACTATGGATGTTTTGAATGATGAAAAGGCATATGAGGATATCCCACCTAAAACCAATGATCCCCTAGCTTCTGAGCATAACCCTAATGATACCATGAAATCTAATTCCCATATCCATAGCTTTAACCAAAGTCCATTCAATACTAATGATGACATCCCCTCAAGTTATCCTGAATTGTTGTATTGGGACCAACGTGGACCACCAATTTTTTATCAATTCAACAATGACGACACTCTCACAATAGACTTTGAAATCTATGAAGGAATTATGCTTGACAATCATAAAGAAAAAATTTCTTCTAAAGAGAACAGATTGGCATATTGTTGGGAGTCAACTCCATCTTTTGGTTATGAAACTGAAAGCAAAGAAAAAAATAATGAGCATAGGTCTCTTGGTGAAAATCGAAATGTGCCATTAGACCATAAAAAATCAAAAGCTAAGCAGCTCCCAAGGATACAAAATGAAAATTATAATGCCATGAGTATCAATGTTCCAATGTTCAACATGCTACAAAGTCTTTTGGAACTCTCTTGATTAGCATTCATGTGGAAGGTCATTGGTCTCAACCCTCCCAACCCTCCCTTACATCCAATTGTTAATCCCCAAATCCAGCCACCTAATTTTCCCAACACCCAAGATCAAATCTTTATCCCACATGCCTTTGCATATGTCATCATCAATGACATCCCACATGACACATCTATTGACATATTTATCCTTAGATGCCTTGATTCACAAGAGGTAGACATTGTCTTACATATGGTACATGATAGTATATCTCGAGGCCTTTCTAGTGGTTTGATCTTAGCTACAGACTTGAAATGACTCCTACATAGTTATTGTTAGTTATGGATCTAGAGATTATCAGTTAGTAGCACCAACAATAGATATCTTCTCAGCATTTGTCAGTGACACACTTGATTCTGTCAAAAAGTCCTTAAAAATATCAAAAAAATAGTAAAAAGTCATGAAAAAATGGATTCTTTAATGAAAACCTAGAAAATAGGCATCTTGGCACAAAAATTTGAGTCAAGAGAAAAATTTTGTCCAATAGTGAAAACCTGGCAAATAGGCGCTTTGGGCAAGTACCATGGTGAAAACCTAGCGAATAGGCACCATGCGTAATCAATTGTTGCTCCTCCATCTATTGGGATTCCATCTAGTTTTTCCCCCTTTGTCATTCCCTAATCATACCTATCATCTTGTAAGACATCCTTGGCTCCTTGATCAGGGCTCACGAATTGGTTGATATCCATTGTTATCCTACTTAAAGAATCACCAGTTTGCACACACCCTATCATTGGCCTTTGTACATAGTTTGTGTCTTGTCTGGGGGCATATGACCTACTTAGTGCATGAGTTTGAATTTGAACTAGGGGCATATCCCTACACACTTGTTATCCATTGGACCTATCGTATAATAGTTTGGATCTAACACTTGTATATGCTTATACAATCCTAAAAAAATCCTAAAAATTCAAATATGATCTTGAAAAATTTCTAAAAATCATAAAATGTCCTAAAAAAAACTAAAAATCACATAATGTCCTGAAAAGATCACTAAAAATCATACAATATCTTGAAAAAAACACTAAAAATCATAAAATCTCCTAAAAAAATCCTTAAAAAATCATAAAACATCCTAAAGTAAAACCTAAAAATTGTAAAATGTCTTGAAGAAATCAGTCACAAAAAAACATTAGATATCCCCAAAAAACCCTTAAAAAATATGCAATAAACCTTTTCAATATTCATTGTACATAACCATCACTTTTTTGTATGCACTTGTAGTTTGTAGACTGAAACTCAAAGAATGACACTTTCAAGATAGTAACACTATCTGAACAATGTGAACCAACAATCAATCCAACATATCACTATGAACCTATCAACTGAATCAACAACCAAAACTATCACATCATCAACATGTCAAACACCATTTGAACACCTAAAACACTAAAAAGCAAGTAATAATGGACAAGAATAGCTGTTGGCTCATGTTGTTTGGTGAGTGATTCATTTTTGGCTTTGTTTTTCTTTGATCATGTTCCTACTCAATGATATAAACTGATCTATGAGAGTGGCCGGGATGGTTCATGATCATCCTTTTCTATTTTTGTGTATTACAATGTACCTTTGGGAGTCTGGGGCATGTACATATGTCTCAGGAAGGACAAGGTCATTCGCTATCTGCATCGTGCTTTTTTGCACAAAAGGCTTGCATTTGTGCTCTGGCCCTTTATGCCATGATGTGTTGCATTCCATTTGCCATATCAAAATAAAGCTCCATTTGACATATAGTGAACTTTAAACAAGCAAAAGTATTTACATCATACTAACATCTCCTCATCTCATCTTTCTTCTTCATCTCATTCTCCATCACCATGATCATGTCTTCCAATTCACCATATCACCTTCATCTTGCATTCATGCATCATCCTACACTATCAATAAACTTTCTGTGGCTTTCCACCTAGTTCAACCTCAGTCTAACATTTGTCTCACCATATTTGACCAAATTGATTTTTTTTTTATGATTCCACTCATGCTATGACATATTTCCATCATTTTGGGCATGCACGCACAGTTTCGGGTCATTCCAAATCCAATCAGGCTGATTCTGGCCCCTAGAGCCTTCTAGGGCACATTATGCACTTTCTGAGTTCCCTTGGGCTTCCTAAGTGTGTCATGGGCACACTTGGTACTATCACGACACATTTGGGCTTACCAAGTGCATCTATGATGCACTTGGATGATTTTTGGGAACACTCGGGGACCTAGGATACCCAAAATTGCACCTAGAGCCCCTATGTTCCACTCCTTAGGGCATAACTCTTGCAGTTCAACTTTTATTTATGAATTGTTAGTTGTGTAGGACTCATAAATTTCTTGTGAACATAATGAGATATCATTTCCATTATTTGGTCACCATATTTATTGGTCATCCTTGAAACTACTCTTGGGCTCCTGATTGACCCCTGTCAGGTTGATTTTGGCCTCCGGAGCCTTCTAGGGTACATTCTAAAATTTTGGAGCACACTTGGGCTTCCCAAGTGTTTCATGGGCGAACTTGGTACTTTAATGATGCACTTGGGCTTATCAAGTGCATCCAAGATGCACTCTGAAGAGTTTTGGGCTCAATTGGGGACCTAGGATACCCAAAATTGCTCTCAGAGCCCCTATGTTGCACTCTAGAGGCCATAACTTTTGCATTGCAACTCCAATTTACAAACCATTAATTGAATTGGACTCATATATTTCTTGTGAAAAAAATAAGCTATAATTTTCATTATTTAGTCATTATCTTGAGTTATAAGCCAAGACATTACTCTTGGGCTCCTGGTTGCCCCCCGTCATGTTAATTTTGGCCCCTAGAGCCTTCTCGAGCACATCTTTCAATTCTAACCAAACTTGGGCTTCCTAAGTGCATCATGGGAACAATTGGTATTTACATGATGCACTTGGGCTACCAAGTACATCTAGGACACAATTGGTTGAGTTTTAGGTGCACTTGGGGCAATAGGATGCCTAGAATTGCTCCTGGAGCCCCTATGTTGCACTCTAGAGCCCATAACTTTTGCATTTTAACTTAGATTTGCAATCTGTTAGTTGTGCTGGACTCATATCTTTGTTGTGAACAAAATGAACTATCATTTTCATCATTTTGTGTCTTTCTTGAATCGTAACCCATACAATTACTCTTAGGCTCCTGATTGACCCCGTTCTGCACTCTAGACCTCATAACTTTCACATTTTAGCTCTGACTTGCGATCCATCAACTTCTATGGTTTTGTGTTCTCATTGTCAAAAAATTGACTTATCATATTCTTATCTTAGTCAATTTCTCAAGGGGGCACCCATATATATCATCCCTAATGGGGCATGTTCTGGCTTTCTCAATAGTTATTCTTTCACACAATGCTCTAAATCACATTGTATCAAAGAGGGGTAAAATGTAGACACTCAAAACTGGTTCAAATATATGGTTTCATGAATTCTTGATACTAAATTTTCCCATTTTATCATTCTACTAACTTCAATCTTTTGGCTAAAATTGATCATACTTTATTATTTGTATCCTCTTTCACATCAACTTCATATCATTTCAAAACCATTTCATATCAACTCAAAATCACCCAAAATTAACTTAGAATCACTTAGAATCAGCCCTAATCAACCCAAAACATATCAAAAATCCCAAATCAATCATCATTTATTCAATCCTAGGTATTGTTGTGGCTTTCAATGCCTAGGAAACCTATCAATCTATCGATCTTATAAATCTAACCTTAGTACTATTGTGGCTCTCAATGCTAGGTCAAACTATCATTCATGTCATCTGATCATTGATGTTGTTGAGGCTTTCAATGTCAAATCATGGAATTATCAACCATTTTAATAATATTGACAATGTTTGTTGACGTTATTATGATCAAACCTTTTCAATCAACCTCGATCCTATAGCATTTGTAATGTTAGTTGAATGTTACGTATTAATCAATTCATGTCATGTGTCCTTGGCATGTTATCAATTGCAATAAATCAATCAATTTGACCATGGCTTTGGTCTACTTGTCATCATCTTATTTGATCTATATTATCATCACATTTTCATCAAAGGATATGGTTGCATTTATTTAATCAATTTGGCCAATCATCTACTAATTTTCCCTATAGGATTAAATAACCCATAATTTAATTCTATTATTCTTTCTAACTATTCTTCCTAATTATCATCCTAAATTAATTAATTATATTAGTTAATCTATTCATTATCTACAAAACATGGAAATTCTTGATTTCCTAAGTTCTATTTGCCATCATTAATTCCATTCTCTACTAATTCTTATTTTGTGGAATAAAAGGATTTTTAATTCATATATTCCATAAAATATTGAATCATAGTCAAACTTGTATATGACACCTTGTGTATTCTCCTTTGACACTTGGATAAGATATGTCATAATCAAATATTCTTATTCTCTTATGCATGTCCCTATTTGGCTTATTTTTCATAGATTATTGGCTTTAAGTGGGCTTGCGGTGTCTTATGACGTGTCATAGATTCTCTTCCACATTTAGCCAAGTTTGACTTCCATGCATCATAGAATCTTACAATTGGCATATTTTGTCATATGCATCATGGATTCTCAAAGGAATCTCTTTCCATATTGCATATCTAAGGATGATAAATCCAATGCTCTCATCCTCCATGCCAATTATAAAATGAGCATTCTTCCTTTCATTTTAGGTCCTTAAGGTCCTAATTCTTGAGTCTTTGAGTCCCTAGTTTTCATTGTATTTTCATACCATTTCTCTCAAGCTAAAATCACAACTTCTAGTATTCTCATGGCATTATCCCTATCATAGAATTTTCTTCAATATTGTGTCCACTATAGGCAAGTTGGAGCTACATCATTTGGAGAAGAAAGAAGAACATGGGAGCTACAAATGAAAGAGGGGGTTTTTAACCTTGTGTTTTCTCTTTTGATTAGTTTGGGTTTCATGGTAGACTAGTGGGTTCTAACATATGTTGATTGAGTTTGTGATTTCTCATAGTATGTTATGCATTTAATCCATTTTCTAGGTACTACAAGAGGTCAATAGAAGGAATGTAAGTCTTGGTAGACAAGTTGAGTTGGCAGATTCTGAAAGGGTTAGTGATTAGTATAGATAAAAAACTTGTGGAACACTGAGGATGGAGCTAAAGAAGAAAAATATGAGCAAGGGAAATAATGTACAAGTTGAAGACTTGGAGGACATGTATGTTAAGAATCAGTTTGGGATTTGTGTGTTGAATCCTAGGAGATGTTCTTCTAGCTACTGAGAACATCTTTGTGCACTTAGAGAGTCTGATGTAGGAGCATCCTAGGGTAGTTGGCTATCCTACATGATTAAGGGAATTTGGTGGGGTTGAGTGGACCTATTTGGGTCCTGGGTAATTAATTTTGATGTATTTAATAATTATTGTAAGCCTTTAGAGACATTTGGTATTTAATTTCTATTGGAGGCTGACTTGTGGCTCTTCAAGTATTTAATATTAGGTTTATTTAGTTTTTAGCATTCTTAGTTTATTTAGTTTATAATTAGGGGTTGTGGTGACATCTTTAGTCATTATTCATCCATATTGGATAAGAGGAGGTGGTAGAGGAGGGAATCTTGAGAAAGGCTAGTAACTGATGCTTGGGAAACAAGGAGATTGCTTGGTGGGCTTGTTAGTACCAATTAGATCTTCCTTACAGGTTTCTGCTAGATTGTGTATTGCACCTAGCTAGGGTTTGGATTCAATCTTGAGGGATCTTATAGAACTATTACTTACTTTGTATTTGGCCATAATTGGGTAGGCCTTACAACCTAACACATTGCATGTAAGTAATTATATCTATGAACTAATTATTGTGACTTGGCTTCAAATCTTACATTGTTGTTTATCTTCCATTGTATGGTTATTTTCTAGGGGCTAGGACATCTCCTATGGGGATTTTCCTACCTTGCACTACATCACAATCTTGGTACATTAATGGTTTTAGATTTAATATTCAGGATGAGGTTTTTATGTTGAATATTTCTTCAGTTGAGGATGCTTATCAATATGCTTTAAGAGTAGAAGAAAAGATGATGATGAATAATCAAGGTAGTTCTTGAGGGAAAGAGAAGTAGGACTACTTGAAAAAAGCTAAATCAAGTGTAGAAGATGAACCAAAACCTATTGATCAAAAGAGAAGGATAGGTAGAGGTGATTTTAAAGGTACTTTTTTCAAATGTCATGAAGAAGGACATAGATCTTATGAGTGTCCGTAGAAGGTTGGTGAAAAAAGAGCTTCTATTGTGAATAAGATTGAAGATCAAAACTTGAACAAGGAGAGAGTTTATTGGCTTGGTGAGCATTGGATGGTCAAGGACATGGGAATCTTGTTAGAGGATTGATTTATTCAGGACTCATTGTAAGTTTGGTGGTAAATTCAACAATATGATTATGGATGGTGGTAGTAATGATAGCCTTGTTACTAACAAGATGGTTCGGAAACTTGGTTTAAAGAGAGTGAGACATCCTTATTCTTATAGTATTTGTTGGTTCTGAGGTGAGAATTCTTTGGAGGTGAAGGAGTAGTACCTTGTTGATTTCCAGATTGGGTGGTATAAGGATCAAGGGTTGTGTGATATTATGGACATGAACAATTTTCATGTGTTTCTTGGTTGACCTTGACAATATGATTGGAAAGTTGTGTCTTATTGTGTCAAGAATGTGTTCACAATTGAGAATGGTGGCAAGAAGCATTCCCTAATTCCTTTGTGGAATTCAAAGGTTGGTAGAAGGAACTTGAGTATTGGTATTCGAGTTGTGTTAGCAGATTATGAAAGGGTTGGTGATTATTATGGAAAAAAAACCTATGGAACACTAAGAATGGAGCTGAAAAAGTAAAAGAGGAGAAAGGGAAAGAGTGTACAAGTTAAAGACTCAGAGGACATGTTATCAAAGAAATTGTTTGGGATTTTTGTGTTGAATCTCGAGAGATGTTCTTCTAGCTATTGAGAACATAGTTTTGCACCTGGGGAGTCTAATGCAGGAGCATCCTGGTGTATTTGGTTGTCCTACATGATTATGCAATTTTGGTGGGGTTGAGTGGACCTTTTTGGTTCTTGTGTAATTAATTTTGATGTATTTAATAAGCATTGTAATCCTTTAATCACATTTGGTATTTAATTTCTGTTAGAGGCTGACTTGTGGCTCTTCGAGTATTTAATGTTAGGTTTATCTAGTTTTTAGTATTCTAGGCTAACTTATGGCTTAGATTTGTATAGGTATGGGTTGTGGTGAATTCTCTAGTCATTATTCATCCATCTTGGAGAAGAATAGGTGGTAGAGGTGAAAATTTTGAGAAAGGCTAGTAGCTAAGGCTTGGGAAACAAGGAGATTGCTTGGTGGGCTTTTGAGTACTAGTTAGATCTTCCTTGTAGGTTTCTACCAGAGTGTGGATCTAGACTAGCTAGGGTTTGGATTAGATCTTTAGGGATCTTACAAAACTATTACTTGCTTTGTATTTGGTCCTAATTGGGAAGGCCTTACAACCCATCACATTACATGTAATCAGTTATATATTTGAATCAATTATTGTGACTTGGCTTCAAATCTTGAATTATGTGGTTATTTTTTAGGAGCTAGGACATCTCCTTTGGAGATTCTCCTACCTTACACTACATCACAATTTTGGTACATTAATGGTTTGAGACTTAATATTTAGCATGAGGTTGGTATGTTGAACATTTATTTAGTTGAGGATGCTTATCAGTATGCTTTGAGAGAAGAAGAAAAGCTAAGGAGGAAGAATGAAGGTAGTTCCTGAGAGAAGGAGAAGTAGCTCTACTCAGAAAAGGCTAAATTGAGTGCCAAAGATGAACCAAAACTTATTGATCAAAAGAGAAGGATAGGTAGAGGCAAGTTTAAGGATAATTATTTCAGATGTCATGAAGGAAATAAATCTTATGAGTGTCCACAAAATGCTGGTAACAAAAGAGCTGCTATTGTGAATGAGGTTGAAGACCATAAACTTGAGCAAGGAGAGATTTTATTGGCTCAAAAAGTACTGGTTGTTCAAAGGACATGTGAATCTTTTCAAAGGAGAGATTTATTCAAGAGAAATTATAAATGTAGCGGTAAAGTTTATAATGTGATTTTTGATGGTGGTAGAACTAATGACCTTGTTGCTAAGGAGATGATTTAGAAACTTGGTTTGAAGAGAGTGAGATATCCTTATCCATATAGGATTGGCTAGTTGTGAGGTAAGAATGCTTTGGAAGTGAAGGAGTGGTGCCTTGTTGATTTCTAGATTGAGCAGTATAATGATCAAGTGTTGATGATATTGTGGACATGAAAAATTGTCATGTGTTGCTTGGTTGATCTTGGTAGTATGATTGCAAGGTTGTGCATGATTATGTCAAGAATGTGTTTATAGTTGAGAAAGGTGCTAGGAATCATTCCCTAAATCCTCTATAGAATGAAGATGTCAATAGAAGGAACTTGAGTATTGGTAGACAAGTTGAGTTGGTAGATTCTAAAAGGCTTAGTGATTAGTGTGTATAGAAAACCTATGTAACATTAAGGATGGAGCTGAAGAAGTAGAAGAAGAGTAATGAAAAGAGTGTACAAGTTGAAGAATTAGAGGACATGTATGTGAAGAACTAGTTTGGGATTTGTGTGGTCAATCCCAAGAGTTATTCTTCTAGTCACTGTGAACATCTTTTTGCACCTCAAGAGTTTGATGTAGGAGCATCCTATGGTAGTTGGCTTTTTGACATGATTAATGGATTTTGGTAGCATTGAGAAAACCTATTTGTGTCTTGGGTAATTATTTTTGATGTATTTACTAAGTATTATAAGCCTTCAAAAGCATTTAGTATTTAATTTCTATTGGAGGCTGACTTGTGGCTCTTCAAATATTTAATATTAGATTTATTTAGTTTTTCGCATTATGGGATGACTTGTGGCTTAGATTGGTATAAGTAGGGATTGTGGTGAAGTCTTTAGTCATTATTCATCAATCTTGGAGAAGAGGAGATGGTAGAGGAGTGAATCTTGAGAAAGGCCAGTAGCTGAGGCTTGGGAAACAAGGAGATTTCTTGGTGGTCTTATGAGTACTTTTTGGATCTTCCTTGGAGGTTTCTACCAGAGTGTGGATCTGAACTAGCTAGGGTTTGGATTAGATTTTGAGAGATCTTGTAGAACTATTACTATCTTGGTATTTGGTCATAATTAGAAAGGCCTTACAACCTAACACATTGCATTTAATTAGTTATATCTATGAATAAATTATTGTGACTTGGCTTCAAATCTTGCATTTTTGTCTATCTTTCATTGTGTGGTTATTTTTTAGGGGCTAGGATATTTCCTTTAGGGATTCTCCTACCTTGCATTGCATCACAATCTCTTCATTCATTGCCTTAATCCAACCTTCATTTTCTAATTTATCTTTTACAGTTCTTGGTTCAAATTGAGTATGAAAACATGTACCTTTTACCTTTTCTCTTGTCATTATGCCTTTTGATTGATCTTCAATGATTTTCTAAGGTGCATAACGCCTTCTAACATATCTAGAAAGTACATGTATCTTCTTTTTGGATTTTGGACTTGAATGACTCGGTTCACCATGCTCAAAATGATCTTCTAAATCATACTTAGGTCCCACTTTCTATGACTTGTGTCCTTGAAAATTTTACTTAGTTTCCACTAGCTAAAACTTGGGTCCTTCTGATAGGGACTCAGGTCCTTTTGATTATGACTTAGGTTGCACTAAATGCAACTTGGGTTGAACTAGAAATTTTGGGGACATAGATAGTGAAGACTATTGATTCCCAATTGCATTATGTAAAGTGTTAGGTTCATAGTAAAAAATGTTTTTGTAATTTTCAAGTTTGTTGTGCTTTGTTCTTCACTCTTTTCTACAAACTCATTAATCTTTACATGTACACTTTCTATAACCTTGTGAGTAGTTAGATTTAGACATTTATATGATTTTCTTTTGTTGGAGTACCCCAAAAATATGCCTTGATAGCTTTTCACATCAAATTTTCCTTTCCATGATTCTTTTAAGATATAACATTTTGTTTCAAATACTTTGAAATAATAAACTTTAGGTTTATAGCCATACCATAATTCATAAGGTGTTTGATTTGAGTCCTTCAGCTAAACTCAGTTCAAGATATAATTTGTAGTGCTAATTTCTTCTTTCCAGTATTTGATAGCAACATTCTTCTCTATCATCAATGTCCTTGTACAATCCATTATGGATCTATTCCTTTTGTTAGCTATTCCATTCTAATAAGGTGTATCTAGTGCATACACTTACCTTTTGATTCCCTTTTCATTATATAATTATTTGAATTTATTTGAGACAAATTCACCCCCTCTTGTTGGAAATGAGAATGGAGTAACTGAGAGTGGAGGGGTGAATCAGTTACTACAAAAAATTTTCCCACAAGTCCCTTAAGATGTCAAAGGAAATACTCATTGCTGATACTCATATAATCAAACTGAAAACACAAGAAACAAGAGACAAGAGACACCAGATTTAACGTGGAAACCCAATATGGGAAAAACCACCAATGTAACTAGTTACTGTTTTTCACTCTTCTGAAGTGAGCCCTGTTAGGAGCCAACCTTGTTAAAGGTTACAAAACACACTGTTAGGTGCGACCTTGTTAGAGGATTTAATCACCCTGCTAGGAGTGGCCTTGCTAGAGGTCTTTAGATCAATTCAACTGAATTGCCACCTTGTTAGAGGATTTTGCAAAAGGCTGTTAAACCTACTCTGTTAAGAGATTTCAAAACACTGTTACAATTTTTAGAAAGTAACAATGAGTGATCTGAAATAAATACAACTTATCTTTGCTGATACAGATCTCTGTTCTATTCCTCTAGATCTTCTCTGATCAAATGCAATTCTGCATCTCTGATCCTTCAGAAATTTGCTCTGACCTTCCTTATAATTCGCATATTAGATATTCAATCATATCTGCTAGCTTTTTCACATTCATACTTCAATACTTGAATTCGCAACTTGATCCTTCATATATACGTTTCAGATTATCAAGTCGGCTCAAATACAAGTTACAATTATAAATAATTGTTCTATAAGTTGGCTTCATACATTACATAAAGTAATTAACTTTAATTACTTAACCTTCGAGAAATCCTTCGTTGGCCAACTTAACTCGGTAAATACTGCACAGAAAATAATTCCTGTGTTAACCGACTGAGCTCGGTTAATACAAAGAGTTTCATGAAATCCTTCACTGACCGACTTAACTCGATAAATACTGCACAGAAAATAATTCCTGTGTTAACCGATTGAGCTCGGTTAATACAGAGAATTTTGTGAAATCCTTCAGTCGCCGAGTGAACTCGGTAAACACCGATTTCTCCGACTTTCCTTTGATGACCGAGTGAGCTCGGTTAACACTATCTGCTACTTTTCTTCGATGACCGAGTGAGCTCGGTTAACACTGTCTGCTACTTTTCTTCGATGATCGAGTGAGCTCGGTTAACACTGTCTGATGACTGATATGACATTTGTGTAACATCAAAGACAATCATGCAATTATCAATTGTATCCAACACCTCTATCTGACCTTAAACATTTTAGTTTATTTCCTATTTCTTAGCTAGATACCATTTGAACTTTTGAAAAGATTTTGATTTATCCTTTAAATAAATAACTATCATCATCTTAGAATAATCATCAATAAAAAAAATAAAGTACTTATAACAACAGTAGCTTTCTATGCCAATAGGTCCACAAAGGTCTATATGAACTAGCTCCAACACATCTTTAGAATGATATTTCTTTATTTTGAAGCTTTTCTTTCCCATCTTACCAATTTGACAATTCTTGCACATGCCCATGTCAAGTTTCTAGAGGCTTGGAATGCCTCTCACTCTTCTACTTTTTCTTATGTTCATTAGGTTATCAAGATTTACATGACACAACCTTTTATGCCATAACCAACTTTCTCCTACTTGAGCTAAGAAACATGAACTCTTAGTTAGATATAGATAGAACAGATTACATTTTCTTTAAATTCCAATCCCAACCAGATTTCCTTTCCCATCTAGTAGTTTGGCCTTTCCATTCACAAATTCTACCTTGAATCTAATGTTATTCAATTGAGTCACACTAAAGAACTCTAGCTGGATACCATTTGAACTTTTGAAAAGATTTTGATTTATCCTTTAAATAAATAACTATCATCATAAAGAATAATCATCAAAAAAAAAAAAAGTACTTATCTCAATAGTAGCTTTCTATGCCAATAGGTCCACAAAGGTCTGTATGAACTAGCTCCAACACATCTTAAGAATGATATTTCTTTCTTTTGAAGCTTTTCTTTCCCATATTACCAATTTGACAATTCTTGCACATGCCCATGTCAAGTTTCTAGAGGCTTGGAATGCCTCTCACTCTTCTACTTTTGCTTATGTTCACTAGGTTATCAAGATTCACATGACACAACCTTTTATGCCATAACCAACTTTCTCCTACTTGAGCTAAGAAACATGAACTCTTAGTTAGATATAGATAGAATAGATTAAATTTTGTTTAAATTCCACTCCTAACAAGATTTCCTTTCCCATCTAGTAGTTTGGCCTTTCCATTCACGAATTCTACCTTGAATCTAATGTTATTCAATTGAGTCACACTAAAGAACTCTAGCTAGATACCATTTGAATTTTTGAAAAGCTTTTGATTTATCCTTTAAATAAATAACTATCATCATCTTAGAATAATCATCAACAAAAAAAATAAAGTACTTATCTCAATAGTAGCTTTCTATGCCAATAGGTCCACAAAGGTCTGTATGAACTAGCTCCAACACATCTTTAGAATGATATTTCTTTCTTTTGAAGCTTTTCTTTCCCATCATACCAATTTGACAATTCTTGCACATGCTCATGTCAAGTTTCTAGAGGCTTGGAATGCCTCTCACTCTTCTACTTTTGCTTATGTTCATGATGCAAGAGCATCTAGAGGTATAAAGAAAATCCTATGTCATCCAAAAAAAATGTACTTAGGCTTAGTTTCTATTTCATGTGTTTTCATTTCTGGATACCCATTTGGGTCAAATAAAGGTTCCAACTCTCACAGTTCCACTATTAGTGTTCTAGGTTAGAGTTTTTAATCACCTTGGGATAGGTGTAAATGCTGAAAAAATAGGAGTATGTAATTGATCCATCATTTTGGTGAACTAGAAGGTGTAAATTGGTTGAATGATTGTCATTGTAATTTAGAGTATTCCAGAAAAAGAATCAGGTCAAAAGGCCCCACAGTTTGAAAGTTATCACAATTTTTTAGTTTTTGGAGACATCCTAAGAATGCTTCAAAGTTAGGTTAGAGTAATTAAATGACCTTGAAAATGGCCAAAAAATTAGGGGATGAGAAAATCTGGTCCATAGGGCTATAAAGCACTTTGAGAGCTTTCCAAAAATGTAAACGGTTCATCAATCGGAGCTACAGTTCAAAAGTTATGCCTCCCAAAAGTTCAATTACCGTTTCTGGATTCTTCTAATTTTTTGCCAACTCCTAATGTGACTTCTAGAGCCTTCTATTAGGTTGGTGGATGCCAACTAGCATTTTCTTGAATATATTCCTAATCCTTAACCCTCTAGGGTCTATTTAAGAACATTTTTGGCATTGTAAAAGGCAGTTCGGAGTGGAGTTGAGAGGAGGTACTGAAAGGAGAAATTATCTCTAGATTTATGCTATTGTAAGCCCATAGGGCATGTTTTCAAGTCCATTTTCTCTTTACTAAATGTATTATCATATTTAAATAGTTAATTAAATTTTCCCCTTTCCTGTTATGTCCATTCTATGCTTGGGTTGTGTCCCCATCAAGTGGTATCAGAGCTAGTTTTCTTGAGTGTTTAGACAGAGCACCAACTGTGAGGTAGTTTGCACTAGGACTATGTGGTTGTGGGTTTGAATTAAGAAGATGCCTCCAAAAAGAGAGCATGGTGGAAGGGTCAGAGCTATTAAACTTGAGGAGGTTAGAGCCCTCTAAAGGCAGGTACAAGTGTTGCAGGAGGAGCTCCGTAGAGCAACAAATGTTACCACAGGCAATGAAAGTGAGGATGATAATGAAGAAGAAGAAATTGGACTAGAAGGGGAAGTTGACAAGGAATTTCTAAATTAGGTAGAGGAAAGGATTTTTAGGGCCATTACTAATTTTGGGAAAAGACCTACAATTGATGTGGGTGTATTTTCAGGAAATCTGAAACCAGATGAGTTAATCGATTGGATTAATGAACTGTAAGAATACTTTGAGTATGAGGATATCAGGGATCTAGATAGGGTTAAGTTTGCAAAGGCTAAACTAAAAGGCCATGCTAAAATTTGGTGGCAAGAGGTTCAATTGGAAAGAAATAGAAGAGGAAAGGAGAAGATCACAAGGTGGGATCGTATGGTGGACAAATTGAAGAAGCAATTCATTCCTGTTGATTATGAGCTTGATTTATTTAAAAAGATACATGGGTTAAAGCAAGCAGGAAAATTAGTCCAAGAATATATGGAGGAGTTTTATCGACTCTTGATTAGAGCAAGGCATGTAGAAGAAAATAAGGAGAAGGTTGCTCATTATATTAGTGGGTTGCAAGCTAGCATCTAGGAGGAATTAAGCTTGGTAAGAATGACCAGCGTTGAAGAGGCATACCAATTTTCCCTACAAGTTGAAGATTAGCTAAATAAAAGGTTTGAAGGGAGACAAAAAGGGTGTGGTCAAGGAGGAATGGGTAGTGATAGGTCATTTGGAGGCTGAAATGAAACCCAAAAGAAAAATGAAGATGTGGGTACTAGCAAGAACCAAAGGAATGAGGGTTTCAACCGCTCCTATGATCAAGACTTTGGAAATCAGAGAGGAAGAGGTAGAGGAAGTGGACTAGGAAGATGAGGCTTTAGTGGTACCTATTTCCATTGCAATCAAGAAGGTCATCATGCCTTTGAATGCCCTCAATGAAAAGGAAGGTAAGATAGGAGAGCTAAGGGTCAAGCTAGGGTTGCTCATCTAGATGAGGATGCACAATCATCACATTCAGAGGATGTAGAAAGATGAGAGACTTTAGTAAATGAAAGGGTCTTACTAAGTGGTGAGATTGAACCAGGAAAAAGGAGGAGTTTATTCTGTACCAGGTGCAAGTGTGAGGATAAATGTTGTGATGTGATCATTGATGGTGGTAGCACTAATAACTTGGTATCAGAGGAGATGGTCTCTAAGTTGAAGCTCAAGAGGGAGAAACACCCCCATCTCTATCAGATTGCTTGGTTGAAAGATGATCATAAGGTCCTGGTAAGTGAACAATTTTTAGTGAAATTCAAAATTGGGAGTTACCATGATGAAGTTCTCTGAGATGTTATTCCAAAGGATGTTTTCCATCTAATGTTGGGTAGACCGTGGTAGTTTGATAGGCATGCAGTACATGATGGTCATGCAAACACATACTCTCTAACAAAGGATGGAGTTCACCACAAATTGAAGCCCATGAAAAAGGAAGGTGAAAAGGTAAGTAGCAGTGCTAGGATTTGTCTTGTTGATGGAAGGAAGTTTTTAGATGGCATGAAACATCAACGTATGTTCTATGCTTTGATCCCTAGGAAAGATAAGGAAGGTAGTAGTGAAATACAACTTGAAGTTTCAGATTTACTAGGTGAGTTTGGAGATATCATCTCTAATAATGTTCCAAAAGGATTGCCACCAGTAAGGCAAATCAGTCATCAGATAGATTTAATCCCAGGAGCTAGTTTTCCTAACAAGGCTGCTCATAGGATGACTCCTATTGAAACTGAGGAGCTAAATAGACAGGTTCAAGAGCTATTGAGGGAGGGCTTGATTTGGGAGAGCCTGAGTCCATGTGAAGTACCTATAGTACTGGCACCAAAGAAGGATGGAGAGTGGAGGATGTGTATAGACTCTCAAGATATAAATAGGATAACCATCAAGTATCAATTTCCTTTGCCAAGAATGGGTGATTTTATGGACTACTTGAGTGAAGCTCAGTACTTCACAATGAAAGATCTCAAGAGTGGCTATCATTAGATATAGATATGAGAAGGAGATGAGTGGAAAATAGCCTTCAAGACCAAGGAGGCTCTTTATGAGTGGTTAGTCATGCCCTTTGAATTGACGAATTCCCCAAGCACCTTCATGCAACTTATGAATGAGGCACTTAAGAAGTTCTTGAGAAAATTTATTATTGTCTATTTGGATGATATTTTAAGTTTTAGCAAGACTTTGGAAGAACATTTATTGCATATTCGTAGTGTCCTTGAAAGGTTAAGAGAAGAGAAACTATTAATTAATCTGAAGAAGTGTATCTTTGCAAAAAGGGAGTTACTCTACTTGGGGTTTGTTATATCACCTCAAGGTGTCAAAATGGATCCAGAGAAGGTAAAAGCCATTTTAGAATGGCCTACTCCAAGGTCTACTACTAAGGTAAGATCATTTCATGGTCTGGTTAGTTTTTACAGGAAGTTCATTAAGAATTTCAGTGGCATATGTGCACCCTTGACTGACACAATAAGAGGGGATAGAAAAGAGTTCAAATGGACTATGGTAGTTGTGAGAAGTTTTGAATTGCTGAAGAAGAAGGTGACAGAACAACCTATGTTGGAACTTCCAAAATTTAGAAAGGTATTCCAGGTGGATTGTGATGCTAGTGGCAGTGCTATTGGGGCTGTATTAAGCCAAGAAGGTAAGCCTATTGCATATTTTAGTGAAAAGCTGAATGATGCAAAAAAGAAGTATTTTGTTTATCATCAAGAGTTTCATGCAATAGTTTAGGCCTTAAAGAAATGGAGGCATTATTTATTGCCAAAGGAATTTGTTTTATCTACTGATCACCAAGCATTGCAATACCTAAATAGCCAAGGTAAATTGAATTAGAGGCATATGAAGTGGGTAGAGTTCTTGTAGAGCTATACATTTGTGTTGAAGCATGGAAACGGAAAATCTAACAGGGTTGTAGATGCACTAAGTAGGAGATAGTTGTTGCTTATAGTAATGCAGGTTGAAGTAGTTGGGTTTGATGAAATCAAGAATTTATACCTTGAGGATCCTAATTTTGCTAAAGCATGGAAAGCTTGTAAAGAGCCTATTGCTGTAGATAGAACCAAGTGGCTAGACTATTTGATTCAAGATGGTATGTTGTTCAAGGGCAGTCAATTATGCATTCCAAGGAGTTCCATGAGGGAAAATTTGATTAAGGAGAAACATAGTGTAGGGATGGCAGGACATTTTGGTCGAGATAAGACCATTGCCATTCTTAGAGAACATTATTTTTGGCCTTAGATTTCACAACATGTGAAGAAGTTTGTATAGATTTGTCAGATTTGTCAAGTTGCTAAGGGATTTAGTCACAATACAGGACTATATCAGCCATTGCCTATTCTGTCAAAGCCATGGGAGCACATAAGTATGGATTTTGTTCTTGGATTGCCAAGGACACGAAGGGTTAATGACTGAGTATTTGTGGTGGTTGATAGGTTCTCCAAAATGGCACATTTCATTCCATGCCACAAAACTCATGATCTTGTCCATATTGCAGACTTGTTTTTCAGAGAGGTGGTAAGACTACATGGTCTTCCAAGGAGTATAGTTTTTGATAGAGATACTAAATTTGTAGGGTATTTCTTGAGAACATTGTGGAAGAAGTTGAGAACAGACTTGAAGTTTAGTTCTACACATCACCCGCAGACTGATGGATAGACTGAAGTGGTAAATAGAAGTCTAGGCAATTTACTAAGATGTTTAGTTGGGGATAAGCCCAAGGGGTGGGATTCGATTCTACCACAAGAAAAGTTTGCTTACAATAACTCTATAAACAAGAGTACTAGTATATCACCATTCCAAATTGTATATGGAAGTAGCCCAAGGATTGCACCAGAATTGAGTAAGATAGAGCAAGGGGAGAGGACAAGTGCTAAAGCTAAAGAATTTGCTGAACATATCAAGCATCTACATGAGGAGGTTTAGGCACACATTACCAAGATGAACCAAGAGTATAAAGCTAGGGCTGATCAAAGGAGATGACATAAGGAATTCCAAGTAGGGGATCTAGTCATGGTACACTTACAGAAAGAAAGATTTCTAGCCGGTACTTACAACAAGCTGAAAATGAAGAAATTTGGCCCCTGCAAAATTCTAAAGAAACATGACTTAGAAAATTCATATGAGGTGGAGTTGCTAGATGGAATTCACATTTCTCCTATTTTCAATATTACAAACTTAACAGAGTATCATGATGATGGTGCAGATGAGGAGCTGATGTTAGAACCATGTCCAATTCCTACTTCTAAGAAGGAGGAGATAGAAGAGATTCTGGATAGTCGTGTGGGTAGGAGTACCAAAAATAGGTAGTATGAAGAGTATTTGGTCAAGTGGAAAGGAAGGCCAATAGAGGACTCAGCTTGGATTTCAGTAGCTGAGGTTTCCCATTTGGGATTTCCTTTACCATTCATAAAGTGATAGGGTCACTTTTCAATCTACCCTAGGTGTCTGATGTAGGAGCATCCAGAGGTATAAGTGCAACCCAGTGTCATCCAAAAAAAATGTACTTAGACTTAGTGTTTGTTTCATGTGTTTTCATTTTTAGATACCCATTTGGGTCAAATAAAGGTTCCAACTCTCACAGTTCCACTATTAGTGTTCTGGGTTAGAGTTTTTAATCACCTTGGGATATGTGTAAATGCCAAAAAAATAGGAGTATGTAATTGAGCCATTATTTTGGTGAACTAGAAGGTGTAAATTGGTTGGATGATTTTCATTGTAATTTAGAACATTCCAAAAAAAGAATCAGGTCAAAAGGCCCCATAGTTTGAAAGTTATCACAATTTTTTAGTTTCTGGAGACATCCTAAGAATGCTTCAAAGTCAAGTTAGGGGCATTAAATGACCTCAGATAGGACCAAAAAATGGGGGATGAGTGGAGCTGGTCCATTGGGCTATAGAGCGCTTCGAGAGCTTTCCAAAAATGTAAACGGTTCGTCAATCAGAGCTACGGTTCAAAAGTTATGCCTCCTAGAAGTTTGGTTACTGTTTCTAGATTCTTCTAATTTTGTGCCGACTTCTAATGTGACTTCTAGAGCCTTCTATTTGGTCGGTGGATGCCAACTAGTACTTTCTAGAATGTATTCCTAATCCTTAACCCTTTGGGGTCTATTTAAGAACATTTCTGGCATTGTAAAATGTAGTTCGGAGTGGTGTTGAGAGGAGGTACTGAAAGGAGAAATTATCTCCAGATTTATGCTATTGTAAGCCCATAGGGCATGTTTTGAAGTCTCTTTGTACTGAATGTATTAGCATATTTACATAGTTAATAAGATTTTCCCCTTTCCTATTGTATCCATTCTATGCTTGGGTTGTGTCCCCATTAGTTCACTAGGTTATCAAGATTCACATGACACAACCTTTTATGCCATAACCAACTTTCTCCTACTTGAGCTAAGAAACATGAACTCTTAGTTAGATCTAGATAGAATAGATTAAATTTTGTTTAAATTCCAATCCCAACCAGATTTCTTTTCACATCTAGTAGTTTGGCCTTTCCATTCACAAATTATACCTTGAATCTAATGTATTATTCAATTGAGTCACACTAAGTAGATTATATTTTAGTCCTTAAACCCAACAAGCATTATTATGTCTGAAGTTTTTGGTTAATGCAATGCATCCTTTTTCATTTACTTAAACCAGTTCATCATTGCCAAATCTAACACTTGCACCATCATATAGTACCAAGTTCTCAAATTTATATTTATTTCTAGTCATGTGGTTGAGAAAAAGCACTATGTATGATCCATGTGTCATTCTTGCTAACATGTGAAATGAGGGCTATCTTATCATTTTGATCATCTAATTCATTTTTAACAATAATGTAAACCATTTCATCTTCTTCACCACTATCAGAATCGTTAGCAATGTAACAAGATTACTTTCCTTTTTTTGCATGATCTTTGTATCTTTTGAAATCCATCTTTCCTTTGTACTTTTCATTTTTCTTTTCTTCTTTTCTTTCTTTCTTTGGACACCTTGCAACAATGTGACCAACTTCTTCACAAGAAAAGAAAACCAAAGTAATTTGTCCTTTGTACTTTCCTTTACCTTTGCAAAATATTCTTGCAAGTAAATCTTCAATGACCTCAAGATCATCATTAGAACTATCTTCATCTTCACTATCATCTTTCTTGTTTTTAGACTTTGCAACTTTCTTCTTGAGTGATAGCCTAGTGTGAAATGTAGATTTAATGTTGCTAGAGCTAGGAACATAGTTATTATTGTATCTACCTCCAAGGTTGTCAACCTCCCCACTAGTACATCCAAAGTTATATTATTTTTGGGATCACATATCAACTCTTGAATTGTTGAAACTCTACTTGCATAAATAAGAACAAGAGTTTTGAGTACCTTTCTTACTACTGTGACTTTGATTCTTTGAAAAACTACACAGGTTTTTATTCTTTCATTGTAATTTGCAATTTTTTCATCTTCTCTCAAGTTCATATAATCAAATTGACCTCTAAGACTTTCTACCTTAGCTCTTCGCACATTTTTATCTCCTCCATGGGTAGCTTTCAACTTGATCCACATCTCATAAGCAGTACCACAATCTTTGACTTCATCAAATTCATTATAATTAAGAGTAGAAGAAATGTCAAACATCATAATAATATGATTCTTCTTTTTGTAATTTCTTTAATAGTCATTGTTCTAGTAGGTGCCACATACTTTGTGTCTAGGTAATTTAGGTATGAGTCTCCAATGGTTTCCAAATTTAGTATCATGAGTTCCTACCATGCCTTGAAGTTATCTCTATTCAACTTAGGAATTTCCCTTCTGTAAGACATCTTGTTCTTTAGCTTAGGTCCTTGAAACCTTCTCTACAAGCACCAAAAGCTCTGATACTAATTGTTTGAAATATAAGAGGAATAACTAAAAGGGGAGGGGTGAATTAGTTACCACAAAAATATCCAAGATCACTTAAGATGTCAATACAATACAAAACACAAACTCTACTAAAACTGAAATATTGTTGTAACTCAGTTTACACAGAATCATCAAGTTAAAATACTAATGCAGTTTACACTAAGAATGAATTTTTCTCGGTAAATTCTCGACTAATACTTAATATATGCACTATTACTTGATTAAAATTGAACATTTAGATAATATAATATTAAATGTGATTAACTTTAATTGACTTATTTGAAGAAACATAAAGAAAATAACATGAATACATGAGACACCAAGATTTAACATGGAAATCTAATTTGGGAAAACCACCAATTGCAACTAGTTACTATTTTTCACTCTTCTAAAGTGAACCCTATTAGGAGTCAAGCTTGTTAAAGGTTAAAAAACAAACTGTTAGGTGTGACACTATTAAAGGATTTAGATCACCTTTTTAGGAGTGGCCTTGTTAGAGGTCTTTAGATACTTCAATCTAGAAATGCCACCTTGTTAGAGGATTTGGAAAATAGTTGTTAGGCTAACTCTATTAGGAGATTTGATTCACTGCTACACTTATTAGAGAGTAAAAATGACTTGACCTAGTTTTTTATGCAACTATCTTTTTTTGATTTCAAATCTCTATTCTAGCTTGAATACTTGATTAGAATGTTCTTTCAGATTTTTCAACTTGGATACTCTGATATCTTTCCAATTCTCTTCCTTGATTTATCTTTTCAATCCCATGCTTTATACATTAAATCCCACAACTTTATCTTATACTTATCTTATTTACCTTGTCAAGTTGGCTTGAATGCCCTTTCAAATGATCAATATTCATCCCTTAAGTCAACTAGACTTAACAACTAAATTTATCAAGCTAAATATGCTGACTCAAGAAAATACATTCTTCAAACTTCCTTTTGTAATCTAGTGAGCTTGGTTAACACTAGTTCAATTCTAACTTTTCTTTGGCTGCCAAGTGAACTTTGTAGACACTATCTTCTTGCAAACTCCCTATGTTAATCAAGTGATCTCAATTAACACTCACTCCTTACAAAATTTCCTTTGGCAACTAAGTGAGCTTGGTAGACACTAATTTTAAACCTAGTTAACATTGGAATGCTTGTCATACATATGAACCTTCTTTGACTCCTAAGTGAGTTTGAAATACATTGATTCCTCAGTATATACTTGACATTTCTTTAACATCAAAGACAACATACAATTGAATAATTGTATTCAATAATGTTCATGATACATAAGGAGAATCAAGCAAAGGAAGCTCTTATAATGATATAATTAGTAATTCATGTATCAAAGATAGATCATCATACTATTATAGAAAGATGTTACAAAAGTGTATTTAGAAATGTATCCTTTGAAATATGATGTCTTGACTTGTATTTAGAAAAGGAAAAGGTGCAGTAAAGTATTCCACATAGGTAGTGGTTATGCTATCAAAGCCATGTAAAATACTAAATGGATAGAAGTCGGTAAAGAGTTAGAAAGTGATCCATAATTATTTATTTATGATAGCCACTTTTATTTTGATTTGTTGAAGGAGCCTTGAATCCAAAATCTTTATTGAAAATACAAGAAAGAATAAAGAAGTGGTGTAGGGGTGTTAGTCCTGAGACTCAACAATGTTGAATCCCTAATTTACTCTATCATAAGACCTATACATCAACTAGTCTACAAAGATGGATCATGAAAGAATAAAACTAGAGGGAAAATAACCAAGTTATAGCATGATTTATCTAACAAGCTACTTTAATATGCATGAAAAGATACTACATGTTTTCTTTAACAAAAATTGAAAATTTAATGCTGGTAAAATCATAATGCAATTAGAAAAACAAGAGGTCAAAGCATGGTACATAAGAATGAAGTGCAAACTATTAGTGATTGGCATTCATATTTTATATTTTTTGGAGACAAATTAGTTTAAAGTTAGACATATTTTAGTAGAAGTATAATATCTACATTGCAAGTTATGAAAATAAATTGAGGTCATCACAAAATTCAAAGTTATATAAAGTAAGATATCATAATAGAGATGGTATTGATCATATCTAGCTAGCTCGCTATTAGGTGAAATGAAGTCACATTGATAGAATTTGATAGCTATAAATTAATATCTATTATTATATTATATAAAAACTTCAAACAAGAAAATGAATTATAATTCATTAAGTGTAGATGTAATTTGATTCAATCAAGATATATAGAAGCCATAATGATATCATGATACATGGAATAGAATCAAATCCATATTATTGTCAAAGATGATCATTCAAACTGAAATCAATTTAAAGATAATGAATATGTATTTATACTAATAGAGAAGAGAAGTGAATCAACATTTTTTATAATGAAAATTACAAAAAAATAATGGTTGGATTACAAAGATTATAAATCCAACATATTGTCATCAATTTTGTAGCCACAAAGAGAAAGTTATAGAGGAGGTTTCAAATGGAATTTCTGTGGAGCTAGGGAAAGAAGAAAGAAATCCTCATCATAATGATCAACTATAGATGTAAGGCTAATCCTTGGTAGGTAAAGCTAAAAAAGGTACAAAAACACTTGAATATCCTCATGGCACTACCAAATGTTGGAATTACAATAGGAAAGGTAAAATTCTAAGAGGGAGGGGTGAATCAGTAGTTTAAACTTGGAGCCATAAGAATTTCACCACAAATCCATCTCATACATTCAATGAGTAAACTAAAATAACATGTAAAGCATGTACATCTAAATCATGGAAACACATGAGCAATCATACACATGTGACACCAGATATGATTACCCAACAACCCTCTAATCAGAAGGTAAAACTGGGGTGGGGATGACACCCACAAATCTTCACTACTGCAATAATAAAGTGTATCTAATGAAGGTTACAATGTTTTGACCATGAAACATGATCTACCCTATGGAAGGTCTTCCCTGTTAAAGGCTTATAAATATTGTTAGGTCTCACCTTATTAGAGGATTTCAACACCCTGTTAGAAGTGTACCTTACTAAAGGACTTCAACTCATAATTAAGTAAGCACCCTATTAAAGGATTTCATGCAACTTGTTAGTACTGCTCTGTTAAGATATTTTAACTAAAATCACATGTTACAATGTCTAAGCATTGATCATATGGTTAGTACTTGATTTCTTGATAATAGATCACCTCTAAAAAATTTCTTCTTGATCCTTCTCAATCATATGTCTCTTTATTGTATCCTTTTCTCTATCCTCTATTCTACTCTAACTAATTCAATAATGTATTTTCACTTCATAACTTTTAAGCCACCATGAATGCTATATTTGCACATGAGAACTTCTCTCTTCACTCCAACTCTTTACAAAATTTCTCTTTGAGAGTTTAGGGTTTGTCCTCCTTAAGTAGATTTAGTGACTTACTATTAGGTATGAATCTATGGCTGAGATTAATCCATTTTTCTATGGAATCCTTCCTATTTTATTATTGGCTACATGTAATTTCATGGGGAATCCAACTTGAGATTCATCCTTACCTCCAAAATATCAAAATTCAATCTTAGGTAAGCTAAAAAATGGTTTACATAGTTGTTTGTGTCTTTATAAACAAATATGTCAAAATTGTGTCACTCAACATCTGAAGTCTCTAATGCTCGGCATACACTAATATTTCATCTTGGACTCGAGAGCTATATTTCTTAGCATCCACTATTTACTTGGCTCCTATGTCACTCAACATAGTGTATCTACTCAATGCTTGAGTGACCTAGCATATGAGTGGCTCGACACTCACTATGACTTGGCATGGTCTACATACATGTTGTGCTCAACATGTACTACTAGTTCAACATGAACTAAGTAAATAACTTAACTGTGTTGACACTCACTTGTTAAAACCAATCTGAGATCAACAATCTCCCCTTTTGAAATGAGTGTCAAAAAAACTTGAGTGTATATTATCATCCTTGATCTCACAAGCATAACATATCTTAACTCAGCTTATACAGAAAATTTCAAAATTTCAAAATTTTATAATCACTTAGATACCTCAAAATTTGATAACTCCTCCTAAGTTGATGTGTTTGTTCTATACTCCTGAGTAAATGTGTCACTACTGATACACTTTGACTTCATGTGTTTCTTTTCTAATACTCTTTTATCTAATACTTCCTTGATCTTTCTTTTCTCTATTTCATTCTCCAAAAATATGTCTGTCCCTTTTTCTTACTTTCCCCCTATTCTTATTCTCTGCTAGTTTCTTATTCTCCCCCTTTTTGACACTTATGTCAAATGGGCTATAGACTTATTATATGTTTGTTCATAAAAGATTTATGGACATCCAATATCATCTTAAGAGTTGCATCCCAATTCTCACATGCTACATCTAATGACTTGATTTGGATTGCTAGCTTGGTAGTAAGGTGGACTAGACCATCTAAAGTAGAAATATTTGGGTCTTTCTTCATTTAAATTTCAACATAGCCTAGCTCCTTGTGCAAAATTTATTAATAGGGATGAGGGTTTCGTGGATGCTAGTAAGTTTGGCCCTCATGTTGGCCTCATCTACTATCAATACAAGAAACTAACTCCATGTTTGAAGCATTGCCCTAAAATGCTTCTCACTCTGAGCTAGATTCATTGGTAGTTTTGCATCTAATGTAGAAATTTGGCTCTCCAAACTTAGAATATGATTTCTAGTCTCTTGGGTGAAGAGTGATGGGTTGCAAAATTTAGTGTACAATGAGAATATGTTCTCAAGTACCTTCTTCACATCCTTAACATTAGTTGCCAATTTAACTTGTGTTAGTGCTATGTCACCTAATATTTTCTCATTCATTTTCTTTTGGAACTTCTTTTCTGACGATTCAAGAAATTTTTCATTTGTATATAGGTCTTCATTACTAACCTTCTCCACCATATCTATCAATTGTTCCATTAGTGGCTTGGCCTCATCTGGTGTTGACAAACTAAATTCATCTAAAGATATGTCTTTGATATCTTGCAGGGCCTACTCTTATCTATGCTCCCTTCTAAGCATTTCTTTATGCTCTTTTCTTGCTAGGGATCGCTTCAATATGCCCATTTGTTCTATAGTCATTGTATCATAATCAAACTTGGGAGAAATTATCTCCTCACCAAGGATCACATCTCCATATTGAATCACTTCTTCTACCTTTGATGAACTTGGGCTCGACACTAAGATCTGTAGTACTATAGCATTTGTACCCATCTCCTAAAGAGTATGACTTGATGGAGTTCCAGATATTTGTAAGGTTAGAAGGGCTTGGATGGTAGTTTACCCCTTTAGTTGTGGTGTTAGCTCACTCTCTTTAGGGTTACTCTATTTTTCCACAATGACTAAATTTGCACCTTTTTCTTGTGTTGTAGGTGCAGATAAGTCTATCAGACCTATTTCTACAGTAGAAACTTGCACTTCCACTATGCTCTTGTCTACAACATCAATCATAGCAATTGTATCAACCTTGTTAGATGTATCTTATGGAATTCGGACCAAAGGTTGTACATTAGTGACTAGAGGGATGATAGAAGGTGTTCTTGTGGATTCACCTTTTCCCTTGCAACATCAATCACTGACTTCTATAGCTCATCCATATCGACAAAAAATGGAATATTACAAAGTTTGGCATATAGTGTAGATTGATCTAAGATCTTCTTCAAATCATCTTTAGTAAGGATATTGATGTTTTGAGCTAATAGGTTAGAAACATCCTTGACAATTACTATTTTAGTAATCTTACTTGTGATATGTGGAGGACTGATACTCGACAATTGTGTGTCTTGCACACTCTATTCTTCTGGCTACTCTAGCTCAACTGTTTCGTTGTCATCTTCTTGCTTTTCTATTCCTCCTCCAACAATGTCTGATTTGTCATTAGCTTCTTCATCATCCTTTACTTCAATGGGTTCTTCTTAACCTTCCTTTATTATTGTCAACCCATAAGTAAGTTTCCACATCTGAGTGGTCTTCTTGACAACATCCTCAATGTTGTTTTCCAAAATGTTGAAGGCTCTATATCTAGGTACAAACCTAATTATATACTTCTTCATAGCCTTAGTAATTTGTGTCTTAGTTAGTTCAAGCATCACTTAGACTAGAGATGTTTCTCAAAGTCTAGACAATAGTGCCATTTTTGCTCAACTCTATCATATATACTCTTTAGCATTGAGTTGGAAATCTCTAGTGGGGTTGTCTTTAATTTTTCCATTATGAAATGTATGGCCTCCTCCACTTGATTTTTCTCTACTTTACCCAAATTATCAAAATCAACATGACCAAATCCTGATAGTTCTACACTATTTCTAACATTTTCACAAAAAATGTCAAGATCTAAAAGAGGATTATGACTCACCACCTTAAATTGGCTATTGTCTTTTGACTATGTTTTCTCTTCATTAGAATTTTATTGTGCTACATACTTCCTTCTTGGTCTCTGCTACTCTTGACCTCCTTTTTTTGTTTGTTTTATCTTTTCCTTGGCCTCTTGTGTAGTTACATGTGTGTTGGCTCTTGTGGTAGGTGTAGTGGGCATGGGCTGACATAACTTAGCTACTTTCTTAGCTGTAGTCACTGATTTGGTCTTAACCTTCTTCTTCTTTTACTTGGCAGGAATAGGTGCTTCCTCAACTTCTTCTCCCTTAGAACCTTTAGTCTCATCCTCTTCTTTGTCTTCTCCCATACCCTGAGTTAATGCAAGTGATTCTTGGGTTTGGGTTTCTTTGTCCTCATCATCATTGTCATCATCTTCTTCTTCAACACCATCTCAAAACTTGGCTTTTAGTTTTTTCACTATCTTCTCCTTTTTCTTCATGGTAGAGGCAGTCTTCAATTCTATAGTAATTTTGGATTTTACCATCTCATAGTTTCCAAATACCTTTGCAGTTTTATCTACTTCTTTTGCAAGTAATGTTGGTATAGGTGTAGAGGCCTCATCCACATTTATTTCATAACCTAAGGGTCTCAACCATATCACCCATGGTGTAGTAGCTTGTACAAATGTATAATCAACATCCACAAGAAAACATACATCATCATAGTGTTTCTCAACTAAGGATATTGGTATTCTCAATTTTTCCTTCACTAACTTCTTGAAGTCTTCAAAATAACTTTTCATCAAAGATTCAAAATTCTCTCCTAATTACTCAATATACTCATCAATCTATACTGCTACTGATCTATTGGTTTTCCATCCTATTGTACCAAATGAGGGAAATGTGTTTTGTACATAAAATAATATACAAATTAATATGGAACCAAATTTACATTGTGCACTCTTTGTCTTTATGATTTCTCCAAGGTTCTCCATCAATTTTTGTAATTGTAGCTCTACCAGATCATATGTGTGATATTTTCTTACAATTTTGCATCCCACATCCACAACTATACAAGAACACTATTCAATCTACTAGATTGGTAAAACTTGTGTGAAATCACCCTTACAACAAACTTAATGAAAGGATTAGTAATTGTATCAATTGTCATGCCTCTCTTGTTCAAAACAACTCTAGTATTCTTCTCAATCACTTCCTTAGAATCACTTTTCAGTGTCTTAGGCCAATCTAGGGTTGGGTAACTGATAACCCTATAAATTATTCTCTTAGTAATTTTGATAGATCCATCATCTAGCCATAATGAACTATCATGAATTTGGCTAATCACTATACTTATCTACTCTGTCTTAAATACATTTAAAAAATCTAGGGCTCATGTTAATCCATTTCCCTTAATTATTTTGAGTTCCTCTTTCAAAATACCATTATCAAAGAGATTTTTATATGCTTCCCTAATTCCCATATCACCAATGCTTCCTATCTTATAGTTATAGCATTTTCTTACATCTTGTACCATTATCACATTCGGTGGAATCATTGGCAATGCACCAAAAGGGTCTTACTTATATGTAATATTAGGAATAGCTTTGAAAATGGGTTTCTTGACCTCATTACTTATTAACTAAGCATTCAAAACTTCCTTCCCTTCAACATTCTTTGAACTAGATGCCATAATGTAAAACTAGGGTTTACAAATTTTGAATTGCATATCTCAGATCTTGATAAATACCTTATGTGATTTGAAAAAATGATGTAGAATCTCTCCTTGAATCTTCTACAATTGCATGGAATCGATTTCTAGATCACCTTTGGCTCTGCTCACTCTTTCTCAAATTCAAAATGATAATAAATAAGCTAAAATTGATCAATTACCTTTGAAAACCTTGCAATAAATGTTGAGTTCTTACACAACTGTAAGATTGGTATCAATTAATTTCAGGCTCACTTGGCATCCATTGACATTTTAATCACTCAACCACCACTATGAGCTTGACATCAACTATCTAGTCTATAAGCTTGACATCTTCTAGCATTTCACTCAGCACACATAGAAAATATTTCATTCTCAGTAACAACATGAAAAACTTAAAGATTTATCTTTAATTAATAACATCTTGCATCTTTATTCATGGTAATATAATCTTTTTAGTGCTAAGTCATTTTTGAACTAATGTATGCTATAACCTTTAAATATTAATCCCACATACCTCTTGATTTTCTAGTTTGATGAGGTGTGATCACCTAATCCATTGGGTGGAGTGATCCCTTCTCCATTTGATGTGTTCCAATCATCTTTCTTTTTCCATGTGTTATTCATCTTATTTCTAATGTGTTCAACATCTGCCTTGCCTTTGCCTTTATTAAATTCATAGCTTGGTGCCTTTGACCCAATTGGAAAATATCTATTGATGTGACCAATCTTCAAACATCTAAAACATGTGGTTTGGCTCAACCATCTATGGTAGTTCCCACTGAAGTGTGACCTAATACAATTCTCAAGAATATGTCCATATTTTTGACAATAATGATAGCTATATCTTGTATTATAATCCTAGTTATAAGATTTTCCATTGTTCCTTAGCTTTTGTTTCATGTTTGATGACCACATGGGTCTGGATCTATATTTAAAAGCTCTATGTCCACACTTCTAACAGTTGTAACAATATCCTTCAAATCTTTGTGTTTGCATGGTCCTAGTTCTGCATTCATGTGCCTGATGACCTTGCTTGTTGCACTTATGGTAGTGAACCATGTTTCTATGCTTGACATTTTGATTTACAGTCTTGCTCCTACAAAAATTAGTAGTATGTCCTTTCTTATTATAATTATGACAAGTAGGTTTTGACTTCTTACCTTTATTGTTCCTTTCTTTTTCAATTTTGGGTGATTCTTCTACTTCAGTACTTGTGTATCCCAGTCTAGATGTATCATTATTGGATCTAGGGGATCTCAATAGTTGCTCAAAGTATTTGATGGCTTCATTTAGCTTGTTGAAATATTCAAAAAATTCCTTTTCTTTCATTAGGTCACTCTACAATTGTTCATTCCTTAACTTCAATGTAGTTATCTCAATATCCTTGTCATTCAACTCATAGTTGGCATTCATCATTTGACTTAGAGTGTCCAATTTCATCTTGTAAATCTTGGTTAGTTATGATGATTTCTCATCCAGTTTGTTAGCCAAAATTCTTTTTTCTTCTTCAATCATGGCTTTGTCTTCTCTTGTTCAGTCACCTCACATAGCAATATAGTTTGTGATTCTTGCTCCAAGTCGATATTTTTGATTTCTTCAGCTTGGATTCTATTCTTTTCCATTAGATTTGCAACTACTACATCAAATTCATTTGAGTCTCCATATGCAAATAGCTTAGTAGTATCTATCTCTTTATATAGTGTGTCATTCTCTAAAAAAGCAATTTCCTTCCTTTTCTTCAAAGATTTCTTTAATTCTTCTCTTACTTCATCCAGTTGATGTAGAATGAGTTGTATTTTAATTCTTTGATTCTAAATAGTCTTTCCCAACTTGTAGACTTCCATTTCAATATCTTTCCTCAAAGATGCAAAGCTTCTCTTTTAGAGAACAAGGATCTGATACTAATTGTTAAAATTACAATAGGAAAGGTAAACATTTGAGAGAGGTGGCGGAGGGATGAATTATAGTTTAAACTTGGACCCATAAAACTTTCACCACACATCCATCTCATATATTGACTAAGTAAATTGAAATAACATGTAAAGCATATATGTATAAATCAAGTAAATGCATAAGAAATGATACACATGTGACACTAGATATGATTACCTAGAAACCCTCAAATGAGAAGGTAAAATTGGGGTGGTGATGACACCCACAAATATTCACTACTACAATAATAAAGTGTATCTAATGAAGGTTACAATGTTTTGACCATGAAACATGATCTACCTTGTTAAAGGTCTACCCTATTAAAGGCTTAAAAAGACTATTAGGTCTCACCTTGTTAGAGGATTTAAACACCTTGTTAGAAGTGTACCTTGTTAAAGGACTTTAACTCATAATTAAGTAAGAACCTTGTTAAATAATTTCATACTGCCTGTTAGGACTACTTTGTTAAGTGATTTTGACTATAATCACCTATTAGAATGTCTCAACATTGATCATATGGTTAGTACTTGATTGCTTGATAACATATCACCTCTAAACAATGTCTTATTGATCCTTCTTGATGAAATGTCTCTTTATTTTATTCTTTTCTCTATCCTCTATTCTACTCTAATTGATTTTGTAATGTACTTTCACTTCATAACTTCAAAGCCACTATGAATTCTCTATTTGTGCATACAAACTTCTCTCTTCACTCTTTTGACTCCTTATACACTAGCTTTTAGAGAGTTTAGGGTTTTTCCTCCTTAAGAAGACTTAGTGACATAGGGTTAGGTATGAATCTATTGTTGAGATTCATCCATTTTGCTACTTGATCCTTCCCATTTTCTGATTGGTTGCATGTAATTACATAGGGAATTCAACTTGAGATTCATACTTATCTCCAAAATATCAAAATTTAACTTAAGTTGGCTCAAAAATGGTTTACATAGTTGTTTGTACCTTTATGAATAAATATGTCAAAACTATGTCACTTGGCATCTGAAGTGTCTAATGCTCGTCATACACTAATCTTTCTTCTTGGACTTAGCTCCCGTGTCACTTAGCATAGTCTATCTTCTCAACACTTGAGTGACTCAACATATGAGTGGCTCGTCACTCACTATGAATCGACATGTTCTATATACATTTTGATGTTGGCATGTGCTACTAGTTTGACATGAACTAAGTAAATAACCTAAGTTTATTGACACTCACTTGTCAAAACCAATATGAGACCAACACCAAAACCATCATTTTTTAACAATAAAATGAGGGTCTAAGTGGCATGGTATGTTGGATAAGAGAGACTTATTTTACTAGATAAAAAAGAGCCATTTTCTAGGGATGGTTGACAAGAATGGGAAGTTTGACCCACAAATTATAGAGGACCATTTTAGAAAGCCAAAGAAATAGTTGAAGAAGGAAATTTATGAAGCTATTATTTCATTTTTGACAATATTTTTTTTAAAATTACAATGCCAAACTAGTCTAAATTTCCTTGATAGGATGCGTAACTTTTGAATGGTGTGTCAGAAGGCATATTATAATACATGGGAACATGTAGGAAAATAATTTTTTTTACAATAGGTGTGGCATACGGGTTTTACAACAAGATGAAAACCAACAACATGTTAATTTTTTGAGTAAAGGCCCCATTTCAGCCAAAATTCATAGCTACAAAAAATGTGAAAAGAAAAGAACAACTATGATATTTTCATTTAATATCTTCAAAAATCCTCAAATGAAAGTGGTGCAGGAGCACAATGTAGACAAGGGCTCTAGTTAGTCAAATTATTGATTTTTTTATGCAATAAAATCTAAGGAAATAAAACCCAAATAGGTTAAGCCTAGAAATCTTAGTGGTAATGTTTGATAGGTTGGTGAAGTCATTTGGAGGCCAAAAGATTACCAAGTGTTTGTTTGTTTAGGTTGTTCTAGGTTGGTCAAACATAGTCAATATTTAATCAAATGTTGACTGAAGGATGAATTTGAAATATTTAGTCCTTAGAAATGATTTGGGATCATCTCATACATAGTTAGAGTCAAACTGCATAATAGTGCAAATTGTTGCTAAAATTTTGCAAAGTCAACTTTGCAATATTTGAAATTTTTGTAATTTCTTACAAAAATTCTCAAGAATGCACAACCAAGTGAAAATATAGTTGGGAAATGACCAAATGACTTGAAGGACTATATATATGTTGTAGATCACCATATTTTTGGGTTGAAAATCAAGAAGACAAGTTTTGGAGAAATTTTTTGTGTCTTCTAGAGTGTTGATCTGTACTTTTTCAAGAAAGCTTTTGGTTTTGTGTAATGAACTAAATGAATCTAGTCTCTATATTTCTCTCACATGTTCATGGAATTGATTTAAATCAATATAGTAATTTAGATCAATAGGTTACATTAATTTTTCTTAATTTTGTGCTTTCATAGGAACTAGGGTTTTGAAGGTTTCAATGAATTCCTAACAATCCATGACCTCTAATTGGCTATGTCTTTTTGGATGGCTAGGGGTGATGGAGAAATGGTTTTAAATAAGTGCTAGAACATTTCCTCCTTGGTTATGATGCCAAAATGGTGAGTTTATGGCTGAACAAGTGTAGCATTGAGCCATTACAAGAAGGAAAAGCATGCATAGGGTAGCCTTGTGAGTTGTGATGCAAGGATTTGAACCTTAAATGAGAAATATAGACTAGTATGGAATATTTGAGCATGGATTTGAAGTTTTTTGACATGATTTTATTGTGAAACAAAGTGGATCAAGATAAAACCCTAAATTTGAGCTTAAAATTGAAGGTTTTGAGATTAGGACACATCTATATGGAACCTAGATGGGATTCTTTGGAATTTTATATTTCTTCCTACATACTATCCAAATATCAAATTTATTTAGGGACTTGTTCAAGTCAGATTTATCAACTTTGGAAAATCACTCATTAGTAGGGGTAATCCTTCTAGGTTTATTTTAAATAAATAATAGAATTGCTAAACAAGAATTGAGAAAAGAGTGAAAATCAATTTGGAGAATAAAAAAATAAGATAATTGATTTTTTTGGAAGGTGTTGGATGTGTTGAATTACAAAGATCCTATATTAGGAGTGTGGGTGTGTTGGTGAGACACTAGGGTATCTTGAAGAGCCCTATAGACCAGATTCATTTAAGGGTTAGTTTGATGAGTTCTTGTCTCTAGGAGAGAAAGGAACCAAGGTGAAGGATTTGGAGGATCCTAACTGACCAATCCTTGGAGGAATGAGATAACCCTAATGGGTCCATTGTTGTAGTTTTGAAGGACACCCAAAGCCTGACTGCATCAGAGTGGTATTAGACCATGATTGAGTAGAAGTGTATGTCAGACACATAAGAGTTACAATTTATATGAGAGAATGAGGTGGAAATAATGCCTCCAAAGGATATTAACATGGATTTTGTCAAATAACTTGTCCAAGAAATTTTTGACACCCAAAAGCAAGAGTTCTAGGGTGAGAAAACTAAAGGAAAAGAAAAGGTTAAGATAACTAAATGGGGTGATGTATTAGATGATGAAAAGGAAATAAAAGAAGAAGAAGACACTTCTTCCACACTAGCAGTAGTTGAAGCTAATAAGGAACACAAGATGTTCCTAGATTCCCTAAGTTATTAAACAAAGATCATTTTGATAGTTTACCCACGTATAATGGAAGTTTGAATGGTGAGGAACTCCTAGATTGGATTGATCCATTGAATAACCACTTTGACCTTTAAGAAGTGTACCAAGACAAGAAGGTGAGTGTTTCCAAGGAAATATTGAAAGGATCAACATTAATATGGTGGAATGTGATGCAAGAAGCGAGAGTCTACCAAGGCAAGAAGAATATCAATTCTTGGGAATGAATGGTGATTAGAATTAAATCCCAATTTTTTTTACCTGATTATGAATTACAAATGTACAATAAGTTACAAAATTTCAAACAAATAGATCTTGATGTTAGTGGATACATTGAAGTGTTCCATAGAATCAGTTTGAGATCCAAGAAACAAGAAATTAGTGAACTTGAGAAATTGGCAAGATATTTGAATGGGCTAAGGAATAACATTGAAGATGAAATCATCATTATGGATCCTTATATAGTGAACAATTTTTTGGACAACTAGCCTTGAGGGAGAAGAAAAGTTGAGAAGGAAAAGAGAGAAAAATCCAAGAGGTAAGCATGAGAGAGATTTTAGAGGAAGAGGTTTCTTTGATAGGGAACAACCTAATAGTGGCAACAAGGAGAATGTGACACTAGAAGGAAATGGAGAGAGTATTTTATGAAGTAGTAGGGGTAACTAAAGATGTAAAAGTTCATCAAGAGGTAGATTTTTTGGATTTGGTAGAAGTGGAAGTATTGTGTTCACTAGGAAATGCTATCACTATGGTTAGATAAGACACACTATGGGCAGATGTCTAGAAAAGAACTCCTCAAAAATAATGGAGAGAAGAACCACCTTTATGCAAGAAGATGAGGCTAGTAGTAATACTTCTTATATGTGAAAATTTGGATTAGACAAAGAGGGAGAAAACTTGGTGCTAAGGAGGACGTTGGTGAAAGTACCCCAACTCAAAGAGCCACCACAAAGGAAGATATTATTTAGAATCACATGTAAATCCCATGGAAAGGTATGTAGGGTTATAGTAGATTCAGGTTCTAGTAATAATATTTTGTCTCTTGAAATGGTAGAAAACTTAAGTTGAAGAGATTACCTCATGGTACTCCCTATAAGGTATGTCATCTTAACAAGGGTCAACAAGTGCTTGTAGATGAGAAGACCTATATAGAATTTTAAATTGGAGAGTATAAAGACAAGGTTCTTTGTGATGCAATACTAATGGATGCTTGTGATCATCTTTGAGGACACCCATAGGAGTATAATGTCAAGGCAATACATGATGGGGAAAAGAACTCCTATATTATCACCAAACTAGGTAGGAAGTTACTGATGGATCCATTACCATATGTGGTAGAGGATAAAACCATAGGTTCTAGTCTCATGTTATTGAGTGGAAAGGAATTCCTCAAAGTTCTAAAGACCAAACTAATACAAGAAGGGTAAGCCATAATCATCAAACCAAAAGATGAAAATAAGAAAGAAAAGATCATAGAACCAACTAGGGATGTGTTGACACTATTGTATAAATATTAGGATATAACTTGGTAAGTAAGATACCATATAGTTTTCCCACCATGATGGACATAAGTCACCAAATAGATCTCATACCGAGGTGAACATTACCTAACAAGAAAACATATAAAATTACTCCTACTCAAAATGCAAAGATAGGTAAACAAGTACAACAATTGATGGACATAGGTCTAATTAGGAAGAGTTTAATCCCTTGTGTTGTGCCTATTGTACTAGCTCCTAAAAAATATGAAAAGTGTAGGATTTTCACTAATTCTAGAGCCATCAACAATATTACAATAAGGGTAGGCTTTTCATACCAACGATAAAAAATTTGATGGATTATTTGGAAGGAGCATGCTACTTTTCCAAGGTTGACTTGAAGTTAGGTTATCATCATGTTAGTAAATGGTTTTGTCCTTCCAAAATTAAATACAAAGAATAACTCAAGATGCCCAAATAGAAGAACAAGTGCCACTAACAATTGGGATAGCTTTCCTCTAAATTGAGAGGTACAGCTCCCTCTTAGAAAGATATTAAATGAATGTGATATCTAGTTATATCTTTAACTTGAAGACATGAAGGGTTTTTTAGACATTTATCCATCAAGATGGAATAAATGTGATTAAAAGATTGTTGAACTTAGAAGTGAATGAAAAACTAGTAAACAACCATATGACTATCTACCATGTTTCCATATGATAGAGAAAATGAAAGAGAGAAAGCTATAAACATCTTTATGTAGAAGCGTGAATACATAACTTTAATATTACATATATCACATCCAACATAATAATAAATAACTGCATCTAAAATAGAAATAAAAGGACTTCAAAATCCTTTCAAATCAGAAAAACAAATGTATATGATTCTAAACTCTAACACACTTATGTCCCTCTTTATTTCAAAGACATGATAAAACAAAAATAGTACTGTTCCATTTCCTTATTACAATCAATCTACATAAAATGAAAATGCTTAACTCTCCTCTCTTGTTCCAACCAAAACTATCTTCTTCCTTGTTATAGAAGCTGCAGAACTTCTATCCTTGAAATGAAAACCCCTTCTCCTTTTAATCTTCTCCATTATATAGCATTCTGGATAAATTCCTTTTGTTTAGTTAACTCCTTCTTGAAAGGTATCCCCTTCCTTTGCCTTGATAAAATATGTTTTAGTTATTTGAACCGATTGTGGAAATTATTCTTTTCTCACCTCCAAATTATCATCGGTTTACTTTATCCTTGTATGATGTTACACATCTTATTATTGAGGCAAGGAAAAGTATTAAGGATAATTATAATGTTTGATAAAACATTATAATATTACTTTTTTCTCCCTAAATTTTAATTCACGGGCACCTGCGGCTAATATGCTGAGTCATCATTCAAAACTTATCTTTACCATGCTTTGATGATCAAAAAATCAAGAGGGAAAGCAAACCCATTTGCACTAATTGGACCAACCATTCCCTAATAACTGTGGAACCTCTAGGCCTTCTTTTATCCTCAAGACTGCTATTATTCTTTCTAGATTTGTAATGCCATGAACAAAAGAATCTACAACTAATGCAGCTATAGCTACTACAACTCTTGGGGCCCTTCCCAAAATACCTTTAGTAGAGTTGCTCAACATTTCATTTTTCACAGTGGAACTAGTATCTAAAGTTTCTGGAGAAAGCTGAAGTTGACTACAAGGTGCTTTCCCAAGAGCAAAAATTGAAGTTGAACATGCATTACCTACAGCAAAATCAAGCATGTTTACAATGGCTTGACCTACATTACTAAGCACAATTCATAAGCACTCATCTAAATAAGTTTTTGGCTTGCCATTCCATGAAACCCCTAGTTAACAGAAGATAAAAGACATGATAAGCATCGGTATCATAGTGTACCAAGGAGAATATAATGCTTAGCAAAAGAGCATTAGTCTTAAGTATTCAAAATTTGATATGGTTAAGGAAAACTAGAGTATGTGTGTCTAATGCATGCAAAGTAGTTGGCAATATGCCCATGAGAAAATAAAGGAAAGGTAATACATATTCTTTGGAGCAGCATGCAAGTGCCAATGTGTCAAAAAACCACAAACATTGAGATTTCTAGATCAAGTAGGCTATATGTATGGCAGTTGATACAAACCTCCAAAAATCCAACTATACATATGGTTGAATACTTTTGGAAAAATGGAGGTGGTAGTCCACAAGGTGATGCATCTATTGTGGTTGCTATTGTTGTAGCAGTCATTAGTAATGTAGGTCAAGCCATTGTAAACATGCTTGATTCTGCTGTAGGTATTGCATGTTCAGCTTCAATTTTTGCACCTAGGAAAGCACCTCGTAGTCAACTTCAGCTTTCTCCAGAAACTCCAGATACTAGTTCCACTATGACAAATGAAATGTTGAGCAACTCTACTAAAGGTATTTTGGGAAGGGCCCCAAGATTTTTAGTAGCTATAGCTGCATTAGCTGCAAATTCTTTTGTTCATGGCATTACAAATCTAGAAAGAATAGTAGCAGTCTTGAGGATAAAAGAAGGCCTAGAGGTTCCATAGTTATTAGGGAATGGTTGGTCGAATTAGTTCAAATGGGCTCACTTTCGCTCTTGATTTTTTGATCATCAAAGCATGGTAAAGATAAGTTTTGAATGACGACTCAACATGTTAGCTGTAGGTGCCCGTGAATTAAAATTTAGGGAGAAAAAAGTAATATTATAATGTTTTATCAAACATTATAATTATCCTTAATACTTTTCCTTGCCTCAATAATAAGATGTGTAACTTCATGCAAGAATAAAGTAAACCGATGATAATTTGGAGGTGAGGAAAGAATAATTTCCACAATCGGTTCAAATAACTGAAAAAGATTTTATCAAGGCAAAGGAAGGGGATACCTTTCAAGAAGGAGTTACCTAAACAAAAGGAACGTCTCCAGAATGCTATTTAACAAAGAAGATTAAAAGGAAAAGGGGTTCTTCTTTTCTAGGATAGAAGTTCTGTAGCTGCTATAATAGGGAAGAAGATAGTTTTGGTTGGAATGGGAGAGGAGAGTTAAGCATTTTCATTTAATGAAGATTGATTGTAATAAGGAAATGGAATAGTACTATTGTTTTTTTATCATGTCTCTAAAATAAAGAGGGACATAAGTGTGTTAGATTTTACAATCATATACATTTGTGTTTCTGATTTGAAAGGATTTTGAAGTCCTTTTATTTCTATTTTAGATGCAATTCTTTATTATTATGTCAGATGTGATATATGTAATGTTACGGTTATGTATTCACGCTTCTGCATAAAGATGTTTACAACTTTCTCTCTTTCATTTTCTCTATCATATGGAAACATGGTAGATAGTCATATGGCTTTTTACTAGTTTTTCATTCACTTCTAAGTTCAACAATCTTTTAATCACATTTATTCCATATTGATGGATAAATGTCTGAAAAAACCTTCGTGTCTTCAGGTTAAAGACATAACTAGATATCACATTCATTGAATATCTTTCTAAGATGGAGCTGTACCTCTCAATTCAGAAGAAAGCTATCAATCTAATGATAGTATTTTCAATTGTTAGTGGCACTTGTTCTTCTATTTGGGCATCTTGAGTTATTCTTTGTATTTAATTTTGGAAGGACAAAACTGTTTGCTAACACGTCAAATAAGAATTAGACCTGGAGATGAGTGGAAGACACCCTTTAAGACCAATGAGGGTTTGTATGAATGGTTGGTGATTTCATTTTGGTTGAAAAATGAACCTAGTACCTTCACAAGGTTAATGAATGAGATATTGGTATAATTTATTAGCAATTTTATAACTGTGTACCTTGATAATACTTTAATCTTTAATAGGACTAAGGAAGATAACTTGAAGCATTTGGACATGACCTTGAACAAGTTGCATTAGGAAAAGTTGATGATCAATTTGGATAAATGTAAGTTTATGAAAAATAAATTAGTTTACCTTGGTTTTAGAGTATCATAGGGTTATTTGAAGATGGATATGTCTAAGGTTGAGAAAATTTTGAGTTAGCCTACACCTAGATCAGTTGGAGATGTTAGAAGCTTTGATGGCTTGACATCATCTTATAGGAGGTTCATTATAAGCTTTAGTCATATTATGGCACCTATCTTGAACAATATTAAAGGAGAAGAAAAATACAAGTTTGCATGGACACCTAAGGCACATGCAAGTTTTGAGTACTTGAAGAAGAGGGTAGATGACTTATCCATCATTATTTTCACAAAAAATTTATGGTCAAGTGTGATGCTAGTAAGTTGGTCATAATTGTTGTTTTAAGTCAGGAAGACCATCCTATAGCTATCTTTTCAAAGAAGCTTAATGAAGGTAAATAGAGATATTCCACATATGATCTAGAGTTGCATGTTGTGGTTTAGTCACTAAAAAAATGGAGAAACTAACTCCTTCCCAAGGAGTTTATAGTCTATACAGACAATCATGCCTTAAGTTTTCTTAATAGGGAGAACAAGCTGAATTAGAGGCATCCCAAGTGGGTTGAGTATTTGTAAACCTATACATTCATCATAAAGCATACTTGAAGGGTAGTTAAAATAAGGCAGTTGATGCCCTTAGTAGAAGAGTTTGGAAATATGAGAAGTTCAATTGAAAAGTATTGGTTTTGAGGCATTAAAGGATTCGTATGTCACATATAAAGATTTTGTAGAAGTATATAAGGTTTTCTTTAATTTTTCTAATGTGTTCCATGTGGATTACGTTGACTATTTCTTTCAACATGGATTAATTTTTAAAGGGTCATAGTTGTGTATACCTCAAGAGTCTATTAGGACCAACATTGTCAAAGAAAAAGACCAAAGTAGTATTGGAGGACACTTTGGACAGGACAAGACATTGGAATAGGTAAAGATGACATAATTTTGGCCTAAAATGTACCAAGATGTTAGACATTTTATGGAACAATGTGGTTTTGTGGAATAATGTGTAATTTTCCAAAAAGGCAAAGAGACATCATCTAATTCTTTGCTCCGTTGAGCTCTTCCCATACCATCTAGGCCTTGGTAATGCCTTAGTATAGATTTTGTATTGGGAATACCTAGTAAAGGGTTATGATAGTGTGTATGTTGTAGTAGATAGATTTAGCAAAATGGCTCATTTCATCCCATGCAAGAACATTAATTATGCCCCCTATATTGTAGGTCTATTCTTTAAAGAAATTATCTTAATTTATGCTTTAACACTTAGTATTGTTAGTAACAGGTGTTCCAAGTTTTTTGGCCACTTTTAGAGGATATTGTGGAAAAATATTAGTACTAATCTTCCATTTTATTCAACCTACCATCCTCAATCAGATGGTCAAAATTAAGTAGTAGGTTATTAGAAATTTTTTTGAGGACCCTTATCAAATGACATGAAAAATAAAGTTTTGGATCTACTTATAGTCCAGGAAAAATATGCCTATAATGATTTAGTAAACAAAAGCACTGGCAAAAGTCATTTTGGGATTTTTTATGGTTACCATCTAAGAAGAGTACTATAACTAAGAGACACCAAAGATATGGAGAAGAGGAGTTCCTTGGGAGAGAAATTTTTTGAACATATTAAAGAAATTAATGACCAAGTAAAATAAGCTCTTCAAAAGAGTGTTGATAAATATAAGAAAAGAGCAGATAGGTCTAGAAGAGAAGTTAAGTTCAAAGTAGGAGATTTAGTCATGGCTTATCTAAGAAAGGAGAGATTACCTAAGGGTCAACCAACCAAGTTACTAATGAAAAAAAATAGGACCCCTCAAGGTATTACACAAATATGGTATCAATGCCTATGAGTTGGAACTACCAACTAATTTGGGAATCTCCTCTATCTTTAATGTATGTGATCTATATGCCTAAAAATAATTACCTTTAGATGCTAACAAGATAGTAGTGAAAAACTCTCAAGTGGATGATTGGGTCATTGATTTGTCCACTCCTTAGCCTATGCACCTTGATAGGATATTGAACACAAAAGAGTTGAAGAAGAAAAGCAAGGGAGTCTACAAATACTACTTAGTTAAGTGGGGAGTTTTTCCTAAAGCTAAAGCCACTTGGATGACTGAGTTGGACATCAGCAAGCATGGCAGAACAGTTTTTGGTCTAACCACTCATTGGACATGGGTTCTTTTGTACCCCAATAGCATGGTGTAGGAGCACAATGTACACAAGGGACCTAGTTAGTGCAATCGTCAATTTTTTTGTGAATTAAACTCCAAGGGAAAAAAACCTAGAAAGGTCGATCTTAGAGACCTTAAAGGTAATGTTTGATAGGTTGGAAAACATATTTGGAGGCCAAAATATCACCTAGTGTTTTCTTATCTAGGTTGTTCTATGTTGGTCAAGCATAGTCAACATTTATTCAAAGGTTGACTCGAGGATGAATTTGATCATTTTTTGTCTTATTTAGTCCTTAGACATGATTTTGGATCATCACATACATAGTTGGAGTCAAATTGCATAATAGTGCAAAAAGTTGCTAAAAGGTTGCAAAGTCAACTTTGCAATTTCTTGCAAAAGTTGTCAAGAATGCATAACTAAGTGAAAGGTTGGTTGGGAAATGACCAAATGATCTAGAGGATTGTATATGTGTTTGAGATACCATATTTTTTGGTCGGTAATTATGTAGACAAGTTTTGGAAAACTTTTTGTGTCCTCTAGAGTGTTGATATGTACTTTTTCAAGCATGTTTTAGTTTTGTGTGACGGACTGATTGGATCCAATCTTAAGATTTTCCTCACATGTTCAAGGAATTTATTTAAAATAGTTCATTATGTTATATCAATAGGTTTCATTCATTTTTCTTCATTTTGTACTTTCTTAACAACCAAGGTTTTGAAGCTTTCAATGAATTCTTAGCAATCCATGGCCTCTAATTGGTTATTTCTTTGTAGATGGAAAGGGGTAATGGTAAAATGGTTAAATATAAGTTCTCTAACCTTTCCTCCTTGTATATGATGCCGAAATGGTGAGTTTATGGCTAAACAAGTATAGTGCTGAGTCACTACAAGAAGGAAAATTATGCGTAGGGTAGCCTTGTGAGTTGTAATGCAAGGTTGGGTACCTCAAATGAGGAATATAGACTAGCATGGAATATTTGAGCATGGTTTGGAAGTCTTGTGAATATTTTTTATTGTGAAACAAAGTGGATCAAGTTTAAACCATATATTTAAGCCAAGCAATGAGGGTTTTATGATTAGGGACCCTCTATATGGAACCTAGATGAGATTCTTTGTAATTAGACATTTCTTCCAAAAGGGTATCAAAATATCAAATTTTTTTTGGGGCATTTTTCAGGCCAACTTTGTGTAATTTAAAAAATCCCTTATTAGTAGGGCTAATTCTTCTAGGTTTATTTTAGATAAAGCATAGAATTGTTGAAAAAATTTGAGAAAAGGTGGAACTAAATTTGGATAATGAACAAACAAGTTTATTGGTGTTTGTGGAAGGTGTTGGAAACCTCAAATTTCAAAGATCATGTAGTAGGAGTTTGGGGGTTCTGGTGAGACACTAGGCTATCTTGGAGAGCCTTATAGAATAGATTGAGTTGAGGGTTAATTTTTTGAGTTCTTGTGTCTAGGAGAGAAAGGACCCAGGGAGGATTCTTTAAAATATCTTACCCAACCAATCCTTGGAGGATTGAGATAACCCTAATACATCAATTATTGAAGTTTTAAAGGACACCCAAAGCCATACTACATCAGAAAAGAACCAAATACATTTAAATGTTGATGAGCCTTATAATAAGTTATGGATGAGGAAGTTTGAAAATTGAAGAATCTTGAGGAAGTTTGTTTCAAGGAATTATTATGAAATTGAATTATTGGAGGACCTATATATATTGTCCATATTCAACTATGGATCTATATGAGTATCATTAATATGATCAGAGTAAATATTGTGAGTTTTATGTTGAAAAATAAAATAACATAAGAAGGAATTGGAGAGATGGAAGATATTTGGGATAGATAATCTAGTAGGAGTACAAGGGGTAAAAGTATAAGGACTATCTAGTGAAGTGGAAAGATCTAGACTAGGTGAAGATTTTTCATGGTTTTAACAAGATTAGGTGAATTGTTCCTCTAACACAAATTAAGTAACCCTAGGTTTTTTATGCATGTGCATCTTGGGTTCTTAGCAATCTTTCACCAACCACAAATATGTTTTTTCTTTAGTTTCTTATTTCTATAGTTGCAAGAATTCTTGCAAGGACCCTTTAGGCCTTTGCATTAGTTACTGTGAGGTTAGGAACACATTCTATAAATTTTCTTTCAATATTTACTAGGTGAGCACAACAATTAGATAATTCATGCTTGAATTATGTTGGATTATTCTTGGGTTACTAATGTTCCTAGTAATTTCTTGACTAGCTTATTTTTTGTAATCTTAGAGAACAATATTCCCTTAGTAATATATGTTGGTACATACCTCAAATTTATTGGATGATGTATGGACTTATATCTTGGATGACACCAAATTGTATGAATTTTATAATGTGATGTATGTAATTCACATAAAAGGAACCAAATACATTTAAAAATAGAGGAACCTTATAATAATTTTAGGATGACGAAGTTTGAATCTTGTAGGATCTTGAGGAAGTTTAACTCAAGAAATTCTTATGAAGTTGAGTTACTAGAGGATATATATATATATTTTCCATATTCAAATATGGATCTATATGAGTATCACAAAGATAATTTGAGTAAACATGGAAATTTTTATGTTGAATAATAATATACCTTAAGAATGAATTGAATAGGATGGAAGATAGTATGGATAGAAAAGTTGGTAGGAGTACAAGGGGTAAAAGGTATATAGAGAATATAGTGAAGTCGAAAGATCTAGTCCAATCAAAGATTTTTCATGCTTGTAACAAAATTAGGTGAATTGATTTAGTTTTCCTCTAACAAAAAAGAAAGAGGCAAATTTTTTAGTAACGCTAGGTTTTTGATGCATGCGAATCTTGGGTTCTTGGAAATCTTTCACCAACTATAATTTTTTTCTTTAGTTTCTTATTTTTGTAGTTGCAAGAAGTCTTGCAAAGATCCTTTACGCCTTTGAGTTAGTTTTTGTAAAGTGAGGAACATATTATATATTTTTCCTTTCAATATTTACCAGGTGCACACCACAATTAGATTGGCCATGCTTGAATTATGTTGGATTCTTCTTGGTTTACTAATGTTAGATTGCTAGTCTCTGAACTAGTTTGTTCTCTATAATCTTACGAAAGAATTTTCCAATTAGTAATATGTGTTAGCATGTATTTTTAAAAGTTATTGGATAACATATAAACTTATATCTTGGATGACATCAAATTCTATTAATTTTGTGGTGTTCTCTATGTAATTTACATGAATGGAACCAACTACATTTAAATGTAGAGGAGCCTTATTTATTAAGTTTAGGATGAAGAAGTTTAAATGTTGTAGGATCTTAAAGAAGTTTGATTCAAGGAATTCTTATGAAGTTGAATTTCTAGAAGATTTGTATATATTTTATATATTCAACTATGCACCTATATGATTTTCATGAAGATTATTTGAGTTAATATGGTGAATTTTATGTTGAAAAATAATATAACATAAGAATAAATTGGATTAGGATGGAAGATATTTTAGATAGAAAATTTTGTGATGTGGAGCCTAATCAGACTTAGAGGTTTATTTAGTGCGATTTCCCCCCAAATTATTTCTATGAGGGTTTAGGGGTAGTGCCCCCAAGATGGGGTCAAGGGGTCACACCCCTCACAGGGCCCCCAAGAGTGCTCCCTACCATAGTATAGGGTGGGATCAAGGGGCAACATCCCTATCAAGGTTTTTGGGGACATTGCCCCTAAACCCAAAAATGACTACTATCATTATTTTTTTCCATTGGACAAATTATTTTATCTCTAATTTTTTAAGAAATAAAATCTTGTATAAAATGACATAGGGTTAGGGATTTCATAATGTACGATTAGATTGTAGCTTCTTGTGATAATACTGAGCTGTAAGGGATTGTTGATTGTAATATCTAGATAATAAGAATACTGAACAAATTGTTGGTAAACATAGCCTAGGGATTGGGTGAACCACATTAAATCCTTTTTTCTTGTGTTCTCTTCTCTATGATTTATCATTTTATAATATTGGTTATATTGGCATGTAATTGTTATTTTTTTTTTGTGGTTAATCCTAATAGAAAAGTTGGTAGGAGTACAAGGGGTAAAATGTAGAAAGAATATCTCGTGAAGTGGAGAGATCTAGATCAGTTGATGATTTTTCATGGTTTTAACAAGATTAGGTGAATTTCTTTAGTTTTCCTCTAAAAGAAAAGTGAGAGACTAATTGTTAAGTAACCCTAGGTTTTTGATGCATGCACATCTTGGGTTCTTGCCAATCTTTCACCAACCATAAATATATTTTTTCTTTATTTTCTTATTTTTGTAGTTGCAAGAATTCATGCAAGGATCCTTTAGGACATCGAGTTAGTTATTTTGAAGTTAGGAACACATTTTATATGTTTTATTATAATATTTACTAGGTGAGCACCATAATTAGATATTTCATTCTTTAATTATGTTGGATTCTTCTTAGGTTAGTAATGATCTTGCCAGTTTCTTGACTAGTTTGTTTTCTCTAATCTTATAAAACAATTTTCCAATTAGTAATATGTTTTTGTACATATCTCAATGGTATTGGACAATCTATTGACTTATATATTGGATGACACCAAATTCTATGACTTTTGTGATGTAATCCATGTAATGTAGGCTTTTTCCTCTATTGTAATATATTTTCCTAATTCTTGGAGAATGCAATATGTTCTTGGTTTAATTCCCATAGTGATGTATTTATAAGTATTTTAATTGATTTTAGTAGAAGGTTAGTAGTGAGTAAAATAGGAAGTAGTTATAGAGTAAATGTTAGCTATAAAATTTCTATTTGTAATCAATCCTATATGCCTAGAACATATGATTGCAAGTTGTAGAAAAATTGGAATTGAACTTTTTGTAATTACAAGTTGATATTGCATTCTCTAATTTACTCCTTTTTTTAGTGATTGTTGCATAATTGGACTAATCTCTTTGATGTCTCTATGATCATGATTTGACTAATTTTAGAAAATTGATTAAAATTACTAGACCTATAATGTGTTTCATAGCTGTTCTAGATAGGTCCAATTTGAAAGGTTTATGGTGTCTTCTTTGGAGTTGTAGTTTGAGTTATAAAAGTGAAAAAGTGACAAAAAGTACTAATACAAAAGAAGACCACATTTCAATTTATTTAAGCGAGAGAATCACATTAACATTCATAATGAAAAAAATTACATGAAAGAGAATAATATAATATGAATCCAAACTCTTTCATTTCTATTTAGGAAAAAGGTGGAAGTTCTTTTATAACTATATACAGTCATGATACAAAAGGCAAATGGGTAAAATAAACTCGTAGAATAATAAAATTGATAATTTATTTATAAAAGATAGATCATTGTATTATTATAGAAATATGTTACATAAGTGTATTTACACATGTATCTCTTTTAATTTGATGTCTCTCTTTGTATTAACAATTGGAAAAGGTACAATGAAGCATTCCACACAAATAGTGGTTATTCTATCAAAACCTTGTAAAATAATAAATTGATAGAAGACAATAAAGAGTTAGAAAGGGATCTATAGTTGTTTGTTAATGGAAGACATTTTCATTTTGATTAGTTTATGGAGGCTTGGGTCCAAAAAAATTTAGTGCACATACAAGAAACAATAAATAAAGGAAGTGGGGGGGTATTAATCCTAAGATTTAACAATTTTGAATCCCTAGTCGATTCTATCATAACTCCTATAAATTGACTACTCTAAGAAGATAAATATTGAAAGAATAAAACTATGGAAAAATTGTCAAGAGATAACATATTTTGTCTAACAAGTTTGTTTACTATACAAGTAAATATACTATACATTATATTTAATATTTTTTAAGAATATGATGTTGGGAAAATTATAATGCAATTAGAAGAAAAAGAGGTCAAAGCATGGTACAAAACTCTTTATGATAGAACTGCATATCTTATATGTTTACTATGGTAGATTACATTGTAGTTTAAAATAGATCAGCAATGAGTATAATATCTAAACTACAATTAAAAAAGAGCATTGAGATCATTATGAACTTGAAAGTTTTAAGAAGTCAGGCATCAAAATAGAGATATAATTGATCATATCCAACTTGCTCTCTCTTAAGTAAAATAAATTCACAATATATAGTTTCATAGCTATAGATTAATATCTATTTGTTAGATAAGTGAGAGGAGAGGGAGGTGAATTTGTCATGCTTATTTATCATGTAGTCCCTTCAAAAAATTTTATATTAGGGCTCCTATCCATAATCTTTCTTAGGTCAAAATTAACCACAATATACTGACTGAAGTTATATTATCATCCTCACCAAATTTGATATGATCTTGTATGCATATATACATCACTTCTTGTGTTATTCCATTGTTTACACATGTTCTAATTATCATCCAATAATGTACTAAATGCTATTGTTCTTATCTAAAATTCCATATTCCATGTCTCCTAGTCATGGATGAATTATTATTTCATCCTTGGGTTGTAGGTTTACAACTAGGTAGGTATAGAACTATTATTAGGATGTTGCCAATGTTTACTCATTCATTCTTACAACTACCTCCTTGCTAATGATATAGGTCATCATTATTGTTCTTATCATACCTCATGGCTTATAATCTTCTTATTTTTTAACTCTGATACCTAAACCTTTAGTTCATGTTAGGTTGATGATCTCATCACAACTTTACTTACTCTATATTGTAGGGTTATAATTGCTCCAAGAATTTCAATGTTAGAGTCCACGAGCATTCACTTGATAGTTAAAAAATTATTTCTAATGCTTGCTAACATAATTAAACTCACATAACCTTATCTTAGAAGTTTACATTTTTCCCATCATTTAATTTTTGATCTTACCACCATATTGTAGATAGATTTAATCCCTAATTATGGTTCCACTACTCATAGTAGAACTAAGATTCTTTTATTCTTTGAGTTTTCCTAGCTAACTCACTTGTTCAATAGCTTCTCACATTAGTTGTTAACCTCATAATGGTTTTTGACACTTGAGTGCCAACACACTTAAACATATTCTGCATTGGAAGCCAAGTACATCATGCATGCCAAGTAAAGATCAGTTACCGAGTGAAGATAAGCTACTGAGTGAAAATTAGATACCGAGTAAAGATCAGTTACCGAGTGAAGTATAAGTGCCGAGCAGTACAAGGTGCCAAGTGTTAAAAAGTGTTGAGTGTTAACAAGTGTCAAGTGGATACAAGTACTGAGTAACATAAAGTGCCAAGCTACTTAAGGTGCTAAGTAATAAAATTTTGTTAAGATGTCGAGCTATTCAGGAAATAGCATGTGCCGAGTGTTTGCAATACTTCAGGAGCTGAGTAACTTAGTATATCAACATAAGAGTTTGTAATTGCACAAACTATGATGCAAAGAGTTTTTACAGCCGACATAAGGTAAATCTCAAAGGATTTAATGATGAGATCGAATCTTTTATTTTTCCTATGCAATTTGCATGTAGCTAATAAGAAAAAAGCTAAAGGCATGCAACCAATCAGCAAAAGATAAGTATTGAACAAAAAATGAAGATTGAATGTGGATCGTAGATCCATACCTAACCCTAAATTTTCAAATGTCTTTATAAGGAAGATGAAACTTCATTGTAAAGTGCAATGAGGAATAAGATAAGAGGTGTGAGAAGACATACAAGGGTTCGCAAGGAGTTATATTTTTAGAAGTGAGGATTATTCAGATCACAAAAAGGATCTAGATCAGAGAAAGCATAACAAGTGCCTGCAATTAGCAATCAAGGATTGTAATCAGTCAGGTTTATTGTACCTAATACTCTCTAGCAATTGTATTAGAATGAAAATCCTATAGTGATAGGTTAGCTTAACAGCTATTTCGATAAATGCTTCAACTAGGTGATGAAATCCTTTAACCAGGTGACACTTCATGTTAAGTGTTTGCAAATCCTCTAATCAAGTCACTATTGACACAGTGTAGAGCCTTTAACAGGGTAAACCATCAGAAGTGGTTGAACAATATTGCTGCACTAATTTTTGTGGGTATCATCCCCACCCCAGTTTTACCTTCTTATTCCTGGAGGGTTTTTGGGTTACCAAAATTCCTGTGTTGTGAGTTAGTGATGCATGTGTTTTGTTACATGTTTATTTGATATGCATGCAATTTACTTTCAATTAAAATTTTATTGGCTAAAGTTTGATACTTATGATTCACCCCCCCCTCTCATAAGTACTCTTTCCATATTTGAATATTCCAACATTAGTAATCCTATTGGTCGAGGTTTCCAAAGGTTACTTGTAGATTTCAATTGAGTTCTCATTTTAAAAAAATAAAAAAAATAATCCACTAGATATATACATACTACACTATAATGGCTACGAGAAGTAGATGAAGGATTAAGAGTGGGTTTGAAATACATATTATTAAGATGTAGAGTTGACATCTTCTACATGATGTATAGGTTCAAACTCCTAAAGTCCTAATGATATGGGAGTACTTAGTTCCTGTTGAGTGAGTTGATTGATTAATATTTAGGTTCAATTGTAAAGGTATGACTTCCAACTCAATTTAAATTTTACGGTTTCCAAGTTCACATGTCGTTCATGATGCTATCTCTTTTATCACTATACTAGATCAACCCTTAGAAAAATCAAATTAGGCATTTAACAGATAATCTATCAATATACTAATGCTTAATTTTGGATATAATCATGTAGGACCAGAAAAATGGGTTAAAATGCATAACATACTATGAGAAAATCACAAAACTCAATAATCATACGTTAGCACCCACTAGTCTACCATGAAAGCCAAACTAATTAAGAAAGCAATAGAAACCCCCTTTTTTGTTTGTAGCTCCCATGTTCTTCTTTCTTATCCAAATGATTGTAGCTCCAATTTGCCTATAGTGCACACAAGGTTGAAGTCAAAGCCTATGATGTGGATAATGCCATGAGAATACTTGAAGTGTGGTTTTATGTGAGAGAGAGAATGCAACATGCAAAGAAGTAGAGACTCAAAGATTCAAAAATTTGGATTTTCAAAACTTAAGCATCCGGATCTGAAATGAGAGGAAGAGTGTCCATTTTATAATTTTCACTCAAAGTGAGGGCATTGGAGTTGTCACCCATAGATGTGCGATGTGGCAAGAGATTCCTATGACGCATATGATAGAATATACCAATTGTGAGATTCTATGACACATGGAAGTCAAACTTGGATAAATGTGGAAGAGAATCTATGACACATCATAAGACACCTCAACCCACTTAAAGCCAACAATCTATGACAAAGAAGCCAAATAGAGACATGTGTAAGAGGTAATAATATTTGATTATGACAAATCTCAGCCAAGTGTCAAAGGAGAATCCACGAGGTGTCACATCCAAGTGTCATGATGACGCAATATTTTATGGAATATTTGAATTAAAAATCCTCTTATTCCAAAAAATAAGAATTAGTAAAAAATGGATTTAATGATGAAAAATGGAACTTAGGAAATTAAGAATTTCCATGGTTTGCAGATAATGAATCAATTAATTAATAAAATTAATTAATTGAAGATGATAATTATGAAGAATAATTAGAAAGAATAGGATTAAATTATGGGTTATTTAATCCTATAGAGAAAATTACCAGATGATTGGCCAAATTGATTAAATGAATATAACCGTATCCTTTGATGAAAATGTGACGATGATGTATATCGAATAAGATGATGGAAAGTAGACCAAAGCCATGGTAAAATTGATTGATAGATCAAAATTGATAACATGCCAAGGACACATGACATGAATTGGTTAATATATAACATTTAACCAACATTGTAAATGCTACAGGATTGAAATTGATTGATAAGGTTTGATCATAATAACACCGACGAACATTCAATGTTATTAAAATGGTTGATGATGCCATGATCTGACATTGATAGCCTCAACAATGTCAAATATTGAATGATATGAATGATAGTTTGACCTAGCACTGAGTGCCACAACAGTACTAAGGTTAGATTGATAAGATTGATAGGTTGATAGATTTCCAAGGCACTAAAAGCCACAACAATACCTAGGAGTCAAAAAAATGATGATTGATTTGGGATGTTTGATATGTTTCGGGTTTATTAGGACTGATTTTGAATGATTTCGAGTTGATTTGGGGTGATTTCAAGTTGTTTTGATATGGTTTTGAGTTGATTTGATATGATTTCAAGTTGATATGAAATTGATGTGAAAGCAGATACAAATGATGAAATATGGTCAATCTGGCCAAAAGATCAAAGTTAGTAGAATGAGAAAATGGGACAAATTAGTCTGAAGAAGTGATGAAACCATAGATGCAAACCATTTTTGAGCGTCTACATTTTGCCCCTCTTTGATACAATGTGATTTAGAGCGTTGTGTCAAAGAATGCTAATGAAAAAGCCATAAAAGCATGCCCTAGAGATGTGGTATATATTTATGCCCCCTTGAGAAATTGACCAACATAGGCATATGATAGGTCAATTTCATCAACAATGGGAAAACAAAGCCATAGGAACTGATGGATCAAAAATCAGAGTTAAAACACAAAAGTTATGGCCTTCAGAGTGTAAATAGGCATCGCAACCAACACAGAAAGGGTCTTTGGCACAACCTTGTAAGTAGCAGAAAGCTATAAAAGGGCTTTGAGAGGAGTTTGAAGGTCACTTTCACTCTCTCATTTGGAAGAAAAGAGCTCTAGAGCAAGGAGGATGGATTGACTACCTAGGGAGCAACATCGTGGTGAACGGTGCAGACTTTCGGATGGTGAGTAGATGCTGGACCTCTGGTGAGTACATTGAGGCTGTCTTTGTACTTTTTAGTTTTTTTTATTCCTTTTTGCTATATTTTGATGCTTTTTTACTGCCTTTTAGGCACCTAGGAGTCTGTCGGGGGGAAACGGGGTCAAATAGGGTCAACCGAGGGTCTTGAGGCGAATTAGGGCTTCCAAACACCCCAAATGTGACCAAAACACATCCAAGTACATCAATGATGTAGTTGGCACTCTCAAGTGCATCAATGATGCAGTTGGGAACCCCAACTGCACCCTAGGATGTTCTAGGGCTCTGATCAGGATCTGAATGGTCTTAGATCGACCTAAAACTTGGTATGGGTTAGCATAACCCTAGGGGGATGTTAGAAACATGAGAAAATATAGTCAAGGTGGTCAACATGCTGATAATTTGGTCAAACATAGGGCAAAAGTGGGTCAAACTGAGGTAAATGCTGACAGGGAATCATGCAAAGGGCTCGAAAGGGTGCAAACGGACTCAGAATGACTCAAAATTTGGAATACATGTTTAAAACCCTAGGAAGAGTTGAAAACATAGGCTAACTAAGGCTAGGATAGTTAAAAAAAGTCAAACTTGGTCAAATGTAGCTTTGATGGAGGAGAAAAAGGTTGACCAATGGATAGGGATAGGGTCAAAATGATAGAAACGAGCTCGAAATGACCCAAAACTTGGGAAACATGTTCAAAACCCTAGGAAGAGTTCAAAACATAAGTCAAATTAGCCAGACATGCTCAAAAGAAAAAAGTCAAACTTAGTCAAACTAGAGTCAAACTAAGTTAAACTTGGGTCAAAAGTAGGGTAAACTAGATGCAAACCATAGAAGGTTGACATAGGCTATGTGATAATGCAGGAGGAGCTACCCTTGTTACGGGTATGGGGACATAAGCCACAGAGCCTTGCACTACGTCATTAGATGACACCTGGTGAGTGAGGGATATTAGCTATGTTGGGATTATATCATGTGACATTTATGCTAGAGGTGAGGGGGAATAGGGCTTTGCTAACAGCTTTGACGGAGAGGTGGCATTCAGAGGCTAGTTCATTCCACCTATTGACTGGGGAGGTGACTGTGACACTAGAGGATGTATGGAACATCCTTATAGGATCTTGATCCATGGAGAGCTAGTAGTGTATGACCTAGCTACAGGGCGAGCAACTCTACATCGACTATTTGGGTGCGAAGATGCAGAGCTAGGGATCCGAGATTATGAGATTGGATGGGACTTATTAGTGGCACGCCATGAGCAACTAATAGTTGTGATTTGTTGGGTGATTGGTGGATATTTGATACTTGATAGATGGGGACATGGATTCCCAGTTGGATGGGGTCGAGTACTAGAGCAGATGATTATGGAGGGCATGATGTTTGCTTGGGGCCCATGCATGTTGGGGATGTTATATTATTATCTCCATCAGGTAGCATACAGAGGGGGACTATCCTTCAGAACTGGTGGCACATTATTACAAATTTGGGTATATGAACATATTGCAATATTTAGGCCTCTAGTAGATCAAGTGTTGGTGGATGATATGCCATATGCTTACAGTTATAGAGGTGTCCTAGCCTGAGGACCATTGGGATATGTGAGGTATTTTTGCCATCAGTTAGACACGATGACTCAGTTCATATGGAGACCATATAGAGCTTTCCCTGGATGGGATGATGATGACATCCACTTACCATACTATAGGCAAGAGCGCTACCTCATAGGGCGCATAGTGATTGGTCACCTGGTTATAGAGATGTACCTACTAGAGCGAGTGGGAAGATAGTTTGGGGAGACACAAGATGTACCTATAGGGTTAGCACTATTCGCTAGATCTAGAGTAGAGGTGCAAGAGTGGGGACCACCTATGATGACACAGGTAACATATGCATAGTTAGCAGAGTTATAGCTAAGGCTATGGGGGGCAGCAGTAGATATAGTGGATGCAAGTACAACAGTAGCATATGATAGGTGGTTTGCACAATATCGACTGAGACCATTGATAGATCTAGCAGTACCAATACCTTGAGGGAGGCCATAAAATGAGGAGGATGATGAGGAGGAGGTGGATGGGGGAGAGGATGAGGAGGGATTTGATGATGACGATGATGAGGATGGAGATGACATTGAGGATGCTGAGAGGGGGGATGGGGAGGGTGATGATGAGTGTGACAAGGGTGATGTTGGGGATGATTAGGGTGAGGATGAGGAGGCTTCTATGGGAGAGGATGAGGGAGCTAATGATGAGGAGGTTTCTATGGGAGAGGATGAGGGAGCTGATGATGAGGAGGCTACTATGGGAGAGGATGAGGGAGCTGATGATGAGGAGGGGGATCCAGTGGATGACACTGAGAGAGCATTAATACTAGTATAGGCAAGGCCTAGTCATTTAGATCTCTTGGAGGTGATTAGAGGGCTACAGATTTAGTTGGGTCAAGATGTGGTAGAGAGAGATGTAGTTACAGTGGAGAGAGATCAGGCAATGGCTGAGAGAGAGGCAGCTATGCACATGGAAGAGATGGTAGCATAGGAGTCTCAAGAGTTCATCAACAACATTAGGGATACAAACTTTCAAGATCTGGCAACGATGATGAGCAGGGCTCACATGGAGGCACAATATTGGTGAGATCAGTATGAGAGGTGGTACCACCAGGGTAGAGAGTAGAGAGTTTTCGTGCAGTGAAGTCTCATTCCCATAGGACATAGAGGACATAGAGTAGTGCGGGGGTGATGGGGCCTATGAGGCCACCACAAAGAGCAGAGGAATCATCCTCAAGACCAGACAGAGACCACAAGGCCAATGATAGCATAGGATGACACTGACAGACTCACATATAGAGGGGCCTCTCTATGTTACCTTTTGGCTTTTATTATGCTCTTTCATGGTTCACACCTATAGGTAGTTAGTGTTGATGCAAACCATGGTCACATACTCTGATACTTTTTTGCGACATTTATGGGATGTACTTATGTTATGATGACTATATGTTATGGACTAGATGATGACTCATGTTATGATGCCTATATGTGATGTTATGCATATGCTTTAGATATTTTTTATGAATGCATTTATGCTTTTTTGTGGACCTTATATATGATGACATCATGTGTTGATTTATTGCATGTTAGGTGTAGGAAATGCCATCTTTTATTTTTGCCACATGGTTTTCTCATGAATGAATGATTAATGTAATGTGAATGATATGGAAAGGATGTAAATGAATGCAAATGAAATGTGAATGTCATATTTATTGCTTTGGATCATTCTGAAATATGCAGGAATGTAGGATGACAATGTTTTTGGTGTATCAGAGTACGAGACCAAGGTAGTAGATGAAGAAGATGTAGAAGATCAAGGAAATGAGGTGAAAAATTGTTAGTATGATGGGAAGACTTTTTCTTGTAGAAAGTGCACTATATATCAAATGGAGCTTTATTTTGATATGGCAAATAGAATGCAACACATCATGGCATAAAGGTCTAGAGTGCAAATGCAAACCTTTTGCATAAACAAGCATGATGCAAATAGAAAATGACCTTGTCCTTCCTATGGCATATGTACATGCCCCAGACTCTCAAAGGTACATTTTAACAAACAAAAATAGAAAAAGATGACCATGAACCATCCACACCACCCTCATAGATTAGTTTTATATCATCGAGTGGCATAGGAACATGATCAAAGAAAAACAAAGTAAAAAATAAATCACTCAGTAAACAGCATGAGCCAACAGCTATCCTTGTCCATTATTAATTGTTTTTTAGTGTTTTATGTGTTTAGATGGTGTTTGACATGTTGATGATGAGATAGCACTGGTTGTGGATTCAGTTGATAAGTTCATAGTGACTGGTTGGATTGATTGTTTGTTCACGTTGCTCAGATATTGTGATTGGCATTGAAGTGTAGTACTTTGATTTTCAGTTTGCAAAGTGCAAGTGTTTATGCAAAAGGGGTGGTTATCCATAGTGAAAATGTGCAAAGTTTATTGTAAAATTTTGATGGGTTTTATGATTTTTAGGGTTTTTGAGGATATTTGATTTTTTTGTGTGACTGATTTCTTCAAGTCATTTTCCGATTTTTAGTTTTTTTTTTTTCAGGACATTTAATGATTTTTAGGGTTTTTTTGGGACATTTTATGATTTTTAGTGATTTTTTTAGGATCATATTTGAATTTTTAGGATTTTTTTTCAGGACATTTTATGATTTTTAGGGATTTTTTCAGGACATTGTTTGATTTTTAGGGATTTTTTCAGGACATTTATGTGATTTTTAGTGATTTTATTAGGACATTTTATGATTTTTAGGGATTTTTTAAGGATCGTATAAGCATATACAAGTTTTAGCTCCAATCTATTATGTGATAGATCCAAGGGATAAAAAGAACTTAGAGGTATGCCCCTAGTTCAAATTCAAACTTACACACCATGTAGGTAATATGTCCCCAGACAAGATGCAAATTATGTACAGAGGCCAATGATAGAGTGTGTGTAGACAGGTGATACTTAAGCAAGGTAATGAAGGACATTAACTAGTTCGTGAGCCATGATAAGGAACCAAGGATGTCTTGCAATATGAAGGGTATGATCAAGGAATGATAGAGGTGGAAAAGACCAGATTGAATTCTGATAGATAGAGGAGCAATAACTGATTGCACATGGCGCTTGTTTGCTAGGTTTTCACCATGGTACTTGCCCAAAGTGCCTATTTGCCAAGTTTTCACTTTTGGACAAATTTTTTCTCTTGATTCAAATTTTCATGCCAAGACGTCTGTTTGCCAGGTTTTCATCAAGGCATCCTCTTCTTTTTTTTTCTTTTTCTTTTTTCATGACATTTTTCAATTTTTTTGATATTTTTTCAGGACTTTTAGATAGAATCAAGTGTAGTACTTGTGAAGATGCATGCTATTGATGGACATGGGAAATGGTTCACCTTCTGGAGTTGCAAGCTGATATACTCCGAATCCAAAAGATGCAATAACTATATAAGGTCCTTCCCAATTTGGCTCAAATTTGCCTTGTTTTTCTTTGTGCTGTTGTGTATTATAATTCATCTTTAGGACCAGATCACCTACCTCAAAATGACGACCTCAGAATTTCTTGTTGTAGCTCTATTTAGGTCGATTGTGGTAAGCTTGTAAGTGTGTCAAGGCAGCTCGTCTTCATTCATCAAGCATTTCCAGCTCATGAAGCCTAGATATTCGATAGTTTTCATCATCAACATCTTGTAGGGATACTCTTAATGATGGAATTTCAACTTCAATGGGAAGTATGGCCTCAGTGCCATAGACATGAGAGTATGGTGTTGCACCAGTCAGAGCATGGACACTTGTTTGATATGCCCAAAGAGCTAGATTTAGCTGGAGGTGCCAGTCTCGGCCTGAATCATTGACAATCTTTTGGAGAATCTTATGATGGTCTTGTTAGATGCTTCTGCTTGGCCATTTCCTTGTGGATGGTAAATACTAGAATATCCATGGTATATGTTGTACTTCTTGCAAAGCTTGTCTACATCTTTGTTTTGAAATGGAGTACCATGGTCACTAATAATAGCCAAGGGGACTCCATATTGATATATGATATAGTTTAGAATAAACCTGGAGATCTTCTTGCCGATGGTGAGGGTCAAGGGGACAGCTTCAACCCACTTGGTAAAATATTTTGTTGCTGTGATAATGAGCTTGTGACCATTAGAGGATGGAGGAGAAATAGCTCTGATGAGATCAAATGCCCATTGTGAAAAGGGCCATGGTGATATGACTGGCTGCAATTCTTATGCTGGTGCATGGATTAGATTGCTATGTATCTGACACTTATGGCATGTTTTGGCAAAGTCATGGGCATCCTATTCCATGGTGGGCCAATAATACCTAGCTCTGACAAGATTCTTGGCTAGACTTAGACCATTGAAATGGCCTCCACATATACCTTTGTGAACCTCATGCAAGGTAGTTTCAGCTTCTTGTGAGTCAAGGCATCTGAGAAGGGTTTGGTCAAAAGATCTTTTGTAAAAGGTGTCACCGATGATGACATATCTAGCGGCTTGATAGATAAAGGCTTTTCGGTCATTTTTGGATAAGTTGAGTGGTAGGATTTGGGCATGTAGGTAATCATAAATGTCTTGATACCAAGGAGAGTTGGGACCAACAAGTGCACACACAAACTCAGATTGGGAAAGCTCGAATGCTAGAATCAAAAGTTGCTCAACAAGGAATTCACAATGTTCCACATTTTGAGGCATATCAATCATAGAAGCGATGGTAGCCATAGCATTAGCTTGCTTGTTGTGTATTCTTGGTAGCTGATGAAAAGATATAGTAACAAATTTAGACTTAAGGAAGTCTGCCATCTGCTTGTAGGGAATTAGTTTATCATCTTTGGTTTCATAGTCATCATTGACTTGGTGGATGACCAAATGGGAATCGCCAAAGACTTGTAAATGTTGAATGTTCCATTGGATAACTATCTTGAGCCCTATGATCAGTGCCTCATATTCTACTATGTTTTTTGTACAGTGAAATGCAATCCTATATGACTTGGGGATTATGTCTCCTTGAGGAGTGATAAACATAATGCCAGCTCCTAAACCATTTCGTGTATGTGATCCATCAAAATAAAGCTTCCATTTGTTAGCTACATCCATGTGAAATATGGCTTCATCTGGAAACTCTATTAACATGGGATGATCATCTGACATAGGCACTCCTGCTAATTGATTTGCTATCACTTGCAATTTGATTGCTTTTCTATCTACATATTCTATGTCAAATTCACTAAGGACCATGACCCATTTGGCTAAGCATCTTATCAGAGCAGCCCTACTAAGGAGATATTTCAGTGGGTCAATCTTAGAGATGAGCATTATTTTCTGATGGAGCATGTAATGTCTAAGCTTTTGGGTTGCAAAGACAATAGCAAGGCATGCTCATTCAATTAGTGAATAGTTTAGCTCATAGCCCACAAGTGTTCTACTAATGTAATATATGGCTCGCTCTCTTCCTTGTTCATCATTTTGTGCTAGGACAGCCCCTAATGTTGTATCTGTAGTAGATATATATAAGATAAATGGTTTTCTTGGAATAGGAGCCATTGAAACTGGTGGATGTAGAAGATAATCCTTGAGTTGTTGGAAATATTATTGGCACTACTTATTCCATTGAAAGGATACTCCTTTACGTAAGAAGTGTTGAAAGGATTTACTCTTATCGGCCAATTGTTCAATGAATCTGTGGATAGACTACAATCTTTCGTGCAACCCTCTTAGGGTTTTTAGATTTGTTGGAGGAGGCATGTCAAGTATTTCTTTTACTTTCTCAGGATCGACTTCAATGCCTCGTTGAGAAACAATGTAGCCTAGGAGATTTCCAAAGACAACTCCAAATACACACTTTTTTGGATTTAGATGAAGCTTATAGCTTTCCATTCTAGTGAATATCTAATCTAGGATGCCCAAGTGTTCTTTCCTTTTATAGGATTTGCAAAGTAAGTCATCAAAATAGTCTTCCATGAGGATGTGCATGAAATCATGGAAGATTGTAGTCATTGCTCTTTGATATGTTTCCCCAACATTTTTAAGACCAAATGGCATGACATTCTAGCAGTATGTTCCCCAAGGACATGTGAAAGCTGTCTTGTATTGATCTTCAGGGGTGATTCTTATTTGATTATAGCCAGAAAAGCCATCCATTAGTGATAACATCTCATACCCAGCTGTCATGTCTACAATGATATCTATGTTTGGTAGAGGAAAATCATCCTTGGGACATGCCTTATTAAGATCATGAAAATCGGTGCATTTTTGGATGCCCCTAGAGTGTTTTCTTACTGGTACTAGATTAGATATCCACTCTACATAATCAATGGGTCTTATGAAGCTGGCATCCAATAGTTTCTTTAATTTGGCTTTGACAAGGAGAGCAACTTGAGGATGCATTTTCCTCAACTTTTGCTTTACTGGTTTCATTCCTAGTTTTAGTGGTAAGTGATGAAGGACTAGTTCAAGATCTAATCTGAGCATATCTGCATAAGACCAGGAAAAGTTGATCTGCCTCTCTAGAAAAAATCTAATAAATTCATCCTTCTCTTATAGTGATAATGAGGCTGCAAAGTGTATGATTTTGGGGTTGTTAGGAGTTCCCAGATTAATCTCTTCTATCATCCCCACAAGTAATGCTGATTTTTCCTTTAATGGGAGTGTGTCCAATCTTCCATCCTTAGGTGACTCAGAGAGGTTTTCACCCTCGGATATGTCCTTTATTTTTACTTTTTCATGTTCTAATGGTGCCTTTCAATTTTCACCAAGAGACCTATTTGTGTCTTTTTTGGTTATTTTCTAAATTTTGTGACTGGAAGATGGAGTTGACTCCCCAAAATATGCTAGGATGTTTAGAATAATGGAAAATCTAGACTTGTGATCACCTTCTGGTACATCTTCACAGAGCTCAAAGAATTCTGCGACGGCATCATCATTTTCAAACTGATCAAACATTGGTGGTCCTTGTTGGTCCCAATCAATAAGTTCAGGGAAAACTAAGGAAATGCCATCATTGATGTTGAATAAGCCTTGGTCCAAGGCATATATATGGATATTTGCTTCAGTGATGTCATTAGGATCATGTTCAGAAGCAGGAGGGCTTGGATCCCAAAATGTTTCGATCCAAGGTGAAGAGCTAGTTTGAGTGACAGGTGGATTAACATATTTATCTTCAATGGGTAAACTATTTGGGTCTACAAATATATGGTCAAGACCAAGGGAGGTATCAAGATTGTTGACGTTAGATACAGATTGGGTGGATTTGGGTTAGTTATTCTCAGATGCCTTGTCATCATTTGAAGCATTCACCTCCTCAAATGAGGATGACTCGGTATTAGGAAGACCCAAAACAAATGGTTTGAATCGAAGTCCCAAGCTATGAGGTTGCCCTGATGCAGTGATGGGTTGAACAATGCCTTTTTTTTGGAGTCCTAGGCCACTACATCCATCATATCCCTTTTTCTAAATGATGGTGAATCCAAGTCCATACTTGTTGGGGAATATAGGAGTAATTTCTTGTTCTTCTTTAGCTCTTTCCATCCATGTAGAGGTATTTTCATAGACGTGTTCTTCATGTAGCCCAGTATGTTTTGAAGTGCAAACTTAGGCTTGTTTTGTATAAGCTAAGGTTTACCATATGACTTTGGGGATAAAGGAAGTTTCCCAATGTGAAAGGAATGAGACATGGAGTACTCACCACAACCTTGGTCTTGTATTTTAAGCTTTCCTTTAGATGCGGGTGTGAGTGTGGAAGGATCAACATACTTGGAGGACTCTAGTGGATTTACTGCATGGTTTGTTAGGACCTGGTATGCAGTTGTTCCTCTAAGATTGACACAGAACTGGAAGGGATCTGGATCACCAGGGATGGTTACCTCTACATTATTATAGGAGAACTTTAGGCATTTGTGATATGTAGAAGGAATAGCTTTCGTAGCATGAATCCATGGGCAGCCTAGTATCATATTGCAATTCATTTCTATATCTAGGACTTAGAATAAAGTGTTCTCAGTAGCTGGACCAACTTTGATAGGTAAGATGATAACCCCTGTAGAGAAATGCTCACCATCATCATAGGCTTTGATTGTGATCCTTCAAGAGGGATCCACATCATTTTCAGAATACCCCAAACCTTTGACTACTTTAAGTGTACAGATATTCAGCCCCGCTCCTCCATCTATCAAGACACGTCTGACTCTAACATTGTGGACAAAGACTTCAAGGTGGAGGGAATCATTATAGTTAGATTTTTCCTTAGGAATATCTCGAGGTGAAAATGTGATTTGTTGTGACACGGATAGGTTCCCAACCATGGCTTGGAACTAGGCAACATCCATGTTATCTGGGACTATTGACTCTTTAAGGGCTTGCTCCAAGATCTTTTGGTGTTGGGGCGATGCACATAGTAGGTCCAAAATTGATATTTGTGCAAGGGTTTTTCCAAGTTGTTCAAAAAGGCTATAATCAGCTGAAGTAGGAGCAGTAGGTCTAGATTGGGGTACAGGTCTAGTAGAAGTAGTAGGTCTAGTTGGGGCTCCAAATAGGGTGATCTTGCTACGGCATGTAGTGACAGCACAACGAGGGTTTTCAGCCTTTAATATGAATGTGGATATGTGAAATTCAGGCTCATTAAAGCAATTTGATGGTGTAGTCATAGCCGGTACATTTATAATTCACATTACCTTGTGAGTTTGAGTTTGAACTTGAGGGTTTCTCTTTGTCATGATTACGAAAGGATCTTTGAAAATAGTATGATCAGAGTTGGACGCTAGCAGTGATGGATCATCTATGATAACACCATCATCAATAAGGTCTTGTATTGCATGTTTTAGTTGGAAGCATGATGAAGTTTTGTGTCCTTTGGTGCAATGGTAATCACAATACTTTTTGTCATCCCACCAATCAGCTTTAGTCAATGGTTCATCTTTGATTAGGGGTAATTGCAGGAAGTTATTACTTAGTAATTGTTGTAATGCAGTCTCAAGTGGTATCCCCAATGGTGTGAATTTCCTGTCTTTGGTTCTAGGAGGTCTTCAAGGTTTATCTTGCATGGGAGTCTCAGTTTTCTATTGTGGAGCTGATGTTTGATTAGAGGTTTGTGAATTTGTAGGGTTTACACCTTTCAAAGTCAATTGAGGTTGTGCTATGCTAATTGTGTGAGCATCCACAATACCATCATTAGTCACATTCTTGTTTTTGGAGAAAAATTTTTCCTTGTCCTTAGATGAGTTGGTGTTTGTGTTTTCTTTTTTTATCTTGAGGACTCCCTTATGGATAAGAGCATCTTCAACACTAGCCCCTTTTTTCATTAGTTTAGAAATGGTGCTTGGACTCTTGATTTTGAGTTCATACATTAAGTTTGGGACTAATTTTTCAATGCACAAGTGTACTTGTTGTTCTTTAGGGATGTCTAATGAGCATTGACTAACTAAGCTTCTCCAACACAGTAAGAATGTGATGAATGATTCTCCTATCTTTTGTTTAGTTGAGCACAAATTAGAAAGTGTCACCTCATTTGTGATGTTAAAGGAAAAGTAGTAGATAAACTTGCCTGCTAGCTTTGACCAAGATTTGATATTACTAGGAAGTTTGGAGTACCACTCAAGTGTAGGCCCACCTAAAGAACAAGGGAACAATCTCATAAGGTAAGTGGGTTGATCACTGAGTTTAGTACATGAAGCACAAAATTCTCGGATGTGATCAATAGGGTTTCCTTTTCCTTGGTATTTTTCAAACCTTAGAGCTTCAAAGTGTTTTGGGAATGGAGACATATACAGAATTTTATCAAATGGGTTAGGACGTAGGTCCCTTTCCGTATATAGAGCGTATTTCTTTTGGACTCCCAATGCCTCGACTTGTTTCGAAAGTTGTTTGAATTGTTGTAATAGTTCTTCATTGGGGTTTTTCATGATGGTCTTTCCTTCAAGTCTTTTGTGTCTATGAGTAGACTATTTGCTGTGGCAAGAACTATGTCTACTTGGTTCTGACATTTCTATGTCTAATGAGTCTGATGAAGTGTCACTAGGTGGTGGAGGTATGTTGGCACCTCGAAGACAGAAAGGTCCCTATTGTTGGGGAACTCGTTGTGGTATTTGTTGTGGCCTTTGTTGTGGGATTGACTGCGATTGTTGTACCATGTGTTGTTGTTGTGTCGTGTGTTGTGGTTGTTGTTGGGATACCTCTATTGGTTGTATGTGAGACCATGTGCATACTTGTTGTTCTAGAGGTATTTCTTGAGGTTGTTGTGGCACATGTTTTTGTAACAAATGTTGCTGGTATGTGATTTGTTGCTCAAGGCATCTTTGGTATTCCAATTGTTGCTTGAGTTGCTCTTGTTGTTTAGGAAACATCATTTTTTGTTGTTGGAATTTTTTTTGATAAATTGTGTGTAAGTCAAGTGGGTCCACATGGGATTGTGCGTTAGGAATGTTGGATGTTTGCCCCACTTGTGGTTGTTGTTGTTGTGTTTGATGTTGTTGTTGATATGTGGGATGTGTGTCAAGTGGATGTAGACTTGGTTGTGCCTTGGAAGTGTTGAGTCCTTGTACCATTGTAGGTTGTTGTTGTCGTGGGGGTTGACTAAGTCCTTGAGAATTAAATGTCATGTTTGTATTGTTGTTTTGGTACCTTTGTGTTTTAGATGTTCCTACTTGCGACATCATATTGACTTGACTATGAGATGTGTCCCTATTAGGAATGGGCATAATGTCAATAAGACTTTTCCTTTGTGCATCTATAGGGATGGTTGCACTTGATGTTTTCCATGTTGTATTTATGAGAGGCTCCATAGTGTTTGATGTTGTAGCACGGGGTAAAGTTAGAAGCAAAGGTGTACTTTGTTGATTTGCCTCCAAAGAAGGTATGTCTGGCATCCCTAGAGCACAGGTCCCTTTAGGTGCATGTTGTTGTTGCATCATGTGACTAAAATCAAGTCTTAATGTCCTTTTGGGGTGTTTAGGGATTGGTGGTATTTCATCAAACAAGGGTTTAACATTGATGTGTTCAAATGTACTTTGGAGGTTTTCAATTGTTGATTCTTGATGGGACCTTATAGGTGCCATTATTGTGTTTGAAAACTCCAAAGGTTGTTTTCCCTTGTCTAAGCCCAAATTTATCATGGGTTGGATGTTTTCAATTATTGTGTTGGTTTGATTTTTGGACCTAGGACCTTCCAAGTTTGGGTTAAATTTGACAATTTCTTGGGCTGCCAAATGTTTGAAGTTCTTGCGAAAACTTTTGTCTTGACATGCCCTAGCCATTTATTCATAAATGATGCCATAATGAGTGTCAAAGTCATCACTTAGGTGTACAATACCTTGTTGTATGTTTGGTGTGTTAGGTTGGCTGAATTCAAATGCATGTGATTGTTCATTTTCAGGTGAGGTTGGTACACTTCCTCCTCTTGGTGGCATTGGCACAAATATAGGTTCAAAGTCAGGACTCCATTGAACCATCCCATGTGTGGGGGAAGTGTTTGGAGGAAATCTCATGGTAGGTGTATTGTTCAAGGTTTGTTGTGCCATAGCTTGAGGATCTTGCGGATACATGTTCAAGGGGTCTGCTAGTAATGGTTGTGATGCCTCAATTTGGTCTTCATCAAAGGTTTGTTGGATTTTCTTGCTCTTTATTTTTCTTGGATGAGGTTTTGGTTGTGCTTGTGCCTCAGAAAGCAAAGGTTGATAGAGTTCCTCTGGTCTCTGAGCTGCTTGTCTCCTGGTAAGTGCTGACATGATACCTAAGAGTGCAAAGAGTGGTGGGTATGCAACATGAGTGTTTTTGGGATTTGCAATTGTTTAGGAATGTTATGCAATGTGAAGAAATGTGAAATGAATTATGATTTTGATGTGCAAAGTGAAAACGTCCTAGGGATATTATGCAAATGCAAAATGCAAGGTGATGTTTTGAAGTTTGACTAGAGGGGATGAAAATGACTCTAAGATATGCAAAATGACAATTAGGGTTATGTTTGGGACTTGTTAAGGATGCTAAAGTTTGATGTATGCAAGGTATATCATGCAAAGGATGATGTTCTAGGGTTCATAATGATTTTTCAGACATGCAAAATGAGAGTAAATGCTCAAGAAGGCAATTTGGTTGATGGACAATTTGATAGGGTTTGGTAGTGAAAATGATGCTAAGGATTTTGATTAATGCAATATGAAGGGGATATACCACTAGGGTAAGTCAAAATGAAATTTAGAGATGCTAGGGATATGATTATGCTATGATAAGGGTATATGGAAAGTTTTGAACTTAGGTAAAACCTTTTGAAATTATTTTGCCTAGGAGTTTAACCTTGTGATAAAGGACTTTGGATCTTGACCAAAAATTGATAAAAGACGAAAAAGATCAAATTGATAAAAGATGAAAAGGTCAAATATATCAAGACATAGATATATTTTGACCAAAGAAAATGATAAGCAAAGAGGTAAAAAGACTAGTCAAGATCCATTATCCGTCAACACTAGGAGATACTCTAAGACTTATGCTTTGTCTAGATTTTTGACTAAATTCAAAGGTTTTCGGGGTTCAAAATGACATTTTGAGGACTCAAAATGATGGTGATGCTGAGTGGATATGTGATACAGACAATGCCTATGATGCAAAAGGGGATTTTGGGTGTAGGATATAGTTTTGGGTCAAGTGCAGAATGGGTAGGTCTAGGGGCTCCTAGATGTAGTTTTGGGGTCCTAAAGTGCAGTTTGGAGGCGAAAAATGGTCATGCAGGTACCCAAGTGCACCCTAATAGTGCCAAGTGTGACCTAACAGTACCAAATGCATCATTGATGCACTTGGAGCTAGTTTGGGTGCAGTTGGTAGTTTCTAGGCACAGTTGGTGAGCTAGGAAGAATGTTTGTTGATTCTGAGGGGTATGGTTACCAAACTGACATGCCAGGAAGCCAGGATGTTGGGGTTGATGTTAGGATGAGTTGGGAGATGAAAAATGAATGTAATGAGGTATAAAATGATTTCTTAAGTGAAGGTGATGATGCTTATGTGCTGTAGGATGCAGATCTAGGCAGGCTAGTGCAAGGTGAGCTAACCAGGTACCTAAGGGCACTGTTGAAGCCCCAAAATGTTATCTGGAACCCAAAACTAGATCTCAGGACCACCAAGTGCACCTAGAAAGTGTAGAATGCATCAATGATGTAGTTGGGGCCTAGTTGGGCATAGTTGGTAGTTTCTAGGCGCAGTTGGTAAGCTGGGCTGAAATTGAGGCAATTCTAGAAGCTATGGTTTCAGGATTGATGTCATAGAGAGGTAAATGGTAGAGGATAGTGGTCGGGCCAGTTTGGATGCTCAAAATGATGAGTAGGACACCCAGAGTGATGGATAAAGTGGTCAAGATGGTGAATAGGTATGCAAAGATGCAAGGCAGTGAATGCAAAGTGCTAATTCTAAGATGGGAATGCAAAAACTAAGGAAAGTGAAACTGAACCTAAATGGATGCAATATGAAAGGTAATAGATACTAAATGAGAACTAAAAGGTGCAATATGAAGTCTATATGATGTATGAAAGAGGCCTATACTAGGGTGAATGAAAGTGAAGTCTATGCAAGTGTGAGATCTACGTTTTGCCAAGCACATTTAGGAGAACAAGTCAACATATTTTCCCAGGTTCAAGTGTGTTGAATCAATGTTTGCAAAGTTTGATAAAGGTTGAAATGTTTTGGCAATGTGTGAGGTTTTGACAAGTTCAAATGATATCCAAGGTATAAATTTAACAGTTTGGCTTTTATCTTGATTATGTTTTACACACACGCAAGACACATTAACACAAGAATAGCTGTTGTAAAAAGTTAACAAACACACCACAACCTAGGCTTTTAGGACTGTATCCACTGAATTCCTACTTGAACTAAAGTTCAACCATGCTTATCCAGAGTGGAAAACCTAGGATCTTGGCACCACAGGCTCCCCGTTACAGTGCACTTAGTTCTTGGGGCTACCAAGATCCGCTTCCTAAGGGGCATGAATTCCCGAGGGACTGTTGCCTCTACTAAGGACCATGAGAATGTAGGATGTCTCCACGGGCATGGTGACCCCTTAAGCCAGTGGATAGAAAGGATTTTGGCCACTAAAATATGGTTTTTAGTAAGGGTATTTCATTCGGCAAGTTAATGATAAGCTTCTGCAGAAGGTCTCCCAGACCCGAGAACTGAGGTTTGACGCACCACAAGGGTACTGGAGGAGAGCTATCATGCAGCAATACCACCGACACAACTTTCACTGTAATTGAGTTATAGAGTGGCTAGAACATTGACCTAGCTTTGGCCCATTACCGCTCTGAGGTTGTCCCCTGGCATACCCAATATCGAGTATCTTGGTCCAAGGGAGGCCTCCTATAGAAGTTACATAGATTTCTCTTACACCCAAGATCCATGAATGGCGAGGGGAGAGGATACATCCAATGCAACTCGTAGGGATCTAACACCATAGAAACACTAGGCAGAAAAGCAAAAGGTTCCTTTTAAGCACGAAATGAAATGTTATCTAATCTACGAGATCTACACACATAGTTTTGAAAGACACACAAAGTCTTCGACAACATCCTGCAAAGCACACATTAGTAGTTTGTTATGATCATATCTTCATCCAATGATCGCCACATGCTGCAAATAGACCATTAGTAACACAAAATCACCTAGTCTATGTCCTAGAGAGTGATAGGAGCTTCAAATGTGAATTTCGATTGATGCATGTGCTCACTGTGAACCTAGGTGTGCTCTGACAGTGCAAATTGCTCCTTAGAAGGCCAAAATGGCTTTGTACATCCCCAAGTGTGCCTAGATAGTTCAAACTATGTCAATGATGCAGTTGGGGCCTAGTTGGGCATAGTTGGTAGTTTTAGGGTGCAATTGGGAAGTCAGGTCCAGGGTGTGGGGAAATGGGTGCCTGGTCAAGACCCAGAAACTGAAATTTTTAGAGCTACACTCCCAAGTGCACCCAAACAGTGTAGACTATGTCAATGAAATAGTTAGGGCCTAGATGGGTGTAGTTGGTAAGATGGAAATAGCAGAAAGAGGCTTTGGTGTCTTTTGGGCTCCTAAAACTGCTCCTAGGGGTCCCAAGTGTGCCCTAACAGAGCAGAGTGCACCCTAGGATAGCAAGCTAATAGAATGTATGAAACAATAGCATATAAGCATTTTAATGGACCCCCTGATTAATCTATGTGTGAAAAGGAAGAGCAGATAGTCGTTATACCCTTCCAAGTGAGCTCCTTCCTTGTACCTACAAGCACAAACAAGAAAACCCAAGTTAGATATGCATGTTCACGTCGGGTTCACCAAATGTACGACTAGAAAAATTGGTTAAAATGCATAACATACTATGAGAAAATCACAAAACTCAATATTCATACATTAGCACCCACTAGTCTACCATGAAAGCCAAACTAATTAAGAAAGCAATACAAACCCCCTTTTTCATTTGTAGCTCCCATGTTCTTCTTTCTTCTCCAAATGATTGTAGCTCTAATTTGCCTATAGTGTACACAAGGTTGAAGCCAAAGCCTATGATGTGGATAATGCCATTAGAATACTTGAAGTGTCATTTTATGTGAGAGAGAGAATGCAACATGCAAAGAAGTAGAGACTCAAAGATTCAACAGTTTGGATTTTTAAAACTTAAGCATCCAGATCCGAAATGAGAGGAAGAGTGTCCATTTTATAATTTTCACTCAAAGTGAGGGCATTGGATTTGTCACCCATAGATGTGTGATGTGGCAAGAGATTCCTATGACGCATATGATAGAATATGCCAATTGTGAGATTCTATGACACATGCAAGTCAAACTTGGCTAAATGTGAAAGAGAATCTATGATGCGTCGTAAGACACCTCAACCCACTTAAAGCCAAGAATCTATGACAAAGAAGCCAAATAGAGACATGTGTAAGAGGTAATAATATTTGATTATGAAAAATCTTAGCCAAGTGTCAAAGGAAAATCCACGAGGTGTCACATCCAAGTGTCATGATGACGTAATATTTTATGGAAGATTTGAATTAAAAATCCTCTTATTCCACAAAATAAGAATTAGTAGAAAATGGATTTAATGATGAAAAATGGAACTTAGGAAATTAAGAATTTCCATGGTTTGCAGATAATGAATCAATTAATTAATAAAATTAATTAATTGAGGATGATAATTGGGAAGAATAATTAGAAAGAATAGGATTAAATTATGGGTTATTTAATCCTATAGAGAAAATTAGTAGATGATTGACCAAATTGATTAAATGAATGTGACTATATCCTTTGATGAAAATGTGACAATGATGGATATCGAATAAGATGATGGAAAGTAGACCAAAGCCATGGTAAAATTGATTGATAGATCAAAATTGATAACATGCCAAGGACACATGACATGAATTGGTTGATATGTAACATTTAACCAACATTGTAAATGCTACAGGATTGAAATTGATTGATAAGGTTTGATCATAATAACATCGACGAACATTATCAATGTTATTAAAATGGTTGATGATACCATGATCTGACATTGAAAGCCTCAATAATGTCAAATATTGAATGATATGAATGATAGTTTGACCTAGCACTGAGAGCCACGATAGTACTAAGGTCAGATTGATAAGATTGATAGGTTGATAAATTTCCAAGGCACTGAAAGCCACAACAATACCTAGGAGTCAAACAAATGATGATTGATTTGGAATGTTTGATATGTTTTGGGTTGATTAGGACTGATTTTGAATGATTTTGAGTTTATTTGATATGGTTTTGAGTTGATTTGATATGATTTTGAGTTGATATGAAATTGATGTGAAAGCGGATACAAATGACGAAATATGGCCAATCTGGACAAAAGATCAAAGTTAGTAGAATGAGAAAATGGGACAAATTAGTATGAAGAAGTGATGAAATTGTAGATGTGAACCATTTTTGAGCATCTAAAAATCATAACTCATTTCTAACTAATTTTTAAAAAATAATAAATATTTATCATTAAACTAATCACGTCATTACCCCGTCTTCTAACCAAAACCTTGATGGAGTCAAGCCAAATAATAGAATGGACACAAAAGGAAAGGGAATATTTTATTAACTATGAAAATATGCTAGTACACTTAGTGTAAAGAAAATAGACTCCAAAACATGCCCTAAGGGCTTACAATAGAATGAAACTAGAGATAATTTCTTCTCCCAATACCTTCTCTCAAACTCCACTCTGAACTACCTTTTACAATGTCATAAATGTTCTTAAATAGATCCCAAAGGGTTAAGGATTAGGAATACATTCTAGAAAGTGCTAGTTGGAATCTACTAACCAAATAGAAGGCTCCAGAAGTCACATTAGAAGTTGGCGCAAAATTAGAAGAATCCAAAAATGGTAACCAAACTTCCGAGAGGCATAACTTTTGAACTGTAGGTCCGATTGACAAACCATTTACATTTCCAAAAAGCTCTCAAATTTCTCTATAGCCCTATGGATGAGCTTTTCTTGTCTCCCAATTTTTGGCCTTGTACAAGGTCATTTAATGCCATGAACCTAACTTTCATTCATTCTTAAGAGGACTCCAAAAATTGAAAAACTGTGATAACTTTCAAACCATGCAGCCTTTTGACCTGATTCTTTTTTTGGAATATTCTAAATTACAATTTTAATCCTCCCTCCAATTTACACCTTCTAATCCACCATAATTATGGCTCAAATACACAGTCCTATTTTTTTGACATTTAAATGTATCCCAAGGTGCTCAAATACTCTAACCTAGAAAAATGATAGCGAAACTATGAGAGTTTGAAGCTTTATTTGACCCAAATGGGTATCCAGAAATGAAAACACATGAAAAAAAAACTAAGTCTAAGCACATTTTTTTTGGGTGACACAGGATTTCCCTTATGCATCTGCATGCTCCTGCATCAAACACCTAGTGTAGATTAAAAGTGACCCTGTCACTTTATGGATGGTAGAGGAAATCCCAAATGGGAAACCTTAGCTGTTGATATCCAAGTTGAGTCCTTGATTGGTCAGCCTTTCCATTTAACCATATACTCTTCATACTGCCTATTTCTCTTACTCCTACCCACACGATGATCAAGAATGTTTTCTATCTTCTCCTTCTTAGAAGTGGGAATTGGACATGGCTCTAACATGTACTCCTCATCTACACCATCATCATGATACTCTATCAAGTCTGCAATGTCGAAGATAGGAGAAATGTGAATTCCATCTGGCAACTCCACCTCATATGCATTTCCTAAGTCATGTTTCTTCAAAATTTTGTAGGGGCCAAATTTCTTCATCTTCAACTTGTTGTAAGTACCTACTAGAAATCTCTCTTAAGTGTACCATGACTAGATCCCTCTTTTGGAACTCCTTATGTCTTCTCCTTTGATCAGCCCTATATTTATAATGTTGATTCATCTTGATAATGTGTGCCTAGACCTCCTCATCTTGGTGCTTGATATGTTAAGAAAAATCTTGATCTTTAGCACTTGTCCTCTCCCGTTGCTCCATCTTCCTCTATTTTGGTACAATCCTTGGGCTACTTCCATATACAATTTGGAATGGTGATCTACCAGTACTCTTGTTTATAGAGTTATTGTAAGCAAAATCTACTTGTTTTAGAATCAAATCCCACCCCTTGGGCTTATCCCCAACTAAACATTTTAATAAATTTCCCAGACTTCTATTTACCACTTTAGTCTGTCTATCAGTTTGCAGGTGATGTGTAGAATTGAACTTCAAGTTTGTTCTCAACTTCTTCCACAATGTTCTCTAGAAATACCCCAAAAATTTAGTGTATCTATCAGAAACTATACTCTTTGGGAGGCCATGTAGTCTTACCACCTCTCTAAAAAACAAGTCTGCAATATGGACAACATCATGCGTTTTATGGCATGGAATGAAATGTGCCTTTTGGAGAAACCTATCAGCCACCACAAATACTGAGTCATTACCCCTTTGTGTCCTTGAAAATCCAAGAACAAAATTCATACTTATGTCCTCCCATGGCTTTGATGGAATAGGAAATGGCTAATATAGTCTAGTATTGTGACTAAATCCCTTGACCACTTGACAAACCTGACAACTTTGTACAAACTTCTTCACATCCTGTGAAATTTGAAGCCAAAAATAATGTTCTCTAAGAATGGAAATGGTCCTATCTCGACCAAAATGTCCTACCATTTCTCCACTGTGTTTCTCCTTAATTAAATTTTCCCTCACAAAACTCCTTGGAATACATAATTGACTACCTTTGAACAACATACCATCCTGAATCAAATATTCTAACCACTTAGTTCTGTCTACAACAATAGGTTCTTTACAAGTTTTCCATGCTTCAACAAAATTAGGATCCTTAGGGTACAAATTCTTGAGTTCAGCAAACCCAACTACTTCAACCTACATTACTGTAAGCAGCAACTGTCTCCTACTTAATGCATCTACAACCTTGTTAGATTTTCCACTTCTATGCTTCAACACAAATGTATAGCTCTACAAGAACTCTACCCACTTCATATGCCTTTGATTTAATTTACCTTGGCTATTTAGATATTGTAATGCCTGGTGATCAGTATATAAAAAAATTCCTTTGGTAATAAATAATGCCTCCATTTCTTTAAGGCCTGAACTATTGCATAGAACTCTTGATCATAAATAGAATACTTCTTTTTTGCATCATTCAATTTTTGACTGAAATATGCAACAGGCTTACCTTCTTGGCTTAATACAGTTCCAATAGCACTACCATTAGCATTACAATCCACCTGGAATACCTTTCTAAAATTTGGAAGTGCCAATATAGGTTGTTCTATCACCTTCTTCTTTAGCAATTTAAAACTTCTCATAGCTGGCGTAGTCCATTTGAACTCTTTTCTATCCCCTCTTACTGTGTCAGTTAGGGGTGCACATATGCCACTGAAATTCTTAATGAACTTCCTATAAAAACTAACCAAACCATAAAGAAGACTATTATGTGCCAAGATGACCAAGGGAATGAAGTGAAGATAGTTGGGATACCAAGGCCTATATCTCTGCGGATGATTTTTGCTATGCAATTGAAGCGGAGTTTTTGTAAGGGATGCCAAATATTTTTTGTTATGGTAAATGATCTTGATGAGGAAGATCTTATGATTAAGACTTTAGATCACCCAATTTTATAAGATTATGTAGATGTCTTTCCAAGGGAGGTTCTAGGCATGCCTCTGAAGAGGGACATTGACTTTAGCATTGATCTGATTCCTGGAGCAGAGCCTATCTCTAAAGCTCCTTATCGCATGGCTACTCAGGAACTAGGTGAGTTACATCTTCAACTAGAGGAAATTCTAGCCAAAGGGAGCATTCGACCTAGTGTATCACCATGGGGAGCTCCAGTGCTCTTTGTGAAGAAAAAAGACAATTCTTTATGCCTTTGTATCGACTACAGATAGTTGAATAAGGTGATGATTAAGAATAGGTATCCTCTGCCTAGGATTGATGACTTATTTGATCAGATCAAGGGAGCTACAGTATTCTCCAAGATTGACCTTAAGTCATGATACCACTAGCTTCACATCAAGGAAGCAGATATTCACAAGACCACTTTTTGAATGTGCTATGGGCATTATGAGTTCACAATGGTACCTTTTGGGTTGACTAATGCTCCATCAATTTTCATGAGTTTGATGAATGGTGTGTTTTGATCTTATTTGGATAGGTTTGTACTTGTGTTTCTTGATGACATATTGATATATTCTAAGACTTAGAAGGAGCATGAGGAACACCTGCCATTGGTATTGTAGTGTTTGAGAGACAATCAGCTTTATGCCAATGTAGCTAGGTGCAAATTCTTCAAGTCAGAGATTTAGTATTTAGGACATGTTATTTTAGGTGATGGTATTGTAGTGGATCCTACAAATATTCAGGCTATAATAGATTGGCTGACACTAACTAATGTGTTAGAGATTCGTAGCTTCATGGGTTTAGCTGGTTATTATCACAGATTTGTCCAAAACTTCTCTAGGATAGCACATCTTATCACTTCTCTTCAGAGGAAAGGAAAGAAGTTTGTATGGAAAGAGAAATGTGGAGAAGCTTTCCAAAAGATCAAGGATATTTTGATTAGTGCACTAATTTTAGCCATACCTAATCTAGAAGGAGATTTCATGGTGTGCACAGATGCTTCTCTTGAAGGGATTGGGGTAGTGTTGATGTAAAATGGATGAGCGATTGCGTATGAATCATGCAAGCTCAAGGATCATGAGATAAATTATCCTATGCATGATCTTGAGTTAGTAGCAGTAGTTCATGCTTTAACAAGGTAGAGACATTTCTTGTTGGGGCATAGATTTTAGCTACATAGCAATCATCGTAGTCTTCAGTACATTTTCACTCCGCCTAATTTGAATGCTCACCAGAGGTGATGGATGGAATTTCTATGCGAGTATGATTTTGAGGTTAAGGACATTTACGGGAAGGAGAATCTAGTGTCAGATGCTTTGAGTTGTAGGAGACATGTGGTATTATCTATGACTCTTAGTGTGGACTTGAGGAGTTGGATTCTTCAGGCACTTCCTACAGATTTTTGGTATCAGGAAGTGTGCAAAGAGATTGATTCAGGAACACCTTTGGAAGGTAAGTTTGTAGGTTATGTTCGAGAATCAGATGATCTTTTAAGACATTTGGGGAGGATTTATGTGCCATTATTGGATGAGCTTCGCACCTTGATTCTAGCAGAAGCCCATCATACACCTTACTCAGCACATCCAGGTGTCAAGAAGACGCATGCTAATTTGAGACGTTTGTTCATTTGGTCAGGGATGAAGTGAGACATTGCTGATTTTGTGGCTAGGTGCCCTGAGTGTCAGAGAGTTAAGGCAGAACATCAGCACCTGGTTGGAATTTTGTAGCCAAATCTCATTCCTTCTTGGAAGTGGGATATCATCTCCATGGATTTCATTGTAGGATTACCTATGATTGTTCTTCATCATGATGCTATCATGGTTACCATTGATCGGTTGACTAAGGTGGCGCATTTCTCACTGATCAGGTCTTCCTACACAGCAGCTTCTATAGCTAATGTCTTCATGCATGACATTGTGAGATTACATGGTATTCCTAGAAAGATTATTTTTGACAAGGATCCTATATTCACATCTGCATTTTGGACATTGCTGTAGTATGAGCTTGGAGAACAGTTAAAATTCAATTTGACATATCATCTAAAGACTGATGGTCAAACAAAGAGGGTGAATCAAGTTTTGGAGGATATGTTACGGATGTATGTGATGGATAGGCAGACACATTGGGAGGACTATCTCTACCTAGTAGAGTTTTCTTACAACAATGGGTATCATAGTTCTATTGGCATGGCACCATTTCAAGCATTATATGGACGTCCTTGTTGTACACCATTGAGTTGGAACAACCTTGAGAATTGCATCCTATTGGGTCCTAAGATGCTTCATGATATGGAGCAACAGGTAGTGCATATCCATGAGCACCTAACTATGGCACAGGATTGACAGAAGAAGTATGCTGATGCTCATAAGACTGATAAGCAGTTTGCTCTGGGTGATAAGGTTTTCTTGAGAGTGCATCTGCGAAAGAGTCCGATCTGATACAAAAAGGGTTATAAGCTAGCACCTTTCTTTGTGGGACCATTCAAGATTCTAGAGAGGATTGGCTCGGTTGCTTACTGCCTTGCTCTACCACCCAGCCTAGCTTGCATTCATGATGTTTTCCATGTTTTAGTGCTTTGGCAGTATATTCTTGATATTGTGCATGTTCTTGATTGGAATGCATTGCAGGTAGAGGATGGGCAGCTAGCTTTGGAGCTGGTTCATATTCTGGAGTAGTGGGAGTTGACCCTCAGGGGTCGAACCATCAAGCAAGTAAGGGTCCAATGAGACCCTACTAATGATTCTTCAGCTACTTGGGAGGATGTAGCTAGATTACGAGAGTTATATCCCTACTTGTTTGTAGGCTTCCATGAGTAAGCCTAATCCAAGGGGGGGTGGATGTAGTGCCTACCCTCGTTCACATCCTTTTTGGACATTATTGTTGTTATTATTAGACTATGATAGACTATTTTTATGTTGATGGATTAGTGGTATTGTTTTGAGACTATCAGACATTATGTTATGGATTCAGTGGATATATGATGAGATCATTTAGACTTTACATTTCATGTATGCATGATGACCATTACATTGCTTTCAGTTATTGTTGATGATTAGTCAAATGGTTTATTATTTCATGTGCTTTATTATGGATACTTACCCCATACTTGCATGTGTATGGTGTGCGTGTTTTCTTATTGTATGGTGTTTCTAATATGATTAAGGAAGGGAGTCGTAGTCACCTGCTTAGTCGGGATCTACATGATGCACCACTTCCTGCCAATGTTTGTTTAGCTTAGCATTATATATATTGTATGTACATGCATGATTTTTTTGCAGGTTGCAGGTACAGGTATCGACTTCCCTGAATTCGCCAGGATGAGCGTACCTTATTATACTATCTCAATGATAAGAGAAGGGAGATAAATTCTCAAGTCCAAATCCCAAACCCTTAAACCAATTTTCCTAGTAAGGTAGGACAAGTATCTAGATATTTTACCTATCGAATGTGTCAGATGACATAATTCATGATTTTTAACCCTTTAGACTAATTTTGTGTGAATTTCTCTATGATGGGTTTTCATATTTTATCTTGGAGGTCTATGGTGAATTTTCTATTAATTAAGTCTTAATAAATAGATTTAATTAATAAATTAATTATTTGAAAAAATTAATATAAAATATCATGATCTTTGATATTTTCATTATAATTAATTAAATGTGAATTAATTGAGAAAAAAAGAATTAAATAAAAGAAAATTAGAAATTAAAATTAATAATAATAATAAAGTAATAAATAAATAATAATAATAAAATTTATAAAAAATTAAAATGAAATTTATAAATATTTAAATAAAAATTAAATAAAAAGTAAATTGGAGTTATAAGCTTGCATGGGAATTAATGTACCTTTTCATTTCTTATATGTCAACAACATGAGGGTTAGTGTATCAATTAAGCACATGGTGTCTACAACCCTATGGCTCATCTAGAAGGTTGGAAAAGACCCATGCTTAGTTGGTGACACCTTCTAGCTATTTCTAGAAGCATTCTAGACGTTTCCTGAGAGCTCTTTATATTCATGCATTCCTAGAAGCTTAGACATAGCATTGGAGAGCAATTGGAGCATTGGAGGACTCGGGAACTCTGAAGAAGGGAGGAGCTTGCTCTGCGAGTTTTCTGAGGAAGAGCGAATTAGCATCAGAATCCGAGTAGATTCTTGGGATTTTACTTATGCTATTTCCGCATCTTGCATTCTCTTTCTTCTTTGTATCTTCCATATGTCTTCTAAGGATTTTCTTATTTTTAATTGTATGCATTCTCAATATGGGTAGTTAAATTTATTTGAGAATTTTATATGCATAGATCTGAAAAGAACACGGGGCTAGGGTTTAGATTCATAGTCAAACCCATTAGATTAATTAATGAAAAAAGTTTGAGATCAAGGATTACAGGAAAATTCTGAGAATTGGAATTTATATTTTGTGTATATAAATGTTTATATTTTTAAATCTACATACATATGTGTGTGTGTGTGTGTGTGTGTGTGTGTGTGTGTGTGTGTGTGTGTGTGTGTGTGTGTGTGTGTGTGTGTGTGTGTCTATGCTATGATATTTGATTAAACTCTATATGTATACACACACACACACACACACATATATACTTATATATATATATATATATATATATATATATATACATACATACATACATACATATGTATATATACATATATATTTAATTAAAAGTCAAATGACATATATTTCGCAGCGAGCGAATGTTTTAAAAATCGCATCGCGATTCATCTCTGAGAAAAGCGTTTTAAAAATGCTATTGAAAAAAACAATATTAAACATGTCTTTAGGTGGGTATATGACTCGTACCTTGTACATCGGGCAGTGACATCATACCTGTGATCGCAAGTACTGCGACTGCTGTCGCAGGCCTGCGACGACAGGTATGGTGGCCACACGGCTTTTATAGCCGACGGTGATTGTTATTAAACAATAGTATGAGATTAAAGTTTTAATATGACATTAATCAAAATTTTTTAATTTGATTTTATATTTCTTTTTATTTAATATAAAATGCAACAATTATATATATTTATATATATATGTATATATATATATATTTAAATATAAATATAAATATAAATATAAATATATATATATATATATGTATATATGTAAGTACGTAAATATGTTAATTAATAAATTTAAATTATTATTATTTGATAAAGATATATATATTAAAGGTTCATATTTTATAAGGATGAGTTACTTTATAATATTATAATTTAATTATAAGATTTAATTAATTGTTCTAAATTATTAAAGAAAGAATATGCAATTTAATTAATAATTTGGTGGGGGACATTTTCAAACAAAGATTATAACTGAAAGAGAAACTTTTATTCATCTAAAATAATACATGTATAAAATGTTCCTCCAGTTATTCTCTAAACTTGGAAACATAAACTGAGACCTCTACATTTAAATTGAAGTTTGTAAATTTAGCAGAACCAAAACATGTGTTTGCATTGGGTACTCTTTATGCTATTGTTTTGGGTTTTGGGTTGACTAGTGTTGACCATTATAGGATGTCTACCAGAGGCTTAGGGGTTATGTGATTGTGATGTCATGATGATGTTTTAATCTTGATCTTTATAAAATCAACCATGGTTATGCGATGGAATGCTCTATGTATTGGTTGTAATTACTAATTGTTATAGTTGAGATTCTTATGTATGAGACACTTGACTTAACCATTTTTGGTCATCGATCAGTTATCCTTGGTTATTTTCTAGTCACCATGATGGGATTGAAATATGGATTTATTCTTGATGATGTCATGTTGTGACATGTTTTGACTCAACCATTTTGGAGTCTTCGATAAGTATGATTGAGATATATTTTGGTTATTGAGAACCATTGGATACTTTTGATTATGAGTGAAGCTTCAGTTGCCAATAGAGAGCTATTGTGTTCATGATTTTCTATGGATATTTGCTCATGGATATTTGATGCTTTTATGCATATTTGATGATTTTATTATGGATTATCTTTTGTGATTTTGAGATTTATGATTCCATGAGCTTAGGGTAGGATATCTACATGTAGTGTCGAGAAGTGGCTTGCAATGGGGGTCGTGGCCCTAAGAGGCTACTAGGGTAACTCATTGTAAGTTGGATTAATAAGTGATAACATTCACGCCTAATACTAACTGAATGAACCTAAAAAGATAAGTGTTTTGGTTCTTGCCCATGCCTTGAGTGCTTGTATAGGCTAGGATGGGAGTAGTGAGAATGCATGGTTGTGACCTTGCATTCCATAGTATGCCTCGTCAGTATGAGAGGATACTAGTGGCCACATGAGATTAGTATGGACCTGTGGAGTTTAGCTAACTACCAGGGTAACTTGTACATGATAAATGCAATGACACTTTCCCACTTGCATAGTAGGTTCCTACATGTCTTTGTGTGCCTCTGGGATTAGATGTCAGTTTTTGTGCTTGGAACCTTTGAGTTAGTATACTTTTAGGATTCCTGGACTTGCAGAGATTTATGTTATGTGTTCTGGATAGCCTGTTTGGGACTTGAGATTATCTCCTTAGCATGGTGGGAGTGGACCACTTAGGTACCACACGGTCGAGTGGCTGTGTATTTTTCACTCTTATCATTTAAGATTCATTGAGACATCGTGGCTAATGTATCCTTTATGATGGTGGATATGTATCCTTTCATTGATGATTAGCATATGTTAGATGTTGTTATCTTATGCTTTTATTTGCATGTTAGATTACTTTCTGCATATGATATAGTATATGTTAGGGGTGACATTCCTACTATGTTAATACTGATGATCTGTTTGGTGATTTGGAATGTTACGCACAGAGGGATGGCTAGGGCCCACGATGGTCTAATGATGCTATTAATGGTTGGGGGGAACCATGCACTTAGTTTATTATGTTTGATCTTTATGATGGATGTATATATGATGATGTAACATGGATTAGAATAGGATGATGTATCTTATTTCACATATGTATATTCTTTTGAGCTTTTTCATACCCTGTGACATGTACAGTGGATGATTGAGCATTTGAAATGTAATGTATGAACATTGGACTTATTATTATTATTTCATGTGGATGTTGTACTAGATGGATTCATTAATGTTAGTTGACTTAGATGTAATTCAATGTTAAGGGATCCATAAAGAATGTAACTAGTTATGTATGTTATGTTTACTTTTAGATGGACATTGCTATTGCTTCTGTTATGGTGCATGAGTTATATGTGGTATTTACCTTCATGTTAAAATTTAAAAAAAATGCTACCAAACTTAGTGAAATTCTAGGTTAATTCTTTGGATCCCTTGGCGGGGCATTACAGAAAACCTCCTCTTCCTAAACCTTGTCCATGTCCTCTACCTCTTCCTCTCTAATCTCCAAAGTTTTGATCATAGGAGCGATTGAAATCCTCATTCCTCTAGTTCTTGCTAGTACCCAAATCTTCATTTTTCCTTTGGGTCTCATTTTGACCTCCAGATGACCTACCACTACCCCTTCCTCCTTGATTGCACCCTCTTTGTCTCCATTCAAACTTTTTATTTATCTTCTCTTAAACTTGTAAGGAAAACTGGTATACCTCTTCAATGCTAGTCATTCTTACCAGAGTTAATTCCTCCTAGATGCTAGGTCATAACCCATTGATATAATGAACAACCTTCTCCTTATTTACTTTTGCATGCTCTGCTCTAATCAGAAGTTGATAAAACTCCTCCATATATTCCTAGACTGATTTTCCTACTTGCTTTAACCCATGCATCCTCTTAAACAAATCAAGCTTGTTGTCAACAAGAATGAACTCCATCTTTAGTTTGTCCACCATGCGATCTCACCTTGTGGTCTTCTCCTTTCCTCTTCCATTTTTCTCCAATTAAACCTCTTGCCACCAAATTTTGGCATGGCCTTTTAATTTAGTCTTTGAAAACTTAACCCTATCTAGATCCCTGATATCGTCATACTCAAAGTACTCTTCTAGTTCATTAATCTAGTTGATCAACTCATCTGGTTTCAAATTTCCTGAAAATACACCCACATCAATCGTAGGTCTTTTCCCAAACTTAGTAATGGCCCTAAAAAGCCTCTCCTCTTCTTGATTTGAAAATTCTCCTTGAACTTCCCCTTCTAGTATAATTTCTTCTTCTTCATTATTGTCCTCACTTTTCTCACCTGCAGTAACATTTGTTCCTCTACAGAGCTCCTCCTACAATGCTTGAACCTGCCTTTGGAGGGCTCTAACCTCCTCAGGATTAATAACTCTAGCCCTTCCACCACACTCTCTTCATGGAGGCATCTTCTTAATTCAAACCCACAACCACACAGTCCTAGTGCAAATTTCCTCACAGTCGACGCTCTGTCTACACACTCAAGAAAATCTGCTTTGATACCACTTGATGTTGTCAAGCCAAATAAAAGAATGGACACAACAAGAAAGGGAAAATTTTATTAACTATGAAAATATGCTAGTACACTTATTGTAGATAAAATAGACTCCAAAATATGCCCTAAGGGCTTGCAATAGCATGAAACTAGAGATAATTTCTTCTCCCAGTACCTTCTCTCAAACTCCACTTTGAACTACCTTTTACAATGCCATAAATGTTCTTAAATAGACCCCAAAGTGTTAAGGATTAGGAATACATTCAAGAAAGTGCTAGTTGGCATCCACCGACCAAATAGAAGGCTCCAAAATTTGCATTAGAAGTCGGTGCAAAATTAGAAGAATCTAGAAATGGTAACCAAACTTTTGGGAGGCATAACTTTTGAACCGTAGCTCCTATTGACAAACCATTTACATTTTTGGAAAGCTCTTTAAGTGCTCTATAGCCCTATGGATGAGATTTTATCGTCCCTCCATTTTTTGGCCCTGTACAAGGTCATTTAATGCCACAAACCTAACTTTGAAGCATTCTTAGGAGGTCTCCAAAAACTAAAAAACTATGATAACTTTCAGACCGTGCAACCTTTTAACTTGATTCTTTTTTTGGTATTCTAAATTACAGTTTTAATCCTCCCTCCAATTTATACTTTCTAATCCACCATAATTATGGCTCAATTACATAGTCCTATTTTTTTGGCATTTGCACGTATCCCAAAGTGCTCAAATACTCTAACCTAGAACACTGATAGTGGAACTATGAGAGTTGGAACCTTTACTTGACCCAAATGGGTATCCAAAAATGAAAAAACATGAAACAAAAACTAATTCTAAGTACTTTTTTTTTGGGTGACACATGATTGCCCTTATACCTTGGGATGCTCCTGCATCAAACCCAAATCATTCTCTCAAGCTATCTAGACAACTATAAACCCATTACATATTTAAATCCTGATGTAGCTATTGAACTAATTAATCATTTCTATTTGTCATTTAATTTATTTACCAAATTCACATACATTTTAAAAACATGCCCTGACTCCCTAAACACGTTCTCTTAGTCAATTTGAGTTATAACACTTCCTGATCTACAATCCACCTTTTAGTTTGGAATTTAAAATGTTTAATACCACAATTCTAAAATCATCACATAAATTTAAATCCAAAAATAAGATTTCTAACATAAGATTTCCAACTAATCCATCTTCCATCTTACTCTTCACTTAACTAAGGATGTTATCTAACAATAACTAGCACCATCATAATAACTCTAATCCCTAAAAAAAATTTGATATCCTATATGAAAATAAAACTAAGTATTATTTTCAAAATAATAATAATACTTATCTACTAACATTAATAAGATCCAGTTTATAATCCAAATCTAAAATCAACATATCTAAATATTTTATATAATTTAAATAAAACAAAGATAATATTATATTTTAAAATCATAGACTTATTTAACATTAAATAACATCAATGTACTCTATTAAAAGAATACTAAACTAAATTATAACTAACTAAAAACACACTAAAACACTAACATTTATCAATAATTAAACTTTACTAACTAACTAAAATATTAATATGAAATAATAAAAAGAACTATCTAATTCTAACATCTAAAAATTAATAATTAATCTTTAACTTACTAACTAAAGCTAATTATAATCTAACACTAAAACTTACAAACATAAAAACTTATAAAACAAAAATTATAAACTAACATTATCTAGTCTTAAAAGATCATTATACTAGATTTTACTAGCTTCACCACTAATTGAAACTTAACATCTAACATAACTAACCTTAATTCCCTAGCCATACAATTAGTTACTAATAAAATAACACTAGAAAAAATATATATTCTAGTAACTCGCAACAATTTCCTAATATTCTAACTACCTTCTAATATTAACTAATTTTAACCACATTATACTTTATTAATAGCTAACTAATCCTACTTAACAACTAAAATAATTTAATAATATGTTTAAAACATACTAAGATATCCTAATTTATTTTTACTTTAATTAACTTTAACTTTCAAAACAAATCCTAACATTTAACAACTTAAATACAATACTAAACTAACCCCCAAACCTATCCCTAATCCCTAATCCTATCTACAACTCCCATCCCACATTGCTAGCCTAACCCACCCTCAACCTAACTACTCACTGTACCCACATGGGTGTGAGGCCCTAAGGAAGCTAATGTCCATGTATAATCTAACATTTATATCTTTAACATCAATTTCCCGTTGATATGAAAGTAGAAATATATAATTGTTCTGTTATTTATATACTTTTAATTTTTTTAAATTTTTTTTTGAAGAGACATACGTTAGTTGACATTGCTTTAGCTTTCGACAAGAGATATGATTTTTTATTGAAATCTTTAGTCTATCTTGTGTCCCACTATACAAACAAAACATGGTTAAAAAAATGAGGAGACAAAAAAAGAATTAAAACAATGTTGAGTAGATACCTAGTCTACTGCACGATGGATTCATAAGCAACAGAGATCATGTTGAGGAATTCAAACACCATTAAATGGTCTAGAAAAGTTGTGAAGATGGGATGGAGGGTGGTCAGTTCACTTGGACACTCAATCCCACAATGAAATAAACCACCCTCCCCATTACTATTCATGTGGGCATGTGGGCATGGCATAGGGCTTGTCCACCCCCCTCACAAAAGTCAAGGAGGGAAGTACCCTAAGAAAAAGTGGAGGGGGATGTATTAAGAAAATAGATCAATTTAAAATTTTAACAAACTTGCACACTTCCACTTGTCCCTCCAAACCATCAGTCAAGTCACGTGTGTCTCAAAGGAATTCACTACCATGGCTAGGAAAAAAAATTTCATGGAGGGAATGATGAAGGGTTTAAAAGCACATGTCAAATAAACTTTAATAAAAGAAAGCCCTTCCCATTCTCCTCGGGTGGCTTCTTATGTCTCCAATCAAAATGATGATGGGGGAACATACATGTTAGACCCACACCCCCCTCCCCCCAATAACATTTAAACCAAGCTTATCTTTTAAGGAAATTTGATTCCAAGTGCTTACTTTTGGGAAAAAGGAGTTATGGTAAAAAGTTAGTTAGGTGATGTCTTAGGATATTTTAGGATATCTGTTTATATATATATAGTTTTCTCTTCTTTATTTATTTAAATATATTATGTTAATAAATCAAAATAAGAATATTTAGAGGATTTTTATTATATACTTTGTTCAAGAGAGGGAATTAATCCATTCCCCATACAAAAGACATAACTATTTTCCTCTTAGGATGAACAAATTTTCCCAATACCCCATTTTTTTCTAAGTGTTAATTTTGAATGCGAGTTATTTTTTTATTTTATTTTTGACAAGGAGGTATATTATTATTAATATTATTTCTAATTTGATTTATAACATAGGGTTAAATGTAATGCCTAAGAATTTGAAATAGAAATATTTACTTCCTAATAACTATGAGAATGCAAAATGAAATACCATTCATAAACTCAATTTTTCTTAACTTAGTTTAATTATCGGTGTCACAACTTAGAAGGAATACATTTTCTTATTAAATTTCTGCAAGGGGAAATCCCTACTTCGCATCATGAATTTTAAATTCCCACATTTAACATGGACCCATTATTGCTCTAGTGTCATGATACTAGACTTTGATACCAAAATGTCATGCCCAAAATACATAAGTTTTAATTGTAATACATAAGTATTTGATTAGAATTACTTAGCTTCCTCATACTCATGTATAATTATGAAATTTAAGTACCAATCAAATGTAAATTTTCATAACATATTTTAAACTTAAATTACATAACTTAATATATATCACCATGTTATCTAATTAACCTCAATCAAATGAATATGATTTCAAAACATAAGAATGCCACAGGAAGATGAAACATCATCAAATCTAATTCAAAGTAATCATATGAAAAAATTGAAATACCAAAAATATCATATGCAAGAATATTAATCAATTTTTTTTATCAGCACACGTGAACTAGCCACTTCTCATTTATTTCATTTTACCACCTGATTCAAAGGCTCTGCCAAGAAAGAACTAGGAAGAAAACTTGAAATCATAGTCATTTCCACAATAAGTTTAAAAATGACATTTTTACACAAGATTACTATCCTAAGGAGAAATCTCACATAATATTTGAATTCTACTAACAATTTTGAATTTCCTTCTTGGCTCTATAATATGGGAAATCATTACAAAGTCTACAACACATCAAGATGATCACAAAGAGAATGAAAACTAACTGAGAGACAACCAATCATAATATGAAGAAAAAATAAAACATTCACTCCCATCTTAGTTTGCACAACAAGTTTGACATTGAAATAGACTAGGGAGAAGGTGGATTTTTCTAAAAGGAGATGTCGGCCACAAAACCAAAATAGGTGCCCTTTTGGGGCTATAAACTCAATAACTTCCATTCTTCCATATCTTAATTTAAAAAACTATAACACATGGTTTTTGTTGATGAGTAGGGGCCCATTACACCCTACCCTCTCTCCCTCTTCTCATCCTGAGAAGAGACTCTACATTGTTGGAGTCCAACAAAAGACCTCCTCCCCTATATGGCCACTTCTACCCTCTCTAAGGGTTAGTAATGCCCATACAACCCATACAATCCCTTCAAAATTCAAAGTAAAAATACAAAAGAAAAAATTCAAGAAAAACCCATTTCAATCCCACCCTACATATGCAAAAAAAAATTTCTTAAAAATGAACCCAACATGAAAAACATGAGCTGAGGGATTCGTACCTTCAAAATTAGGTTATGGTAATTGAACAATTTGAGATGAGAATTTCCTTCCTTCTTCTCCTTCAATTCTAAATTGCACTGCAAAACTAGATGTTGGTTGAACACTCCTCCATCAAAATTGCCTCTAAATAAGATCCTAAACTCAACCACCTTCAAAAGTAATAACTCCACCACTTGCCTCAATTTTCTAGAGTCTTCTAACTCAACTAGTCATAAGGCTAACCTTAAGATGGAGTTAAATTTATCCAACTCATGATGGAAACATTCATTTTTTGCAATAAAGAAAAAATGGGGTTTTTGGGTGACCATAAAAGTCAACAAAAGGGACTAGGGGGGTGCAAAATGCCATGATTATTGGCCTTTAGGACTAATTAGGGACCCATCAAAAGCTAGGAAATTTTAGGACTTTATAGCAACCTTCAAAAAATGCATATTACTCACTAATCCTAATTAGGGTAATTAATCTTGATTACTAACTGATTAGCAAAAAGGTCACTAACCTAGTCCAACTTAGATCTTTAGGTTACTTGGTTAACCCTAACTATCATGCTAGAATGCATGTACAATTAACAAGTGTCAAGTGACACTGAAAATAACTATTACAAAACATTAACACTTAATGATTGCAAAATGATACATTCATTCAACTCAGAATACAAATAAAATATGAACAACAAGGTTTGCATCTTTTGTTAGACTCAACCCTATTTCCCACAAACATTACATAGGGTTTAATTCTATTTCTTTGTTAGATTTTTTGGCTAAAATATCCTGCACACTCATTGCACACATCAGTAGCTCAAGAAAATCACATGCATATATTTAAAACTTGTTTGGATAGTCACATAAATCAAAATGTAAATCTTTCATTTAAATAACCCTTTCTAATTTTGGCACACACATTTAGTCATCAGTAATTGTTAGTCTCAGAATGGTTTTGACATTTGAGTACCAACACACTTAACCATTTTCTACATTGGAGCTGAGCACACTACGTCTGTCAAGCCACAGCTTGTGCTAAGTTAGGAAATACATCAAGTGCCAATTGATCTTCACATGCTGAGTAGACTTTAGGTGCCAAGTGATCTTTAGGTGCTGAGAAGAGTTCAGATGCCAAGTGAAGATCAAGTGCCGAGTCATAGACAATGCTAAGCATCAGTAATTAGTAAGTGTCGAGTAACACAAAATGCACATATGAGTTTGTGTTGGGAATTCATTTTGCATGAGGTCAATGGTAGGAATCCATAGTGTAATTCCTCTCTTGAAAAGAAAATCTTTTTAAGGATCCACTCCAAGGTTTAGTGTTTGTCTTGCGACGTACCAAAATTCGCTCAGTAGAAGATAAATGTGAATGTTCACGAGGAGGCCTTTGCTGGTTCCAAAACTCTTTTACCTTGGAATCAAGTAAAATCTATTCGTTGTCTCAAAATATCACACCAAAAGAACAATGTTTTTGTATTTTCTATTTTTTCAATGAATGCAACTCTAACAATGTAGCTAGTATGAGGTCCTATTCTAATAGGGGGGTTAGCAAAGAAAATAACGAAACTGAAAGCAAATAACATGAAATCAAATAACTTGAAATTGAAATTCCTAAATAGACATAAGCTACTAAACACAACACGCTGTGAGTTAAACCTTTGAAGAAATCGATAGGAAACCAATGAAAATAGGAGCAACGCTTCCTAGAATCCACTAATGCAATTGTCGATGAGAATCTGTAACAAATCGAATGATGTTTCACTCTTCATCAAATTGCAAGGCCACGAAAAGTGTGCTCATGCGAGACAAAAGGCTATGTAGACACAATCGGGTGATCTCTTCTCAAGCTCATTAGGTCAACGAAATTCATATATCTGTAGCAAACACTAGAACTAAAAGATTGCACGACCAAAAACAATGCAATAAAACTTTGGCTCAATCATAGTCTCATGAATAAATCCACAAAACAATGACACATTCAGGCAAGAATAACTACACTCCAAATGCGAGCACCAAAAGCATAACTTTATTGCATAATAACGGTGGCCTTTTTTACATTTTACAATGGGGTATTTATAAGAAATTGTCTCCTCAATTTGTGTTGAGAGTGAGAGATATCTTAATGCAATAAAAATGCCTTTAAAACATTAAAACAAACTAAATATATACAAACTGGTAATCTAACTGATGCTTGGAGGGACTCCATCCATATTTTATTCATTAATTGGATGCATGAGCCCTTTACATGTTAAAAATAATGAAATCATGAGAGAGAAAATAGGAGGAAGCCATCAGTCAAAGTAGAAGTGCATGGAGACACCAAAAATAGAAGTTGGGCCTTCACTTGATGTATGTTGAAGTTGTCTTGCCATCAAAATGTGTTTCCAATGCATGGAAAGTGTTATTTTTGGAACTTGCAGTTGACTGTCGGTGCACTTCTGAATTGCGGAGCCTCATGAAAATGCAGAGCTGCGGACCTACAAAGTTGTAGACCTCGACTAAGTCAAAAGCTAAAAAAACTTTCTAAGTGTCAAAATTGAAATTCTGGCATCTGGGTTTTTTTCATCTTCATCCTAAAGATATATTTGGATATTTTCTCTTGAATTTCTCTATAATCTCAATAATTTTAGTGGCATCAGGAAGATCCAAAGCCTCATACTTATCTTTGACCTTTTGTTTTTAATTGTCCACCTCAATCCGAGTTTCTACAAAATCCCCAAGTTTGGTATCCAACTCTAACTTCTGTCCTGAAGGCTTATCTGATATCTTCATCACTGGATGCTTCCTCTAAATTTTTTATGAAGTTTTCCACAACTACCTCAACTAGTAAAAGCTTCTCCTATTCTTCATCTTCAAAAATATCCAAGCATGCATCACTATATAGCTTTTCTGCTTCCAAAATTTTCTCTCAAGCTTGGTCCTTGAGCCTATGTATCTCATCATACAATGTTTCCATCACTTTATTTCCCTCTGCAATCTTTTCTATCCAATCATCTATCATGTCTAGTTCTTCACCAGTATATACATCAATCAAAATGCAGTACCTTTGTCCTTTTATGGCCTGTAGAATTTGCAAATCCTTGCCCCAAACTCATACCTCATCCATAATGCTGAAGTCCTACCTCAAAATTGCCACAATCTTATCAACCTTATCTTGTGTAGCATGTAATAATTGTAGACTTCCTATAATTATAGTGATACCCCTATCCTCAAGGTTGTCTCACCAATCTTGACAAGCTCTCAAAAATGGATTGAGTCGTACACCTTCCCCTTCTTTCAAAATGGTAGTCAAAGTCTCCTTGGGGTATTCAAAGTCAAGAGGACCAATAACTTTAGCTAGATATCCTTTCAAGATCTCAACTTGCCTTCGAAGTGCTCTGATTTCAATCTCATCATGTTCCATGTGGTTAAGAACCTCTTTGACTCCCATAGTCATCATTTTTCGAGAAGTATCCAATGTAGGTTTCCCTAATGTGATATCCTTTACCTCATAGTCCTGAAGGCTGACAACTTCTTCATTTGTACCTTTTGAGGGATGAGCCACTTGTGCAAATAGTTCCTAATTTTGAGTAGTGGTAATGAATGCAAATGGTGTTGCATCCTATAATGGAGAGTCAGGCTTGCTCAAAATCTCTGCAATGTCATAGATATCATCCTTTGAAGCAAGGAATTGATGCTTAGCACTTCTCATTATTTCCTTCCAAAACCATCTTAGGATATGTCTTTCTCCAACCTTAGCTCTAGATGATGAAGGGATGTGTTCAGCTACCTCCTTCCCTTCGTCATTTTTTCTTGGAGTTTCCTATTGTGAGGGTTCTTCTTCTATAGTCTCAGTTTCTATAAATCCCATAGTTTGATCCTCAACTTCCTGAGAAGGCTATTGTATTCATTCCATTACCTGTGCCTCTTTTGATGGCTCACTAGTAACCCTTGGTTTTGGTTCTCCTTGTAATGATGATTCCTTCTGAACATGTTCTTCTGAACTTGGATGTGGAGGTGTCACTGAAACCCTATCGACCATCATAGATTAAGCTGAAGATGGGGGTGTTGGATGAGGACCTTGTGTCTCAGATGGCATCTGCATCCCATCTTGCTGTTGAGATTCACTTGTAGGAGTATCTCTAATCTTATCTCCAACCAATTCTATACCCAGTGGCATGAAATCAAAATTTGGAATGGAGAGAATATTATCACCTAGCTCTCCTTGCTCATTCACCCATCATTGTACTTCATCTTTCGACGAAGAGAGCTCTACTATTTTAGCTTGGGTGGGTGGTGGGATATTTGTGACATTCTTATTTCTTTCCAATTCTGTAGCTTTGGCAAGTCGAGTTCTCCCTTGTAGAGGCACTTGTTCTTCCTCCCCATCTGACTTTGTTTCATCCTCATCTGATTCCTCAAGAATAGTTTTAGGAATAGAGGGATTAGGCACTAATATTTTATGAACTCTCTGCCTCTTGTTCATTCTAACCTTGACACTCCTTTTCTTTTGTGGAACCATAGGAGAAGTGAGCTCTTGATGCATTGGAGGAATGGATGTCTCTAGAATCTCTCCCTCCCCTTGCTAGCTTGACAAAATAGGAGGCAATGGAAAATCAACCTGGAAATGAGAAATCCTAAAGTCATGGGGGTCCTGGGGAGTAGATTCATGTTGCTGCAAAGGGGCCTATTCTTCAACATGCTCTATCTAGATCCTTCGAGGAGAGGCTCTCTTCCTCTTTTCTTTCTTCTTCTCTGGTGGATGGTAATATCCTACTGGATGATCAAGCTGGTAGACCGTTTCTGGCCTAATAGGAGACTGGAGTGCAAAGATAGGAATTGTGACTTTCCTCCCCTTTACCTTTTCTGGGAGAGCATGTATATGGAATATCATTGTATCCGAAATTGGATCAAGAAGAAAGGGTTTCTTGATCCAACTCTTTGTCATTCTGATGACATGTCTTGCTCGATGATTAATATCATCCCCTTCCTCTCTATCAATTTCTGCATTCAGAATGGGCCTCTCACCAACTTTATCTATATTAAATAAGGGATCTAATAGCTCCTTCAAATCTTGTATCCTTATCTCATCCAGGATGGTCAAATGCAGAGCCTTCTCTTCTAAATACAAAGTCATTCTATAATAGTCCCTGATACGGACATCATAGTCATTTTTGGCATTCATCCAATGATCTTCAATAGCGTCCTCATGGTAGAATTCTTTTCCTACCAAATTTTCCACTTTACCAACACTATCAAAGAATGGCCGGGGAGAGTTATATTCCTCAAGCAGATAGTTCTCACATTCCCATTCGAAGGTCAGGATATCTTGCTTTCTCTTTACTTGGTATACCACTATTACAGAAGGCCAATCCCAACAAGGCCTTAATTGTTTCTTGATCCTCTCATAGGCTGACTCAATCTGCCAAGAAATTTCCATTAGAACCAACTTATCACTTGGGTACCTTGGGAGCTTCTTTGGATGGATAGATGCACCACTGACCTGAATGTATGTGAATGTCCAGAACTGGATAAAATATGCACCAAGAGCTATGATTTGTGCCTTGGACTCATCAAAAAATCTCTTTCCATAGTCGCCTTTCATGAATCGAATGATGGCGAAGATAAAGGCATCATTCACAATCCGGTACTCTTTGCTTTGCAGTGAGAGCTTTTTCTTAACTAGCTGAGGATAAACTATATAAGGCCATTTGTTACAATCCTGCATACTGCCCTTTTTGTACAACCCAGAATAGTTGGTGGCCCGTACTACAAGTAGATAAATCACATAAGTCATATAGAACTTCTTCTTGTCCTTTACTGTTCGCAACTGATTACACAAGTTCTCACTAAGTGTGGTAGCCCAATCTAGTGGCATCTTTGCGTGTTAGAGGGTTTCAATGAAGTTAACCATGAATGGAGTGAGATGACCTACTGTCGACAGTCCCATAACTCTACTTAGGAGAATGATTGAATATCCAATGTCATCCTTCATATATCCTCGAGCCATATCTACTTTGCTGATTATCTTTCCTTGATATGGCTTCTCAATGAAGTATGAGGAATATATAATGTCCATGGCCTCCTGGTGATGATCCTTATGCCACTTCTCAGCTGCTTCATATGAAAGCCTGATAAACTGATCAGCTCTGGGTAAGTGAAATATTCTCTCGATATTATCAGGTCATAGATCCAAGACTACTTCCCCAGTGACAATCTTTACCACCCTTTCCTTGGGAACAAAATGTCAGGATAAGGTCATGATCAATTCAGCTGACTGAACAGCCTCAGAATGTGATGCTGTATTTACCAATCCGGACCATATTAAGGAAAATCTCAAAGAATATCTTTTAGTTGGGTTGTTACAAACCCTCAAAAATTCTCCCAAATCCGTGTGTCCAAGTTCTGTGTCTTTGATCTTAGAGTGTTCATTGTGTAATCATGACTTCGGGGTTACGCCTTGAAACTTGTATACGACTGGCTTTGCTATTGATCCGAATGTGGACGCCATTTGATTGTATTACCTACACATCACAAAAAGAAAAATAATTAATTACTGGATACATAAAACACATTAAAAAAAAAATTATTTTAAAACAAAGTGAGGGCGGTGGTCGTGGCCGTGCGGCGCTGTGCAAGACTTCTGTTGGGCGTTCATTTTGCATGAGGTCAACGATAGGAATCCATAGTGTAATTTCTCTCTTGAAAATAAAATCTTTTTAAGGATCCACTCCAAGGTTCAGTGTTTGTCTTGCGACGTACCAAAATCCACTCAGTAGAAGATAAATGTGAATGTTCACGAGGAGGCCTTTGCTAGTTCCAAAACTCTTTTATCTTGGAATCAAGTAAAATTTGTTCGTTGTCTCAAAATATCACACCAAAACAACAATGTTTTTGTATTTTCTATTTTTTCAATGAATGCAACTCTAACAATGCAGCTAGTATGAGGTCCTCTTCTAATAGGGGGGTTAGCAAGGCAAATAACAAAACTAAATGCAAATAACATGAAATCAAATAACTTGAGATTGAAATTTCTAAATGGACATAAGCTACAAAACACAACACGCTGCAAGTTAAATCTTCAAAGAAATTGGTAGGAAACCAATGAAAATAGGAGCAGAGCTTCCTAGAATCCACTGATGCAATCATTGGTGAGAATCTGTAACAAATTGAATGATGTTTCACTCTTCATCAAATTGCAAGGCTATGGAAAGTGTGCTCATGCGAGACAAAAGGCTATGTAGACACAATCAGGTGATCTCTTTTCAAGCTCATTACATCAACGGAATTCATATATCTATAGCAAACACCAGAACTAAAAGATTGCACAACCAAAAACAATGCAATAAACCTTTGGCTCAATCATAGTCTCGTGAATAAAATTCACAAAACAATGACACATTCAGGCAAGAATAACTACACTCCAAATGTGAGAACCAAAAGCATAACTTTATTGCATAATAACGATGACTTTTTTTACATTTTACGATGGGGTATTTATAAGAAATCATCTCCTCAATTTTTGTTGAGAGTGAGAGATATCTTAATGCAATAAAAATGGCTTTAAAACATTAAAATAAACTAAATATATACAAACTGGTAATCTAACTAATCAACTAATTTTCTTCTCTCGATTCTCAAAATGAGAGTCAGGAGTCAAAAAAAAGTTGGGGGGTCCCCATTCAAAACTCGAAATGGGGCATGTGTTGTGAATACCACAACAAATAGCCCCCAAAAAAGGAAGAAATGTGTTAAGCATTTCTTTATCAGCAAGCATCCTTCTGACTATATCGGACATCAACCTAGCTTTGAACATCTCAGGATTATTTCAAATGACTTCATAGTCAAAATACCAAGACTCAAAACTTTGAAGCTCAGTGTGTGCATTATGAATTCATTCCCTTCGATTCCTTAGAATGTAGTCCATTGAAATTTTTTGACAATTCAAAAATGATCTTCCACTCCTCCTAGCTCATTCATTCAAAATCTCCACGAAGACTTTTATCAACCAATTGATCGACCAGATGAGAGAATCAATTCGAGGGTTCTTGGCGGGATGTCACGTTCTTTTGATTTTTAGGCCTTTTGAAGAATTGTTCCATGTTGTTTGAAATGCCACTTTTGATAGAGCAATACTTTGAACATAAACTATTCTGTTTTGAGAACATATCTCGGAGCCTTTTCAGATCTTTGGAATCCTTCATTCTTAACACCATTTTTTTTAAAATTAAATTTCTTCTATATCCTAACTATGCTTAGACTATGTAGTCAGAACATTAGTGTCATTTCTTATGAACATGCCTTGCATTCCTCTTTTAGAACTTTTAAGAAACTCTCATGCCAATCAATGGTCTTAGCTATCTCCGAGGAGACCCCTCCCATTTGAACCAGTTGGAGCTTGAATCATCCCTCATCATCTTTGAATTCAATCCAACAACACCTAAAACGATCAAATTTTAAGTTTTGCAAAGTGTTGAGAACTTTTTGGTCTAGAGTCCTAATTTCTTGACTAAAAAAACCCTTTATTTCCATAAGAAATGACCAATGTTCGGTTGGTGCACAACACACAATTGTCTGAATGTTTTGACGAAGAAATACCCCTTCCTAAAATTGGGACCAAAGAGTGGTTAGTAGAATCCTAAGAAAAATCTCAAGTACACCTTACCCCCTAGGAATCAACTTTGAAAACAAAACACACAACTAAAAGGAAACACACGACTGAAACACTTGCAGAAAGGAAAAATCTATTCTAGATGCAGAAATAAAATCTAACTTTTGTTGTTTTTTTTTTTTTTTTTTGGCTTCAAAATAATGTTTCAGAAATTGCCCATTTATGGGAAAAGGTAAAAACTCCCCCTGTAAGGAACTTAGCCTAAATGTGTTTTCTTTGAGAATTTTTGCAATCTAATATGGGCCTGTCCACAAGCATTGAAACTTAGTATGGCTTCTCAGCTTTTCTTTCGCCTTATCCCAAAGTAGGACTAGGTCAGAAATCCTTAAAGATTTTATGGTGGCCCTCTTGTCAAACCATCTCTTGACAATGGCTTGATGTTTAGCCATGTGTTCCAATGTAGTTGTTCATTTCTCTTCCATTTCTAGAAGATTCATCAATCAGATTTGTACTCTGTCAATGTCATCCGCATACCCACTCATGAATTTTAAAATAGGAATCTTAAGATTGAGCGGGAATACCAGTTCTTGCCCATAAACAAGTAGATAGGGAGAAGTACCCAAGGCCTTTTTTACTCTAACCCGATCTATCCACAAGGCATATTTCAATTGTGTATGCTAGTCCCGAGGGTACTCCTTCAGTAGTCATTTTATCACAGTGATCAAATTTTTGTTCTTTGACTCCGCTACCCCATTTCCTTGCGGGTAATAATTTGAAGAGAATATGATGATGACTTTGTTTTCAAATGCCCATTGTGTTAAAAATGCAGATGCAAATGCAGATCCATTGTCACATACAAGAGTGAATGACATTCCAAATCTGGTAACAATGTGCTCTTCCAAAAAGTCTGTCACCACCTTAGTAGTGCAATTTTTGAAATTCTCAGCCTCTGTCTAATGTGTGTAGTAATCGGTAGCTGTAAGGCTGAATGCGTGTCCAGTTGATGATGGTGGGTTTACTGGACCAATGAAATCCAGTCCCCACTTTGTGAAAGGGTGCACCTCGTATATCGATTGAAGTGGCATTGCTGGGTGCCTTTCTTTGTTAGCACTAGTTTGGCATGTATGACAGGAACGCACGTGTTCAAATGTATCCTTGAATATTGAGGGCCAAAAATAACCTGACATTAAAATCATGTGTGCTGTGGCTTCTGCTAAACCGTCTCCTGTACCATTCTTGTCATGAAACTGTTCCAAGACATCCTTAGCTTCTTCATGTCCTAAGCATTTCAAATAAATCCCCTCGTAGTTCCTTTTATACAACTTGTTATCAAGTAACTTGTAAGACTCACATTTCATCTTAAGTCCCCTATGTTACGAACTATTCATCCATTTGGGGCATTGATCTTGTAGAAGATAATAAACAATATCCTGGTACCATACATCTGTCACCACACCTTGATTGATATCAACTTTTGACACAACCATCTTCTTTTGATCTTCTTCATCAGTTTCATCATCAAATTTGAATTCCTTTTGATTTCCTTCTTGGTTGTCAGTGATCATTTTGGATAATCCTTGACCTCTAACTAATCACATAGGTTGAATCTCTAGATCAAATTCTTGAAGTATTGCCATCCACTTTCCTCTTCTTTTGCCAAGTTCATTCTGCATTAAAAGCATTTTTACTACTGGGTTAGGTACAATTGTATACACCTTACTTCTAAGTATATAGTGACAGAACTTCTTCACTACCTTGATTAACGCAAAGGACTGTTTATGAAGATTTGAATATTTTAACTCAGCATTCTTTAGAGGACAACTCATGAAAGCAATGGGTCACTCATCTTCCTTCTCTCTTTTTTGCATCAAGATCCCTGCACAAGAATGTTCGAAAGCAAAGGAATAGATCTTGAAAGTTAATCCGTAATCTGGGCTTACCAAAATAGGGGCTATGGATATGGCAACCTTGATATCTTGGAAGGGTTTCTTTATCTCTGGTACCCATTCTATTTTAGCCCCCTTTTTGAGTAAATCATTGAGGGGGCAGACTATTTTTGCGAAACCACTTATGAATTTGCGTACAAAGTTTATCTTTCGAAAAAAACATTTCAACTCCTTCCGATTGTGAGGGGGTACTAACTTCAGAATTGATTCAAATCTATTGGGATCAATTGAAATTCCAACCTCAAAAATGACATGTCCCAAGAGCTTCCCTTTAGTAACACCGAACGAACATTTCTTGGGATTGAGTGATATGTCGTACCTACAACATCTATTGAATACTTGCCTCAAATCAGCAATATGAGTACTTCGATCTTTTGAAAAGACAGTCAAGTCATCCATGTAGATGACTATACATCTATTTATCAATCCTTTAAAAGCTTCATCCATTGCTCGTTGAAATGTAGCTCTTGCGTTAATCAACCCAAAAGGCATCCTTCTATAGGCAAACGTTCCCCACTTGGTTGTGAAAGTAGTCTTTAGCCTATCTTCTTTGTCGACCATGATTTGGTTATATCTTGAGCAATCATCCAAGAATGACATCATCTTTGAACCATTAACGATTTGCAACACTTCATCTAGCGAGGGTAGAGGGTAGTTATCCTTCTAAGATGCCAAATTCAAGTTACGAAAGTCGACACAAAGGAAAATTTCTCTAGTCCTTTTCCGTACAGGGACAAAATTTTCTACCTAGTTGGAATGACAGATAGGAAATATGATCTTAGCATCCAGTAATTTCTTAACTTCTTTCATAATCAATGGTTCGATTATCGGATTCACTGGTCGTCTCTGCCAGAAAGGTTTAGCATCTGGTTTCAATGGGATGTCATGTGTGATAATATCAGGATCATAAGTCTTTAACTCTTCATAACTCCAAGCAATCACATCTTTATACTTGGTGAGCAACTTGAGTATGTCATCCCTTTCCTTTTGATTGCATGCTTTTCCTATTTGCACCATTTTTGGTTCTTCATCCATGCTTAAATTGTATGAGTCATATTCTTCGATTCCTTTCTCTTGAGTTGCCCTTCTATTGATTGTTGATTCATCATAGTCGAAGATGCGTTCAAGTTCAACCATCCCTTTTGGAATGTTGTTGGTTTTCAAATTAAGGATTCCATCATCATCCTCAATCTCATCATTTTCAAGCTTGTCTTCAGGTGTATCATCAACCTCTTGTCCTTGGAAATGGCGACTGTACATAGTAAACTCGAGTATATGTTGATCATCTTGAAAGACCTGAAAATTTGTGATATTATCGAGAATGGCAGGAATGACAACTAATTCAACTAAGAATCTTTTCAACTTTGTTATTTGTACTAGATGTAAAGCGCTGGCTGAAATTGCAAGGGTGTCTGCTACCACATTCCTTCTTCTTGGAATGGATTTGATGTTTAGAGCTTGAAAGTCATCCATTATATCCCATACTGTTTTCCTGTAAGTGATTAATCTTTTGTCGTTGCATGAGTATATGGATTTTACTTGTCTTATCACTAGTTGAGAATCTCCTTTGATTATAAGAGTAGTAACTCCCTTTTCCAATGCAAAGAGAAGTCCTCGAATCAAGGCTTCATATTTTGCACCATTATTAGTACATCTAAACTGCAATCGATATGCGGCATAGAAAGACCTACCTTTTGGGTTGATTAGTTCAATACCTGCACCAGCTCTTGATTTGCATCTAGAACCATCGAAGTAGAGTGTCCAAACTATATTTTCCTTGGGTTTTTTGACTTTGTGCTTATTCATCCTCAACTTTTCTTTTACTTGAGCCTTGAATGACTATTTCTTGGGAACCCATTGTAACTTTTCTCGTGTGGGGCTTTATGAATCTCCTTCATATCCCATGGATAAAGGAAGAGTGTGTTTTTCTTGCTTCTCCTAAATTTCCCCTATTAGCCCATTGATTTGTTCAACTTTAGGTTTAGGATGAATGACTACTGAAGTCCATCCTTTACCTTTGACATATCATCTTCTTCTTTGAACTTTGATCATCCTGGGAGGAGGAGAAGACAAACCTCCACCATCTGAAGAGGTATCAATGTATGATACATTTAAATCTTCACTTTCCTCTTCAGTTTGTGCAATAAAGTTGGATGAATTCACTAAATTTTTACTTTGGATAACTTCTTCATTAGAGGTCTTCGTAATTTTTTTTCCCATTATTTGTGTCAAAACTTTTGCTACTGCTTCTTGGCACGCTGAACATTCAAACTCTGAATGACTAACTTTGTGCAATTGTTAAAATTCTGGAAGGAGGAGGACACTAGGGTCAGCTTCCTCTCCTAAACACTGTAGATTAGTCACCATACTTTCTATGAATTGTGTCATGATCTCAATTTTGGGGACCAACACATTAGGTTGTTCATTTTTCTCTTGAGATGTCTTGTTTGGAACCACGTCCAATGCCATCACTTTATATGACCCCAAGTCAGATTGTAAGAATGCTACCTCATTTGGGGCGTTGTAATCCATGATCATTGTTTTCAGTTTGGGCTCAGCATCTATCTTGATTTGATTGTTCAAACCTTTCCAGGGAAACCATAATTGAGTGAAATCTGTGGAGAACCATCCTCTAACACATTTTGTCAACTCCCTACTTAGGAGTAATCTGTATGTTTCCGTGATGTCCATTACATGTATGTCAACAATATCTTGGATCCGAGGATCAACTATTAGTTGTATCCACACATCTTTTAATACTCTAATGACTTTTACCTCTATTTTATCCAACTGTATTACCACTCGGTTAGAGGGTTGAGGATCAACTCCCAGCCTTTGAGCTATTGATAATGGCATCACATTACACGAAGCTCCTGAATCAATAAGACAATTGTGAAGATTCTTTCCATATATCCTTATTCTCAGCAAAAATGGGGTACCTTGATTTTGTCCTTAAACATAGTGGGTATAGCTTCTGCGGCATTTACTTTTTGCTGCACCGTCTTTTGAGGGACATTATTCGTATTATGGGAAACCTTTGTATTATCCAATGTCTTCATGAGTGCTTCTTTTTGTTGTGGACAATTATGCAACATGTCGAACATGGACATATTGGCCTTTATTTTCTTTAGGTTTTCAACTACGTTATATTTTTTAGTAGACCAAGCAGGGTTCTTCAGTATTGTTGGTAAGTTCACCCGATTCTGATACTGTGGTCCTCCTTGGGCTGGCCTTACCGGTGGTGGATTGTTGCTTGCTCTAGGATTAGGTGGAGTTGGTTGCAAACTAGGAGGAATTCCATCGATCAAGGGATCCCTCTTTTTTTTGAGATTATATGTATTTCGATTATCATTTCAAAAGGAAAACATCTCATCATGTTGAAGATTGGGTTCTTGACTAAAAGGGAATGAGAATTCTTCATTTGCTTGTTGTTCCACTTGTACATTCTATGTAGGATCATAAGATTCTAATAGCATTGCGTTGAATTGAATAGGAGGTGAATTATCATTCATTGGCAGGTTTTGATTCACATCCTGACTACCATTGTAATACACACCATCATTGCTAGGCATATTTGGGTCATCATCATACTGATTAATATCAGCATACTGAATGTTATTATTATCAGCAGGAATACTTCAATTATTTGGTCGAGTGTTCCATTGTCAATTTTGTCTTTGGAAACCATTATTGCGATTAGGAGGATTGAAGTTTTTTCCTTCACCGTTGTTTCCTGCATTGTTGTTACTATTATTGTTGAAGTTCCTGTTGTAATTCTGACCAAAATTGTTTTTTTAGGGGCCAACATTGTTTCTTTGGAAGTTGTTACTTTGTCCTTGTGACAATCTAAGATGAGTCAACTCATTTTTCATCTGTGACATGGTCTTCTTCATCTGACCAACTTCTGAAAGGAGATTGTTATCTATTTCCACAGGAACCGTTGCTTTTTGTTCAAAGAAGGCTACTTTTGGGGGCTCATACCCTGGGTATGTTATCGCTTGAGTTTGTGGAGCGAGTACCTATTGCAATGGAACTAGGTTCATAGGTATGAACTGACTAGGTAGAGTGAGTGCTCCCATAGGAACTATTGGCATGGTAGGAACTATTTGCATAGGAAGCATCATTCCTCCTCCATTAGGATTAGCTTGCTTTGTGAACGTGATTGCTTCTGCAAAGACTTTGTCCAATGTGTCAATATTTGTTGCAGGAAGTCTTCTCAGAAAAATTGCAGTAAGAGGATCCATGGCATTGAAATAAACTTGGATGGCAACTTCAACCAAAATTGTGTACGGTGTTTCCAACTTCTGGTAGGCCATATGAAAATGATGATTAAAGCATGAAACTGTTTCAGCTGGGTCCCTTTTTATTGATATGAATTGTTGATGTATCACTGCTGGATTGATGAAAGTTTTGAATTGTTCCAAAAATGATTTTTTGAAAGTGTCCCAATCTCCAATACATCCTAGTGGTAGGTTCACGTACCAATTGAAGGAAATCTCCCCCAGAGAGTAGGGAAATAAATGAAGAACCACATCTTCATTAGCAATTTGCTTCTGGTTGAAAATTTCCATAAAAATCTTGACATGATCTTCAACGATTCTTGTTTCTCCATAAATAAACCTTGGACAAAATTTCTCAGGATTCTTCGGGAGGTCATGGAGGGAACCTCTCAAGCTAAGGGGTGAATCAACTGCGTTTGCAAAAAAGGCCATCGGAGGATTTTGTGGACCTAAAGGTGGGTTGAAAGATGATGGGAGTGTTGGAATATGTGGAGGTCCACCTGGTGGTTGAATGGGTGGTGGAGTATAAGAAGATGATGAAATGTGAAATGGAAGTGGTTGAATTCAAGGTATTACTCTGTCACTACCTAGCTTACGAAAATGAGTAAGCTCTAGAAATTCTTGGGCACTTTGTGAAGATCTTAACGCTCACTGGAATGGGGATCTAGGGTCAATATCTTCCAGCTTGTATCAATATAGGTAAAAATGTACCTTTGCAGAAGTACACTTCCTCACTTCTTCTGAATTTTGTGCACCACAGAGTTTTGTGGAGCTATGGATCTACAGAGCTGCGGAGCTGCGGGTTTGTGGATCTGCGGAGCTGTGGAGCTGCGGACTTGCAGATCTATGGAGCTGCGGAGCTCAATTTTTGAAAATTTTAGAAGTAATTTATGAACCTTTTACATAGGGTAGATTATTGCAAGGGTGCAAAAATTTTGAAACTTGATCAAATCTTTCTTGTTTCCAATAGCATGTTCTTTGTATCAGGCCCTCCTTCTAGCACCACTTCTATTGGGTGTTCATTTTGCACGAGGTCAACGACAGATCCATAGTGTAATTCCTCTCTTGAAAAGAAAATCTTTTTAAGGATCCACTCCAAGGTTCAGTGTTTGTCTTGCGATGTACCAAAATCTGCTCAGTAGAAGATAAATATGAATGTTCACGAGGAGGCCTTTGCTGGTTCCAAAACTCTTTTACCTTGGAATCAAGTAAAATCTGTTCATTGTCTCAAAATATCACACCAAAAGAAAAATGTTTTTGTATTTTCTGTATTTTCAATGAATGCAACTCTAACAATGCAGCTAGTATGAGGTCCTATTCTAATAGGGGGGTTAGCAAAGAAAATAATGAAACTCAAAGCAAATAGCATGAAATCAAATAAATTGAAATTGAAATTCTTAAACGGACATAAGCTATAGAACACAACACGCTGCGAGTTAAACCTTTGAAGAAATCGGTAGGAAACCAATGAAAATAGGAGCAATGCTTCCTAGAATCCACTGATGCAATTGTCGGTGAGAATCTATAACAAATCGAATGATGTTTCACTCTTCATCAAATTGCAAAGCCACGAAAAGTGCGCTCATGTGAGACAAAAGGCTATGTAGACACAATCGGGTGATCTCTTCTCAAGCTCGTTACATCAATGGAATTCATATATCTGTAGCAAACACCAGAACTAAAAGATCACACAACCAGAAACAATGCAATAAGCCTTTGGCTCAATCACAGTCTCATGAATAAAATCCACAAAACAATGACACATTCAGGTAAGAATAACTACACTCCAAATGCGAGCACCAAAAGCATAACTTTATTGCATAATAATGACGGCCTTTTTTACATTTTACAATGGGGTATTTCTAAGAAATCATCTCCACAATTTGTGTTGAGAGTGAGAGATATCTTAATGCAATAAAAATGCCTTTAAAACATTAAAACAAACTAAATATATAAAAATTGGTAATCTAACTAATAAACTAATTTTCTTATCTCGATTCTCGGAATGAGAGTCAAGAGTCGAAAAAAAGTTGGGGGTTCCCCATTCTGGACTCGAAATGCGGTGTGTGTTGTGAATACCACAACAGTTTGTAACTTCACTAATTCAGATGTAAACCATTTTCATGGCTAACATATGATGAATCTCAAAGGATTTAAGTGATAAGATCGAATCTTCTATGCAATCTACATGCAACCAATAAGAAAAATGGAGAAGACATGCAACTAATAATAAATGTGCAAGGAAGGAGTGGGAAACAGAGATTCAATATGGATCATAGATGCATGTCTAACCCTAAGTCTTCAAATATCTTTATAAGGAAGATGAAATCTCATTGAATCATATAGAGGGATGAAGGAGTGAATGAAAAACTCTAGTGGAGTTCAGAGTGAAGAGTAACATACTTAAAGGAAGAAAGAAATAGTTAAATATTCAGTTGATCAGAACTAAATAAGATATACGAATAGACATCAAATTTCATAGAATCAAAATCAGAGAAAGCAGATCAAGTGCCTGAACTCAAAAATCAAGGATTGTAAGCAATCAGGTTTATTATACCTAATACTCTCTAGCAATTTTATTAGAAAGAAAACCCTATGGAGATAGGTTAGCTTAATAGCTATTTTTTTGATCCTTTAAATAGGTAATTAAATCCTTTAATAGGATAACACTTCATGTAAAGTGTTTGTAAATCCTTTAACCAAGTCACTATTGATACAGTGTAAAGCCTTTAATAGGGCAGGCCTTTAACTGGGCAAACCATTAGAAGTGGTCAAACATTATTGTTGTAGTGATTTTGGGGGTATCATCACCACCCTAGTTTTACCTTCTTATTCCTGGAGGGTTTCTAGGTTACCAAAATCTCAAGTGTTATGTGATGATGCATACATTTTCCTCATAATTTCTTAATGTTGTTATGTATGCATGTTCATTTCAGTAATATGTTATTAAAGGGTTTAAAAGTAGAGGAAGCAAGGTAGGAACTAAGAAAATCCTTGAAAAGAAGGAATGATATAGCCATAGCTGAAAATGATATAAACTATAAGGAGATTGATACCACAAAACTATTTGCCAATGGAGACACTAAAGAGTTTGATGCAGCAATAGCAGATCTGATGGAGAAAAACAAAGTTCAAGCAGATGAGATAAGATCTCTCAAGATGGAACATGAATCACAGGCCATAATGTTATGTGAAATCACTGAACAAAAGAAAAGAGCAGTTGAGGATAGAGTCATGATGGAAGATGACAAAATAAATCTTGCAAATAGACTTGAAGAAAAATGTATTGAATTAACAGGGATCTCAAACATGCAAAATGATACACTTGCCCAAATGATGAATCTTCATCATGAACTAAATATGAAAGATATTGAGATCTCTACTTTAAGGATGAAAAATGAAAAATTAAAAAAAGAATTGAAAAGAGAAAAAGAAATAGCAGAGAATCTCAACAAGTCAAGTGAAGTCATCAAGTACTTTGAATAGTTGATGAAATTCCCAAGATTAGACCATGATACATCAGGACTTGGATACAACAGCATTGAATTAGGGGAATCATCAAAAGGTGTTGAGAAAAGAAGTGAAAAAGGTAAGGGTTCTAAACACACTTGTCATTACTATAATAAAAAGGGGCACACTACTAATGTTTGTAGGAGTAGAAGAATCAATCAGCTAAACACACCCAAAAGTAAGAGTTACTGTCACAAGTGCAACATGCAAGGACATATAACACAAGATTGTAGATCCAAAGTCACAAGGACACAAAGATTTGATGGACATTGTTATAATTGTAAGAAGTATGGACATAGAGCATTTGAATGCAAATCAAAGCCTATGTGGACATCAAATCAACTAGCAAAAACAAAAGGGAATGAAAATCACTATCATTGGGATTATAACACCAGATATAGCTATCATTATTATCAGGAATATGGACATATCCCTAAAAATTGTATAAGGACATACTTTAGAGGGAATTATAGCAGCTGGCTAAGTCAAACCACTTGTTTTAGCTACTTGAAAATTGGTCATATTAGCAGAAACTGTCCTACAAGATCTAATGCACCAAAAACTGAATCCAACAAAGGAAAAGAAAAGATTGATGTCAAGAAAATAAGAAGAAAAATGAATCAGACTTGGAAGAAGAAAGATGAGTGCAGCACATCAAGTGGAGGGATCACTTCACCCAATGGGTCAAGTGATCATACTTCATCAAATTGAGCATAAGAGAGGTGTATGGGATTGATATGCAAAGTTACATCATACATCAGTCTCAAGACAAAGAAGTACTAAAAAGAAGAAATAAGCATGGAACAAGATGCCAAGAAAAAATTTTAAATGATGATGTCAAGCTTTCTTTGGATGCTGAGTAAAATTCTAGTGGATGCCAAGTTCTTAACAACAATTGAGTTGATAACTAATGCCAAGTTAAATAACTCTAATGGAAGCCAAGTGAGTAGTGCAAGCCGAGTGTGCAGTTGAGCATTTAATGCGATGAAAATAGGGTATATTATCGCGATTTTAATCACTTTTTTCATTGTGAACTAGAAGCAAAGGAGAAGAAAAGAGAAAAGTGACTTCATAGCGGAGAATCCAGTGTTCCAAATAGATTTCAACCTCTTTCAACAATGATTAAGAATAAATCTCATCGATCAAAGGTATTTCACTCAAGTTCCAAGCTATGTAGAGTTTGAAAGCTTGTTATATATTTTAAAACCCTAGTTTGGAAAGCAATGGAATTTGGGTCAAGAACCTCTAAAGGGAAGGAATTTCATTAAGTACAACTAGTCAATAATGAAGTCAAACAACCTGTATTCAAGCCCATTCCATAAGTTACCTATAAAAATGACCCTGCCAGCACATTATCCATTATCCCATTCAAAGTAGTTATAGTATAGGATGTAAGGAAGTGTTATAAATGTAAAATTAGCACCATAGGTGATCTTGAAATTTTCCATGCCTATGAAAAACTGTGTGAGAATAAGATTTTGAAGGATGAATACAAGATAGTTGAGAGAAAGGGTTTGACCAATGCCCTAGTTTATCCTATAGGATTCAAAATTGAATGGATACGGATTATTTTAAGCAAAATCCACAATGGATGTTTATGGTTGGAAATAGGTCCACTTAAGATTACAAAAGGGATAGTACATAGGGTTACAAGTTTCCCAACCCTAGATCAGACTAAGACCCTGTGTAGTGAATCCAAGGAGGTTATTGAGAAAAACATAGGTTCCCAGTGGAATAAAAGAGGGATGACAATTCAAACCATCTAGGATCCTCTTGTTGAATTTGCTATTAGAATCATTGCCCATAAATTCTACCAATCCAGTCGATTGAACAATGTGCCATGCATAGCTACTGATGCAGCATACAAACTGGTAAAGAAAGATCACACATATGATATGTCAGAACTTATGTTACAATAGATAAATGAAAACCTAGGAGCTATAAGGAGATCAAAAGGTGCTCAATGCAAATTTGGTTTAGTTCTTATGTGTATATTATTTTATGTTATGGAAGAGTTTCCTTCTATAGGAAAGGTGAATTGGGACCCTAACAAAATTGCAATAACACAAATTAATGAGTTCATTGATCAGATGGGTGATAACTTTGAAGCCCAAATGACAAGCTATTTTGAGGATTTCAAGAAATCCATGTGGCAAAGGGTAAGAATACCAGTTTCCTTAGTAGAAAAACACATCAATGACATATGTTTCCTAGTTGACATAGATTTCACCTATATCTAAGCAGCAACTCCAAGGATGCGATGACTAAGGCCATTTGGTTATGAACTAGATGTGGATGAAGCATCTGCAGCTATCACTACTTCGCTTGTAGAGGAAATAGACAAGTCTTCCAAATCTTTTGGCACATATGATATGGTTAAATTAAAGATTGAAATAGAATTAAAGACTACCTCTATAATCAAGAAGAAAGATAAAATGGTGAAGAAAATAAAGAAAAAATTTGGTAAAGAAATTGAGGTAGAAGGAGAAGATGAAGAAGATGATGATGACAATGAGGATGAACAAGAACAAGGCCCAATGGAATTAACTCAAGGTTTGGGTGAAGATAAGGAGGAAGGTGCTAAGGAAGAAGAAGCCAAGCAAGCACTAACTCAAGTCAAGCCAAAGAAAAGAAAGGCAATAGAACAACCTCCAGCTTAGCCCAAACCAAAGAAAACTGCCATGCCATCACCTCAAAAGCCAACAACTAGAGTTGCAACAAGGGCCTCCACACAAAAGGCTAAAGAGGAAGCTAAAGAGAAGAAAAAAAATAAAGATGACATAGGAAGAGCCAAGGAAAAGAAGAGAATATGTGGCTCAACCTAATATTGATGAGGAAGATCAATCTAAAAAGGTAAGCCATTCTCCTAAGCCTTCAATTGACACATTATGTGAAAAGATTGGTAATGAAGACTTAAGTAAAATGAATAAAGTTTATTTCAATAAGTTCATTAAAGAGGAACAAAATAGAATAGAAGAATCAATCTATGGAATGATGGCACAGCTCAAGTATACTCCTCTTGAACTAGATGGACAATTGCCAAAGGAACTATCTAAAATTGCCGAAGACAGATGACACTTTTGTTTGAAAATGGAGAAGGAGATGAGAGAATCAACCCTAGTAAGCATACTACCTAATTTTACTAAGGATAAAATAGAGAAAGTAGTCAAAAGGCATAACACTAGGTTTACACCTAAATACAGGGCATTCTTCGTTCTCCAAAACAAAATGGAAGAAATTGTACAAAGAACAACAAAATCATGGAAGAATTTGTACAAAAAGTTTGAAGATTTTCTTGAAGAAGAATACAAGGAAGAAGCTATTGCTCTACAAAAAGAGAGAAGAAAAAGGAGAGAAGAGAAGGTAGAAGTAGAGAAAAAGATTGAAAAGGAGGAAGGAAAAGATGAAGACAGGGGTACTGGTGAGCAGTAAGAAGATCAAAGTGTACAAGACAAACAACTTCCACCTCCTAGTCCTCCTCCCTCTACTGCCACACCTATAGAAATCATTAAAATTAAGGATGTTTTTGACACCTCATGTTAGAACATCAACCCATTAACTACAGCGGATCTCACTAAGATCCTTGACCAAACAACTCTACAAGAAAAATTATGTACAAGTCCAATTTTGGTCAGTGTGGATGACTTACAAAAGTTAGTAGAAAAAATAGTTAGAGATAAAGTGAAACCACAAGAACTACCTTCCATCATCTCTACAGCTACTAGTGGTCAACACCAAATGCCAACAGAAGTTACATTAGGAACAATTAACACTACAAAGAAGAAGCCAAGTGCAGAAGGAGACAAAATAATAACACAAATAGGATAGATTGTTGTTTCTGATCCTACAACACAAACACAAGGTGCACCTCCTCAAATTCTTATTATTGATCAAAGTAGTAGACATGAGGAGAAGGAAGCAGAGAAAACCCCCAAAGAGCAAGAGGCTATACAAGCATTGGTAAATTTTCTTACCTCTAGGACTCCTCCTAAACAACCTAGAAATGTTGCAATGCCACTACAGGTGTCAACACCAGGGTCAAGTACTACAAAACTTGCAAGGGTGCTTCACTATGGAGACCCTAAATTAGATGAGGAGATAGTCATACTGAATTATGAATGCAAAACAATAAGCATTGATCAAATCAATGAGGTGTAGGAAGCATTGAATAGAAGAAAGAGCCAAGAGATACTCAAGAAGGAATACAAACAAAAGCAAAGATTACATGAGATTAAAGACATCTTTATGGATGCCTTCAATTTGCAATTACCAGATGAGTCCAAGCATATAATGGAACAATTGTCAGATATTGTTGACCAGGTGAAAAATGTAGACCAAGAGATAAATGCAAAACTTATGGAATGGTCTGAAAGAAAATTCTAGAGGAAAGTAAATGAGAAAATATCTAGTCAAATTGCACTTTCCCAAGTTGAAATGGCAAAGGTAATAGAAAAAGTGAAAAAGGTACTTGAGAATATAGTCTCATTGTACAAAAAGTTGTGTGACTTTTCATACTTCACACAAGAGACAAGCCAAAAAATAATGAGCATGGAGAGGAATCTGAATATTTCAAGCATCCAGCTACCAAATGATCTAGCTCAAAGTGAGAAGCATTTTTCTCAAACACTTCACACTCAAAGGGAAATAGCTATATTAACAACAGAAGAGGCTAACATCAAGGACAAACTGATGTAGCTCTAATCTTCCATTACTCCACATTTGGAAGTACTTCATAAAGAACAGGTCTATGCTGAAACCATTATCAAGAAAGATCCTAATCTTTCTACCTTAGATAGACTTGTTCACCTTGCTACAAAGACTGCCATCCAACATAAGTCATTAGAAATTTCTTTGAATAATTGGGATGTAGCTCTCAAGATTATTATGGATGTAAATAGTACATTTTTGGCAAAATATGGTCTTAACCCTTACCGCCCTTTGACATTTGTGTCAAAAAGGGGGAGATATATAAGTAAGGAGAAATTATAAGATAATAGGGGGAGACAAGATAAAAAGGAGAAATTATAAGATAATAGGGGGAGACAAGATAAAAGGAGAGCATGTTTTGCTTACAAAGAAAATACAAATAATGGTCAATCACCTCAGGGGGAGTTAAAATAATTTTGAGGTATATATTGTAAGTTACAAAATTTTGATCAAGTTTTTAAACCTCTGTATACATACCAAGAATATTAGTGAATGTACTCATAAGGTCAGTTAAGTGTTTTTGTCACTCATGTCAAAGGGGGAGATTGTTAGTCTCAGAATGGTTTTGACATTTGAGTACCAACACACTTAACCATTTTCTACATTGGAGTCGAGCACACTATGTATGTTGAGCCATAGCTTGTGCCGAGTTGGGAAACCCATCAAGTGTTGAGTGATCTTCATGTGCCAAGCAAACTTCAGGTGCTGAGTGAAGATCAGGTGCTGAGTGATCTTCAAGTGCCAAGCAAACTTCAGGTGCTGAGTGAAGATCAAGTGCCGAGTAACATTTAGGTGCCGAGTAATAGACGATGCCAAGCATCAAGAATCAATAAGTGCTGGGTAACATAGAATGCACATATGAGTTTGTAACTTCACTAATTCAGATGTAAACCATTTTCATAGCTGACATATGATGAATCTCGAAGGATTTAAGTGATAAGATGGAATCTTCTATGTAATCTACATGCAACCAATGAGAAAAATGGAGAAGACATGCAACCAATAATAAATGTGCAAGGAAGGAGCACAAAACAGAGATTCAATATGGATCATAGATCCATGTCTAACCCTAAGTCTTCAAATGTCTTTATAAGGAAGATGCAATCCAATTGAATCATATAGAGGGATGAAGGAGTGAATGAAAAACTCTAGTGGAGTTCAGAGTGAAGAGTAAAAGACTTAAAGGAAGAAAGCAACAGTTAAATATTCAGTTGATTAGAACTAAACAAGATATACAAATAGACATCAAATTTCATAGAATCAAAATAAGAGAAAGTAGATCAAGTGCCTGAGTTCAGAAATCAAGGATTGTAAGCCATCAGGTTTATTATACCTAATAATCTCTAGAAATTGTATTAGAAAGAAAACCCTATGGAGATAGGTTAGCTTAATAGCTATTTTTTTGATCCTTTAAATAGGTGATTAAATCCTTTAATTTGGTAACACTTCATGTAAAGTGTTTGTAAATCCTTTAACTAGGTCACTATTGATATAGTGTAAAGCCTTTAATAGGGTAGGCCTTTAACATGGAAAACCATCAGAAGTGGTCAAACATTATTGCTGCAGTGATTTTGTGGGTATCATCCCCACTCCAATTTTACCTTCTTATTCTTGGAGGGTTTCTCAGTTACCAAAATCTCAAGTGTTATGTGATGATGCATATGTGTTCCTCATAATTTCTTAATGTTGATATGTATGCATGCTCATTTCAGTAATATGTTATTAAAGGGTTTAAAAATAGAAAAAAGCTAATAGTTTTGATTCACACGCCCCCCCCCCCCCCCCCCCCCTCAGAAGCATTCTTTCCATTAAGACATTCCAACAAGTAACTACATAATCAATATATCATAACTTTATTCATTAACTCAGATTAAAATGCTAGAAGAATCATTATTAGGCATGCATATAATTAAACATCATAAACATCATCAATAGGGCATATTGAACTATCTGAAAGCATAAAACCTAATCCTCAAGGTACCAAAATCAACACCCTCATCAATAGGTGAAAATGCCCTGTATCATCGTTAGTGAAATTTTAATGTTTAAACAATTGAGATACGGTAGTAGTTCTCGAATCACTGAGTATTAAGACATGGATGTATCAATTGATCTCAATTTCATTAGGATATGCACAACATAAAACATTACTTCGTATCTATTTAAATCTCCTATAATGGTTTTAATAGAGAATTCATATTTGATAAGTACATATGAGGAGGGGCCTTACACCCTCCCCCATTAGGCTTTGACTTCCTCTTGGAAGTCACACAACTAAAAATATTTTTTCTATGCTAGACTGTGGCTAGACTTATTCCAAGATTTACTCATGTAAAATTAATGATTAATAATTTATATACATACTTAGGGATGATAACATAATTACCTAATCATTTTTACTAAAAGTGGAATTCAATCCAAAACTTTGACATGATGACATTTTCTAGGGTCAAATACTCCTCAAAACATATTGGTCACATATAGACAACATTCTAATCTAGTATAAAATACTTATAAAGTCTCTAATATTAATAATATAATAAGATATTTCAAATTCGACATACCCACTCATTGAGTAATATTTGTACAAGACTCCCTTAAATGAGGTTTCATATTAAGCAACTTGGCTCTTTATTAAGGTTAAACAATGTTACTTTAGAGTTTCCACAATGTACTAATTTTTGGATAGGATACAAAACAATCCATTGCTACACCTGCACCTTGTTTGTCTAAAAATCCATTTAGGTTAACTCATAACATTATCTAGTTGTATACTTGGGTGCCATTTCATTACTCATAATAGTTAATGAATATTTATTGGTCATATTCTTGAAGTCTTGGGGGAGGGTGGGGAATGAATAATCTCACTAATAACCCCATATTCTAATGTTATACACCCATATAATTTTCAGGAATCTCTTTTGGTAGGCCCATCATATGTCACTTTGCCAATAAAATTCACAAGAAAAAGCCTCAAAATTAAATTCATCATCAAGGATGTAACATCCAATGCAAAAGTCTAAAACAAAAAAAATAAAGAGTGGCCACAATAAAAAATAATAATAATCAAGAAGTAAAAACATGACCTAGAGGCAAATAGAATCATCAATAATATAGTTTGGCTAAATAGCCCCACATCACATTTCTGGAAAAAAGAAAAAATATTAAAATATCAACATCTAAAATTAGACAAATAAGGAAATAAATCCAGTTACTCACAAAATTTAAAATTTTGATATAATGCGACCATGCTAGGGTCACTGAGGAAAATGAAGAATCTTAGGTCTTTGAAATACATTGAAGGGATCTTGAATTGATTTTAGATGGTAGTCTAATGACCATGTTGCTCAAACTTTGATTGATCCCACATACTAAGTACATACTTATCTTCATCAACATCACCCTATCATTAGGGTTTATTGTACAAAGGGGTTTGCCCTAATCAAAACATGCTCCAAAAATGAAAATGTGAGGATACTAATATAAGTCCCCTTCAATCCTCTTGTTGTTACATTTGTTTCCTTTCAAAGAATCTAAACATGTGGGAACATCAATGTCAGTAGAGTTGTACTCTGAGTTGTAGTTACAATATTAAATCTCTTATCCTTAATTCACTAAAATTGTATATTAGGGCTCCTATCCATAATCTTTCTTAGGTCAAAATTAACAACAATATATCGACTGAAGTTATGTTATCATCCTCACCAAATTTGGTATGATCTTGTATACATATATACATCACTGCCTATGTTATTCCATTGTTTACACAAGTACTAATTATCATCCAATAATGTATTGAATGCTATTGATCTTATCTAAAATTCCATATTCCATGTCTCCTAGTCATGGATGACTTATGATTTCATCCTTGGGTTGTCAATTTACAAGTAGGTAGGTATAGAATCATTATTAGGATGTTGCCAATGTTTACTCATTCATTCTTATAACTGCCTCCTTACTGACGATATAGGTCATCATTATTGTTCTTATCATACCTTATCCCTTATAATCTACTTATTTCTTAACTTGGATAGCTAAACCTTTAGTTTGTGTTAGGTTGATGACCTCATCATGACTTTTCTTACTCTATATTATAGGGTTATAACTTGTCCAAGAATTTCAATGTTAGAGTCCATGAGCATTCACTTGATAGTTAAAAACTTATTTCTCATGCTTGCTAACATAATTAAACTCACATAACCCTATCTCATAAGTTTACATTTTCCCATCATTTAATTTCCATTCTCACCACCATATTTTAGATAGATTTAATCTGTCATGCCCAAAATATATGCGTAAAACACACACAATTTTTTTTTATTTTTTTAGAACTAAGATTCAATAAGATAATATGGTCATAAAAGATTTTAAATGTTTAACTATCATGGAATTAATTCTTCGAGTAGTTTTAAATTCAGATACCCATAGGCACTTTGAATCTAGATGCAAGTTCACCATTGATATAAAAGGTTACAACGTAGTTTGGAACATTTCATAAAAGAGATTATTTGGGTGAAGTAATAAGTTCTTAGTAAATAAATTAATTAAATTAAATGACTAATCCATTTAACTAAAGTCCTAATCCATCAATTTGTTTTAATAATTTCTTAAAATATTACCCCCTAAGGATGATAATAGATTATCACAACAACTTATTTAATACTTCAAAATGACTTACTAACTAAAATGACATCCATCTCTTAATTATGTAACCTTGTTTAGCATCAATTAATTATGATCAAAATACTACTAACCTTATAATGAACTAATTAACTAGTCCTTCTTATTAACTTAATAAGTTGATCGACATTACAATTTAAATAATTTACTTTAGGCTTAATGTCATTAATTAACTTCTTTCATCTTCATTCTAATTATGTTTTAAAACTTTAATCCATAATCTAAACTAACCTTATAAATGCACCTACAAAAGAGGTAAACTTTATCTCCAACGTACTTATAACAATCTAATTTATATTAATCTATCATTTACAATTAAAATTGAAGACTAAGACTAATTCAAATAAATCTACAAGTCAAACTAAACTTAATTTAAAACTATCATAAATTTAAGTCCAACATTTAAATGCCAATATTAAGAATAATCTAACCAACTCACAATAATATAAAACTAAATAATAATATAAAATAAAATTCAACTATAACAAGAGGTAGCTTAAAACAACTAACTAATTTAGAACTAACTTTATAACACTAAATAACTACATAAGATTAATAAGCTAACCACATTCTAAAACCTATTTACTAACATCTACATTAACATAAAAGAAAATATAATACTACTTTCTAATGCCATAAAATAACTATTGATCTAATTATTAATTTAAGGCTAATCTTATTTTAAAATATCAATAATATTAACTAATAACCAAACAGTCCTATACTAACCTAGACTACCTACCTATTCCCTAAACTAGCCTATATAACTTACTAGCCAAGTGGCCTAGCCACCACTTGGCTTCCCTACATCTTATCCCACACTGCCCCATGGTACTTACATGCTGACCTAGGTTTGTCAACATAGACCTGTCCCCTCCCTTACGTGTGTGTTGAGGTTGCGAATAGGGGATTAGAAATATTTGGGGGGGGTAAAGTATAACAAAGGTAACACCTTTATAAACAAATCTTCCCTATCCCTACTGGACAAGTGGCATCACCACCACTTGGGCACTCTTCTAGGAAAACTTGCACTCCACCATGTAGTAGTGTGTTGCCCCATATAGCAGGAGTGGTATGCATGAAGTGATGGAAAGGATTGGAGGAGGATTATGATGTCCTGACATTTTATTTTCCTTATTTTTTTCTTTTATGAAGTGACTTGCATCCCAAATACTTGCGTTGCTCGTACCATGGTAGGTGGGAGGAGGATTAAAGAGCTTTTTTTGAATAAAATGCTTTTTGTATTAACTTGAGTTGGATCAACACAAGATGACATCACTCCCACTAGGATTGACCTAAAAAAAGCCAACACCTAGGAATGTATAATGAGGGGTTGCATGGAGAGTATAACCCTTCATTTCTTCATTCCCACTGATAGGTCAGAATAAGGATGGCACGTGATTACTTAAAGGGGGGCCTCTTGGGCCTGCAATGACATTAAATCTTAACACCACTGGCAGAAGATTGCTCAACATTCCTTTATTGAATTTATGACAAAAAGTTTATTAGGTGGGTTTTGGGGATAAAGGTATATATATATATATATATATATATATATATTGCATTATTAATTTATTTTAACATCAAAACTATTCATTTTATTATTTAAAGGATTTGATAAATAGATTTAAAGAAGGGAATCAATAAAGAATATGCTCTGTTGCCCGAGGAATTAAATCTTGTCCCTCATACATATTCCAGAGAGCAAAATGGTCTTGGGTGTGTACATTTTTTTTTTTCAAAGGGTGTCAATTCTTGTTTTGCAAACTAAATTTATAGCAAGAGGTGTATAGGTATATATTTTTTTAATCAATTTTATGTTTTTCAATTAATCTTGTAACAAGGGTGATTGCCTTTCTATTAGATTTGGATCTATCATTTGCATATTTTAAACAAGAGTATTCAACAATTGTTTTATCAACATTGAGAGATCTAGTGTATCTCCTAATACATATGGATTTAATTGAAGTTTCAACATAACCAATATTTCTTTCCTTAACATAATTGAAAACTTGAGAGTTTATAATTTGAAGACATTATCCATTGATCTATCTTCTCACATACATATGCAAAATTTGAAATCACATAAGAGCAATGCAAGGAGGTTTCCAAAATCTTTTTCCTTTTCCATTATTCAACCTAGTTCAAGGTTTCATCGAGAAAGAACCAGTAAGAAAACCTGACATCTTTGGCCAATACATCAAAATTTAAAATATATTTTTACATAAGGTTACAATTCAAATGAAATCTCTTCTAAGTCCTTCACAAGAGGTCTTTTCCAATATCTTCAATGCACCAAGGGAACCATGGAAAAGAAAAGAAATAACATGGAGGTAAAACAACATAATATGATGAACAAGTCAAGCATGCATTACCAACCCAGTTTTGCACAATAGGTTCAACATTGAACCAAAATAGTGGGAGGTGTATTTTCTCAATAGGAGATGTCAATTATCATACCATAACATAGCCCTTTTGGGGCTAACATTCAAGAACTTACATTCTTCTACAAATGCCCTTTTGGGGCCAATATAACAAGGCTATTCATTCCTTCCCTTCTTCAATAATTCAAATTTCCATACAAGGTATGGGATGACAAGTAGGGGCCCATACACCCTACCCTCTTTCCCTCCTCTCACCATGAGAGGAGACTCTACACTATTGAGGTCCAACTAAGGCCCTTTTCCCATACATGGCCACTTCTTCCCTATCCAAGGGTGTGTGATGCTGAAACAATCCCCATGAAATCCCCTCAAAACACAAAACATCAAAGCAAGCATGAGAATAACATCAAAAGAAAAACAAGTTAAGATCCCTCCCAATCAACCCCAACACACAAGCAAGCAATACAAAAAAACACAATGCCTTATGCATGATTCAAGCAAGATTCAAGCATGAACACATGAAGAAACAATTCAAAGGAGTGAAGAACTCCTACCTTCACAAAAAGAGTTATGGAAAAAATGGTGGGTTGAGAAGAGGTTTTCCTTTCTTCCTTCAGTCTTCAAAATTTCTCCAAAACTAGAGATTGGATAACAACCCCAAAACTACTCCAAAATGCCTCTAAGTATGATCCTTAACTCAACTAGACTTCAAGAAAACTCAAGATGGAGTTTGAGTCACCAACACATGGAGGAGACAATCAATTTTTGCAATCAACAAAAAGTAGGGTTTTTGAGTGACCCTAAAAGTCAACCAAAGAGACTAAGGGGTTGGAAAGTGCTCCCCACCCACATCCTTACCTCTAGGGTACTTAAATTTAATGTTTTTAGGCCTTAAAGACTTAATAGAACTCAAAAAAAGCTAGGAGAATTTTAAGCCCAATTAACAAGCTTCAAAGAAAGACAATGCAAAGATAGCACAAATTAACAAGGGGTTTAGTTTCGTCTTTCCTTTGAGTTTTCTTGGCTAAATTTCCTGCACACTCATTGCACACATCAGTAGTTCAAGAAACACATGTATATATGTAAAAATAAGTATCAAGAAATTCATGTAAATTAAAACATCCATTTTTCTACAAATCAATTGTTCATCTCATTCTATTCATTAAAATTAGAAAAATCATAGTGTTAGTTCTGCATTCATTCACTTCATCACCATACATGTTCATAAAGCATTAAATAACGAAAACAATTATCTGAAGTAAAGTATTACACATCATAAATAGCATACTAATGTTCAGTGCATCAAATAATGTTCTGACATATCGGGTCATGAGTATAAAAAAAAATTAAAATGTATCATCGATTCTAGGATGGGTTGGAGCAAGGCCTCACATAATCCCCAATTAGGGTTCCACTACTCATAGTAGAATTAAGATTCTTTTATTCTTTTAGTGTTCCTAGCTAATTCACTTGTTCAATAGCTTCTCGTATTACTAATCCTATTATTTGAGGTTTTCAAAGGTTACTTGCAGATTTCAATTGAGTTCTAATTTTATTTTATTTTTAAAAAATAATAATCCCCTATATATACATGTACTATACTGCAATGGTTACGAGAAGTAGATGAAGGATTAAGAGTGAGTTTCAAATACATACTATTAAGATGTAGAGTTGACATCTTCCACATGATGTATAGGTTGAAACCCCTGAAGCCCTAATGATACGAGAGTACTTAGTTCCAATTGAATGAGTCAATCGATTAATATCTAAGTTCAATTGCAAAGGTATGACTTCCAACTCAATTTACATTTCAGGGTTTCCAAGTTCACATTTCATCTATGATACTATCTCTTTAATCACTATACTAGATCAACCCTTAGGAAAATCAAATTAGGCATTTAAAGGCTAATCTATCAATATACTAATACTTAATTCTTGATATAATCATAACTCATTTTTAACTTATTTTTAAAAAATATTAAATATTTATCATTAAACTAATCACGACATTACCCCATCTTCTAATGAAAACCCAAACCATTCTCTGAAGTTATCTAGACAACTATAAACCCATTACATATTTAAATCTTGCTATAGCTATTTAACTAATTAATAATTTTTATTTGTCATTTAATTTATTTGCCACATTCACATCAATTTTAAAAACATATCATGACTCCCTAAATGTGTTCTCTTAGTCAATTTGAGTTATAATACTTCCCGATCTACAATTGACCTTTTGTTTTGAAATTTGAAATTTTCAATACCCCAATTCTAAAATCATCACATAAATTTAAATCCCAACAAAATATTTCTAACATAAGATTTCCAACTAATCCATCTTCCATCTTACTCTTCACTTAACTACTAAGGACATTATCTAACAATAACTAGCACCATCATAATAATTCTAATCCCTAAAACAATTTCAATATCCTATACCGAAATAAAACTAAGCATTATTTTCAAAATAATAATAATTCTTATCTACTAACATTAATAAGATCTAGTTGATAATCCAAATCTAAAATCAACATATCTAAATATTTCATATAATTTGAATAAAACAAAGATAATATTATATTTTAAAATCATAGACTTACTTAAGATTAAATAACATTAATGTACACTATTAAAAGAATACTAAACTAAATTATAACTAACTAAAAACACACTAAAACACTAACATTTATCAATAATTAAATTTTACTAACTCAAATATTAATACCAAATAATAAAAAGGACTAACTAATTCTAACATCTAACAATTTATAATTAATCTTTAACTTACTAACTAAAAATAATTATAGTCTAACACTAAAACTTACTAACATAAAAACTTATAAAAATAAAATTATTAACTAACATTATCTAGTCTTAAAATATCATTATACTAAACTTTACTAGCTTCACCACTAACTGAAACTTAACATCTAACATAACTAACCTTAAGTCCCTAGCCATTCAATTTGTTACTAATAAAATAACACTAGCAAAAATATATATTCTAGTAACTCACAACAATTTCCTAATATTCTAACCACCTTCTAATACTTACTAATTTTAACCACATTATACTTTATTAATAGCTAACTAATCCTACTTAGCAACTAAAATAATTTAATAATATGCTTAAAACATACTAAGATATCCTTTTTTTTTTTTTTTTACTTTAATTAAATGTAATGATCCCCATTTTAGAAGTTGACCAAGTGTGTGTGTGTTAGCCTTGTTCTACATGGTCCCGAGGGCTAACGAAGGGTTTAATGGGATCTTGGAGTGTTTTGGCCTAGTCATTTCCAGTTTGGGCTAAAACGAAGTTGATTTACTCAGTTTCAGGCATACTTACTATTTTTAGTAAGTCGGAAAGACACAGTACAAGTCAATTTTGGTGATTGGATTCGATACTCCTCGGTGAGAGCTTTCCGATGAGCTATCACTCGCATTATTCGGAGTCTGGTTGCTAATACATTTTAATGCCTGAAGTTTTATTAAAGTAACATCTAATTTAATTGTAAAATATTAAAGTGTTACTTTAATATTTATTTTATGGTGATGTGAACCCAAGGGAGACATAAGGGGCATTTTAATATATGTTTTATATATTACACATCTTTTATCCCACATTGCCCATAAGAGTTGAGGGGACCCGTGGGAATAGAATAAAAGGAAGCATTTGTGGCTTCATTAGAGAGGTTGAATATGAGAAGAAATTGGTGTGTGAGTTGCAGCTTTGTTTTTGGCATTTGAGGACATCTATCCTCTCTTGTAACATTCTAGACGTCATTCCCTTGGGGTTTGGCCTTTGGAATTCTTTCTTATTGGCTTCATTATCAGGCAGTTTAGTTGCATTTCCGGCTACAGGCAGATTTGATATTTTGCTCATATCTTCTTCACTACTTGTTCGACGCTTATGCCGCTTGGAGGGAATGGTATTATGAAGGTAGTGGACTGATTGGAGGACAAAGTATTGTAGCAGCAAGTTCGTAAGCATGGGCTGGAGTATTATGACAATATTGCTGAAGTAATTAGTGAGTTGATAAATCTGCTATGTATTTGATTTTATGAATTCTAAAAATAACATTTTATTAGCAGCAGTTCATTTCCACTTTGCATATCATTGTAGTTGCTTTCTTGTTTATGTTGTATGATACCAATTCCATGCACGAAACACAGCAAACAATAAATGTTTGATTTCCGGAATTATAAGGGGTTTAAAACATTAAACGGAGAAATAAGAAGTTGAATGCAAACTGTTTGACATAATTCCTTTCAGCAATTTGGTTTAGTTTTTTGGGACATCCAGGGGTGCCCATTACAGTGGTATCAGAGCTATAAGTCCTGCCATCCTGTGGAAATCATATTGATAGCTAGATAAAGATGTATATTAGTCCAGATCAAGATGTGATGTTAAGATAGTTATTGGGTACATTAGAAAAGGGGCAACATATGCAACAGGAGCAGAATAGGCGAATGGATATGATGTTGCAGCTTATGGCTAGACAGATGGGCGTCAACATTGATGATTTGTATGTTGCTCCAAAGCAGAAGGTAGTCAATTTCTCAGGTGGGATCGAGACACGCATAGAGCTAGCCATCTATGATGTTGGTGATATGGGTGTTTCAGTGAAATCAGTAGAAACATGTGCGCAAAGTCAGGAGACCACATACGAAGCTTTGTCGGGAAATGATGCTACAGTAATAGTGGGATTAGGAGAACATGAGGATACTACCATATCAGCAGCCACTTCTATGTCAGTTGAACCATCCAATGAGGAGTTTAATGGTATAAATGCAGTGGTTGATGTATTTTCTAATGAAGCCACACATGTTGATGATTATGAGTTTTCATCAACTACAAATTTAGTTCAGTTTTCTGTTGCAGTAGTTAATGTTGTTCCTATGTCCATATATTTCGATGCGACAACACCTATTGTTGATACAATTAGCATGAGTACATATGGTTCACCTACAGGTACATCTTTTTCAATGCATGATGGTGATAATATGCATTCCAGTCCAATATATATTATGTGGATGGATACAGGGAAGAAAATGTTTCATAGATCTTCTATGGAGTTTCCTTATGGTGACATTCTAACTTCGTCAACACAAGTTTTGAATGCTAGGCTACAGGGGTTGGTCCTGATGATGCGGGTTTGCAGCTGGTTTAACTTCCATATGGATATCACACATTACTTCAATTGGGATCCAGGTGGAGGTTGGAGTTCATTATGTTACTTAATTGCTTAAGGACAAGCAATTTCAAGGAGGGTGGATTTGTAATGATCCCCATTTTAGAAGTTGACCAAGTGTGTGTGTGTTAGCCTTGTTCTACATGGTCCCGAGGGCTAACGAAGGGTTTAATGGGATCCTAAAGTGTTTTGGCCTAGTCATTTCCAGTTTGGGCTAAAACGAAGTTGATTTACTCAGTTTCAGGCATACTTACTATTTTTAGTAAGTCGGCAAGACACAGTGCAGGTCAATTTTGGTGATTGGATTCGATACTCCTCGGTGAGAGCTTTCCAATGAGCTATCACTCGCATTATTCGGAGTCTGATTGCTAATACATTTTAATGCCTGAAGTTTTATTAAAGTAACGTCTAATTTAATTGTAAAATATTAAAGTGTTACTTTAATATTTATTTTATGGTGATGTGAACCCAAGGGAGACATAAGGGGTATTTTAATATATGTTTTATATATTACACATCTTTTATCCCACATTGCCCATATGAGTTGAGTGGACCCTTGGGAATAGAATAAAAGGAAGCATTTGTGGCTTCATTAGAGAGGTTGAATATGAGAAGAAATTGGTGTGTGAGTTGCAGCTTTGTTTTCGGCATTTGAGGACATCTATCCTCTCTTGTAACATTCTAGATGTCATTCCCTTGGGGTTTGGCCTTTGGAATTCTTTCTTATTGGCTTCATTATCAGGCAGTTTAGTTGCATTTCTGGCTACAGGCAGATTTGATATTTTGCTCATATCTTCTTCATTACTTGTCCGACGCTTATGCCACTTGGAGGGAATGGTATTATGAAGGTAGTGGACTGATTGGAGGACAAAGTATTGTAGAAAAAAGTTCGTAAGCATGGGCTGGAGTATTATGACAATATTGCTGAAGTAATTAGTGAGTTGATAAATCTGCCATGTATTTGGTTTTATGAATTTTGAAAATAACATTTTATTAGCAGCAGTTCATTTCCACTTTGCATATTATTGTAGTTTCTTTCTTGTTTATGTTGTATGATACCAATTCCATGCATGAAACACAACAAACAAATAAACGTTTGATTTTCGGAGTTATAAGGGGTTTTAAGAAGTTGAATGCGAACTGTTTGACATAATTCCTTTCAGCAATTTGGTTTAGTTTTTTGGGACATCCAGGGGTGCCCATTACATTAAATTTAAATTTCAAAACAAATCCTAATATTTAACAACTTAAATACAGTACTAAACTAACCCCCAAACCTGTCCCTACTCCCTAATCCTACCTACAACTCCCACCCCCCATCACTAGCCTACCCCACCCTCAGCTTGACTACCCACCATACCCATGTGGGCACAAGGCCCTAAGGCAGTCGATCTCCATGTATAATATAACATTAATATCTTTAACATCAATTTATTGTTGATATGAAAGTAGAAATATACTACTGTTCTTTTATTTAAATACTTTTAATTTAATTATAAAAATCTTTGAAGCGACATGGGTTGGTTGACATTACTTTAGCTTTCGATGAGACATATGATTTTTTATTGAAATCTTTAGTCTATCATGTGTCCTACTCTACAAAAAAAACATGGTTGAAAAAACATGGAGACAAAGAAAGAATTAAATCAATGCTGAGTAGATGCCTAGTCTATTGCACAATGGATTCATAAGCAACAAAGATCACGCTGAGGAATTCAAACACCATTAAATGGTCTAGAAAAGCACTGAAGATGGGATGGAGAGTGGTCAATTCACTTGGACCCTCAATCCCACAATGAAATAAATTGCCCTCCCCATTACTATTCATGTGGGCACATGGGCATGGTGTAGGGCTTGTGCCCTCTCTAGATTCTCAGCACTAAACAAGGAACTTTTAAATAGGTTTATCCACAGCCAAGGAGGGAAGTATGCCAGGAAAAAGTGGAGGGGGATGTTTTAAGAAAATAGGTCAATTTAAACTTTTAACAAACCTGCACACTTCCACTTGTCCCTCCAAACCATTAGTCAAGTGACATGGGTCTCAAAGGCATTCACAACCATTGCTAGGTAGAAAAATTTGCATGGAGGGAATAATGAAGGGTTTAAAAGAACATGTCAAATCAACTTTAATAAAAGAAATCCCTTCCCATTCTCCTTGGGTAGCTTACATGTCAAACCCCCAAACCCCCCCACCCCTTAATAACATTTAAACCAAGCTTATCTTTTAAGGAAATTTGATTCCAAGCACTTACTTTTGGGAAAAAGGAGTTATGATAAAAAGTTAGTTAGGTGATGTCTTAGAATATTTTAGGATATTTTATATATATATATATATATATATATATATTTATATATATAATTTTCTTTTCTTTATTTATTTAAATATATTTTCTTAGTAAATCAGAATAAGAATATTTAGAGGATCTTTATTATATGCTCTATTCAAGAGAGGGTATTAATCCATTCTCCATACAAAAGACAGAACTATTTTCCTCTAAGGATGAATAAATTTTCCCAATACTCCATTTTTTCTAATTGTTAATTTGGAATGCAAGTTATTTTTTTAATTTTATTTTTGACAAGGAGGCATATTATTATTATTATTTCTAATTGGATTTATAACATAGGGTTAAATGTATTTCCTAAGAATTCAAAATAGAAATATTTACTTCCTAATAACTACAAGAATGCAAAATGAAATACTATTCATAAACTCAAATTTTCTTAACTTAGTTTAGTTATTGATGTCACAGTTTAGAAGGAATACATTTGCTTATTAAATTTATGCAAGGGGAAATCCCAGCTTTGCATCATAAATTTTAAATGTCCACACTTAACATGGACCCATTATTACCCCAGTGTCATGAAAATGGGCTTTGATACCAAAATGTCATGCCCAAAATATAGGGCAAAAACACACCAAATTTTTTTGAAGTGATAATAGGATTAAATGTAATACATAAGTATTCAATTAGAATTACTTAACTTCCTCATACTCATGCATAATTATGAAATTTAACTACCAATCAAATGTGATTTTTCTTAACATATTTTAAATTTAAATTGCATAACTTAATATATATCACCATGTTATATAATTAACCTCAATCAAATGAATACAATTTTGAAACATAAGAATGTCGCATGAAGATGAAACATCATCACATCTAATTTCAAGTAAACACATGCAAAAACTAAAATACCAGAAATATCATATGCAAGAATATTACTCAAATTTTTTTATCAACACATGTTGACTAGCCACTTCTCATTTATTTTGTTTTACCACATGATTCAAAGGCTCTACCAGGAAAGAACCAAAAAGAAAACCTGACATTGTAGCCATTTCCACACTAAGTTTAAAAATAAATTTTTTACACATGATTACTATCCCAAGGAGAAATCTCCCAACATATTTGAATTTTAATAACAATTTTGAGTTTCCTTCTTGGCTCCATAATAGGGGAAACCATTACGAAGTCTACAACACATCAAAATGATCATGGAGAGAATGAAAACTGACTTGGAGACAACCAATTATAACATGAAGACAAAATCAAACATTCACTCCCATCTCGGTTTGTACAACAGGTTCAACATTGAACCAAACTATGGAGAAGGTGGATTTTTCCAATCGGAGATGTTGGCCATAATAGCAAAATAGGTTCCTTTTCAGGGCTATAAACTCAAGAGCTTCCATTCTTCCATATCGTAATTTCGAAAACTCAAACACATGGTTTGTGCTGACGAGTAGGGGCCCATAACATCCTACCCTCTCTCCCTCTTCTCATCTTGAGAAGAGACTTTGCACTATTGGAGTCCAACTAAAGACCTCCTCTCATACATGGCCACTTTTCCCCTATCTGGGGGTGAGTAATTTCCATACAACCCATACAATCCCTTCGAAAATCAAAGAAAAAATACAAAGGAAAACATTCAAAAAAACCTATTTCAATCCCTTTGAAACATATTCATCAAACACACGAACATACATATGCAAACAAAACTACTTAAGAATAAACCCAACATGAACAACATGAGTTGAGGGATTCCTACCTTCAAAATTAGGTTATGGTAATTGAACAATTTGAGATGAGCATTGCCTTCCTTCTCCTTCTCCTTCAATCTTAAATTGTACTCTAGACCTAGAGGTTGCATGAACACTCCTTCTCTCTCAAAATTGCCTCTAAATAAGATCTTAAACTCAACCACCTTCAAAAGTAATAACTCCCACACTTTCCTAAATGTTCTAGAGTCTTCTAACTCAACTAGTCATAAGGCTAACCTTAGGGTGCAGTTAAAGTTATCCAACTCATGATGATAATATTCAATTTTTATAATAAAGCAAAAATGAGGTTTTTGGGTGACCATAAAAGTCAAAAAAAGGGGCTAGGGGGTGGAAAGTGCCCCCAGCCCATACCCATACGCCTTAGGTACTTAGATTTCATGATTTTTGGCCTTTAGGACTAATTAGGGACCCATCAAAAGCTAGAAAATTTTAGGACTTTTTAACAACCTTCAAAAAAAGCAAATTACCCCATAATCCTAATTAGGGTAATTAATCTTGATTACTAACTAATTAGCAAAAAGGTCACTAACCTAGTCCAGCTTAAATCTTTAGGTTACTCAGTTAACCCTACCTATCATGCTAGCATGCATATATAATTAATGAGTGTCAAGCAACATTGAAAATCACTATTACAAAACATTAACACTTAATGATTACAAAATGATAAATTCATTCAAATCACAGTACAAATAAAATATGAACAAGGGGGTTTGTGTCTTTTGTTAGACCCAACCCTAGTTTCCATAAATAGTACATAGGGTTTAGTTCCATTTATCCATTAGATTTCTTGGCTAAAATATCTTGCACACTCATTGCACACATCAGTAGCTCAAAAAAATCACATGCATATATTTAAAACTTATTTGGATAGTCACATAAATCAAAATATAAATCTTTCATTTAAATAACCCTTTCTAATTTTTTCATGCACATTTAGTCATCAGTAGTCACATAATCAATATAACATAACTTTATTCATTAATTTAGATTAAAATACTAGAATAATCATCATTAGGCATGCATATAATTAAACATCATAAACATCATCAATAGGGCATACTGAACTATCTGAAAGCATAAAACCTAATCATCAAGGTACCAAAATCAACACCCTCATCATTAGGTGAAAATGTGTGGTATCATTGTTAGTGAAATTCTAATGTTTAAACAGTTGAGATAATGTAGTAGTTCTCAAATTGTTGAGTATTAAGACACATATGTATCAACTGATCTCAATTTCATTAGGATATGCACAACATAAATCATGACTTCATATATATTTAAATCTCCTATTATGGTTTTAACAAAGAATTCATATTTGATAAGTACATACAAGGAGGGACCTTACATCAAGTCCACTTGGTCAATGATATTTTTATCAGATAATGGTTAGAAAGTAATGGTATAAATGGACCTATTATGTTTAACACTATGTTGCTTGTTAACATCTCCTTTCTTCTTTGTCTCTTCCCAATCTCTATCATCTAGTCTATTTACTTGGTCAATTCACAAGTTCAATCTTTCAATTTATTATGCTTAATCTCTTCTTATCTCTACTTAGTTGATGATAGATCAACCCTAGAGCTCCCAAGAATCACCTAAATGAAAATAACTATCATGGAAAGAAAGAAGCAAGTGCGATGTAGGATAGAATTTATAGATCCATAGATGAGACATTTTGGATGAGAAAAAAGAGAAATTGTTATAATCAAAAGTGGATGAATAAATTAAAAAGAGATCAATTCTTATAAAAGAAGATCAAAATGATAACAGGTAACTAACCTAGGTCGCATGATAATAATTAATAAAAGAATTAATTATTATACACCCAAAGTTTAGCACAAATAAACTAGAGACAATAAATGACTTAATAATTAAATCAATATGATTTAATTAATAAGGAAATACTCTATTACTCTAAAAACCCAACTTAAGATAAACTTAAGGAGTAGCTAAAAACATAGAAACTAATACTGAAAGTAAGATTGTACCTTAACAAAAAATCCTAACGAGGTATGCAAGAACAACCAAATCTTTGAAAAGATGAGAAATAGAGAAAAATGCATGGGAAAAACCCTACTTCAAAGAGAGATGGAAATAAGGTTGAAAAGAACTAGTGAAGGATTGAAGAAGCCTCCAAAATAGGGAATGTCCCAAAAGATAGGAACAAAAGATTATCGTGAAGAACATCGCTTAAGCATAAAGCTTCACTCTATAGAACATGACCAGGTAGATAAGACCAAGTCTGAAGGGCTAATCAATCAAAGATGGTAGGTATCTTCATAGCCTCCAAAAATAGGAATGAAAGAATGTCTATATGGTAGAAGATCCATCTCACTAAAATGCATAGGTATTTAGCCACTATAATCACCTAGTACATAAGATCAAATAATGAATAAATATCTCACTCCATTGAATTAAGAAATTAATAAAACCAATATAACCCCCTATAATGTTGATAGATAATACATGAACACTGAAATTGAATGCAATATATCCTACAGAAAGAAAAGTCAAGAACATCGAGAGTGCAAAAGAAGTACAAGAACCTAAATAGCTCACGTGTCATCGATACATAATGAGGCTAATGTCATGGAAGGAAAACTCACTTGAAAGAGGAAGATAGTGAATATGGCCAACATAAAACCCCCCAAGGCACTTTATAATGTAGTGTGAGTAAAAAATAACAAAAATATATGCAAGATCCCAAAATGCAATGTAGTGGCACTTTATCTCAGTGTGTTTGCAAAAACAAAGATCAAAAGAGACATAAGACTGATATAAAAGAGACTATAGCACATGAAAAATTATCTAAAGCAACCAAATTGATCCGCAGACCTCAAACAACCAAGATATCTACCAAAATGCAAAAAAGAACAAAAATAAATGGGATGCACAAGGAGCAGAATTTAGAAAATAAAATGTCTCAAGATATGTCTCCCAAATTGAAAAATAGAATCTCTAACTTTGAATTCATAAAATGGAAACCCAAAACCATCAAAATTCCAATTAAACTACACCATCACAATGGACTTGAAATTAGCTTTCCAATGATATCTTGTTTGTGAAAAATGGAGTTCAAATAACCAAGTTATGACAAAAAACCATAGGTAGGTCAAAAAAGAGTAGGAAGGGAAAAACAAAAAATCATAGCCTCACGAAGCATGCCAAAATGTCTCAAAAAATATGTTTGCTAGTACTAGAAATTACCATGGGAAGCATGCTAGTTTTGTACAAGAAAATGACTCAGGAAGCATGTGGGTTCCATATGAAAAATTAGCTCAAGAAGCATGTTGATTTTATAAAAAATTGCCTCAAGAACCATGCCAATTTTATACAAGAAATCATCTTGATTTCCATGCCAATAATCTCAATATTTATAGAAATAAATTTTCATATATATGCTAGAAAACCTCAATTTGTATACCAAAAATCTTGATTTCCAAGTCAAAAAATCACTACCTTGGGAAATGTACCCAATATGGGAGCAATTTTATTGCCTCAAATTCCAACTAGGTCAAAGTTGGACATATTTTATATGAAAGTTGCTCAACAATGAAGTCCATTTGGGCTCAAAGTCCACCAAAAAAGGGTGACCCCTCTAGATCCAATATAAAAAATATATATTCTAAAAAATAAAACCCTCTAAAAGAAAAAATAAAGATCTAAAAGCTAAGCCAGACTTCAAATAAATAAAATATGGGCATGAAGATTTGGAGCTCTGATACCATGTTGAAGTTAATGTAAGATCAACCCCACATATCCCAAGAATAACTTGCATGCAAACACCTATAATAGAGTGAAGCAAAAGCTATGGAGGCTAGAATTCCCAAATCCATAGATGAGACATTCTTGATGAGAAAAAAGAGAAATTTCTATATTGAATTAATAAATTACAATCAGATCAATCACTATAAAAGGAGATCAAAACCCTAATAGGTAAAACCTAGGTTGCATGCATGATAATAATTAATTATTATATGCCCGAATTTTAATTTAAGTAAACTAGAGATAATAAGTGACTTCATAGTTAAATCAATATGATTTAATTAATAAGAAAAGAAATTATTACTCTAATAGAAATTTATGCTCATCCTTGTCCTTTTCAATCTCCTTCATCACATCTTCCTTGCATTTTTCTAGTCATAGATCTTCTAACAAACTTTGAATAACGCCTTTGATTTTCTTGAACATTCTTTATTTTTACAATCTTTTTCTTCTTTTTGTTACATGGTAAACGTAACATTTTAGTTGGGTAATCTATCACCTAGTCAATACTAAACTTACTTGGGTAACACTAAAAGTTGCATTGTTAAACACTCGATGAACATTGTAGTCACTTGGTCAACACTATATTCTTTTGTCAACCTTCTCACTTGGTGTATCTTGTATAAAACATTACATTATGATATTTGATGATTTTAAAATTATCAAACCAGCATTACATTATCGATGTTCAACTCATTGAAGTATCCATTTAAGACCATACTTATCAACTCTCTCTTCAACATACTTTCTTCAAATTGTGTTCATCAATCAAATTGATATAGCACTTTACCAACTCAAAACAATATCTAATCAACTAAGACTTGACATCAATGACAACATAACAATTGATATGAGTCTTTTACATATGATTATAACATTCTTAGTTCCATCATCAGTTGGGACTAACAATCTTCTCCTTTGGCATTGATGACAATACATAACACATGATTTTAATTTACAAAACATTAGATAAGATAATCAAATATATTCTTTTATAATGATACAACTCTCCATTTTTTTGTCTTCATCAAAAAATTCTCTATATCTCAATATGTATATTTAATAGTGACAATTATCTTCAACATTTATCTCCCTTAGAATATGATCTTTCTTAGTCTAGCTTTCATTCTTTCAAATTTAATCTTCCTTTGCATAGTAATTATCTCAATCTTCCTCCATTTGAAAGAAACAACTCTTTTCCTGATTAATATTCTCCTTTGGTATACTTCTCTCCTTGTAGATTCTCTTATCTTCTTCACTCATAATCTCCCTCTATGCATTCTTCTAATAGTCTTCTCCTTTGACATACTTCCCCATTTTATATATTCTCTTCCATGATGTACTAATTGTATTATCCCCCTTTCATAGAAATGCCACAAGTAATTATAAGTTCCAATGTGACACTTAAAAAACCTTATAATTATCCTTGTACGTTGAATGTACAAATTACATAAGTTTCATTACAATCATGTGCACAACTTCAAAAAATCCTTAAAGTGTGAACTCTTGTCTCAACTCCACAAAGATATTTTTGTTCGTCCATGAATTGATTAGACTAGTGTTATAAAAATAATTAGTAATGGATCCAATAATATCTTCTTACAGACCCTCCAAAAATTTCTTAATCTATACAATATTTGAACAATTAATTATAACAACATACTGAACTTTAGTAGCAGATTGTGAGATACAAATATGTTTAATTCTTATGCATGTAATCAATCCTTCTCCTAAAAAGAGAGGTCCACCACTTGTGTTATTTCTCTCTTCCACATTACCAACTCAGTTAGCATCTATGTATACTTTAAGATTATAGTCACCATCTTGCTTATACCATAGGCCAAAATCTCCACTTCCCTTCAAATATCTAAACATGCTCTTCACAATAGTAATATTTGTCTCCTTCGGGTTAGATAAATACCTTGTAACTATACTAGCAACATGTGCAATATCTTGTCTATTATCTATAACATACTATAGTTTGCTAATCATTGATCTACATTGTGTTTCATTTACTTCCATAGATGCATCCTCTATTGATGTAATTTCACTCTAGTCATTATAGGTGTACCGATTGGCTTAGACTCATCCATACTAAATGTCTTAAAGGTTTCCTTCACATACTTAAAATGAGTAGCATATATACCATTGTTTGTTTGATGAACTTTTAATCCAATAAAAAATTTGATCACACCAAACATAGCCATCTAAAATTCATATTCATTTGATTAGCAAATGTCTTGCACAACATGTCATTTTCTCCAAATACAATGTCATCCACAAATATTTTAACAATCAATACCATATCATTAGATTCAAATTTTGAGTACTAATTAATTTTCTCAATTGTTCTAGAAAATTCAATCTTAATCAAATAATAATGTAACCTTTCATACCATACTCTTTGAAGGAGACACAACCAAAGACTAGAATGAACACATAGGAAAAGGGAATATATTATTATCAATGAAAAAATGCTCGATGGGCTTACAACAATATGATTTTGGAGAAAGAAATCCTCCACGCAGTACCTTCTTTCTAACTCCACTAAGTGCTCATTTACAATGCTAGAAATTTTCTTAAATAAGCCCCAAATGGTTTAGGGTTAGGAATACATTCTAGAATATTCCTGTTGGTATCCACTGCCAAAACAAAAGGTTCCAAAAATCATGTTAGAAGATGGTGCAAAATTAAAAGAATCCAAAAATGGTAGTCAAATTTTTGGGAGGCATAACTTTTGAACCATAGCTCTGATTAACAAAATGTTTACATTTTTGAAAAGCTCCCAAACAACTCTACAACCCTATGGAGGATCTTAGCTCATCCCCCATTTTTCAGCCCTATAAAATGCTATATAGTGCTCCATATCTGATTTTGATGCTCTTAGGAGGTCTCTAGGAATTGAAAAATTGTAATAACTTTCTAACCATGAAGGCTTTTGACCTGATTATTTTTCTAGAGTGTTCTAAATTACAAATATAACCATCCCTCCAATTTACACCCTCTAACTCACCATAATTATGGCTCATTTACATAGTCCTATTTTTTTGGCATTTACACATATCCCAAGGTGCTTAAAAACTCTATCCTAGAACACTAATAGTGGAACTGTGAGAGTTGGAACCTTTATTTGACTCAAATGGGTATCTATCATGTCCCCTTTTCAAATAATTGAAAATAATAATCTTTGCTAAGGCAGGCATGCCCAAAAAGGTGAACTTTCAGCAAAAGGGGATAATCTTTGGAAGCGAATGGATTAATAAATGAAAATTATTATTAAAATATGTTTTATTAACCCCTCTTGGACGTGAGTTAGGGTTATGCCTTCTTTTAAGGGGTTTGGAGGCATTCTGGGCTCATTCCAGAACTTGATTTTTGCTCATTTCTGTGTTATTCTTTAGAGGCTGCCAAACCTGTGGAGAAGGAGACCCAAAAATGAGAGTTTGTAGTTTTCTAGGGAGACCCAAGAGTGGGAGTTTGTAGGTTTTCAGTAAGGCTAAATATGGGATTTTGAAGCCATTCCATGTGCATGCTCATGCAGAGTTTTCCTTTGTGCTGAACAGTGCAGATTTGTGAGTTTTCGAGTGTATTTTTTGTAAGAGTTTGGTGTTTCCGGTTGAGTATTTCATATCAGTTTTTGTTGCTGCTGTATATCAGACTTTTAAATATTGAAATAGAGCTGAAAATATTTATTTTGATATGATTATACTTTTGTGATAGATTATTAAGTTTTTGTGGTGATTCCGAGCTATTTTGTGCTATTTTCGGGAGCCTGATGAGCATTGTTTTTGTCCTCCATTTGGGAGCTATTGTGTGCATGTTATATAGATCTGGAAATGTCATTTTATACGCTATTATGCTGCTCAAATTTTTGTACAAATTTTCACTTTCATATTTACTAATAATATGTGAAGCTGAGAAGTTTTTGGCACTATTTTCGGCATACCCAATTTGGGTTTTCTTGAGAAATTTGGTGGATCTTTGTGATATTAGTTGTTTGATTTTGAAAATCTAATTAGAGGCATGAAATATCATATAAAATCAGTAAAGGGACATTTCAGTGGTATTAGAGCCATGATCTTGCTAGCCTGAGGGTTTGTAGAAGTTTGCATGTCAGTTTTGACAACTACCCAGATCTTGCATGTCAGTTTTGACAACTACCCAGATCTTGCATGTCAGTTTTAACAACTACCCAAATCTTGCATGTCATAATTTATGGTTGCATGTTGCTTCCAATCAGTTGGATGTCAAAATTTATGGTTGCATTCTACTTCTAATCATTTTCATGTTAGTTCTTGGTGAATTTGGTGGTTGCATGTTGCTTCTAATCAGCCGCATGTCAAAATTTATGGTTGCATGCAACTAAGTGAAAGAGAAAAGAGATACTTACATAAAGAAAAGAATAAAGAAATTTTGATCAAACCTCCAGTTGAAAGCAAAAGTATAAAATCCAAGGAAGGAAAAAGTATGGCTAATCTAGATGAGATCGCAAAGAAATTCTTCCAAGACATCCAAAGTACTCAGAAGCAAACAATGGATAGTTTGGCAGAAACTAGAGAGGCTTTGTGAATATTGATAGAAAAATTGCAAGGAGTTGCATCTATTAATGAGAAAGGGAGCACTTCAAAGGAGTCAAGAAATCTAAAACTCACACCCTCTCAATTAACAAAAACTATTTTTCTACATCCAGATGAGCCACCAATGCCAAATCCAGCCCTTAATCCCATGGAATAGGTTACAGGTAACTTGATTGCATTAAGAGCTACTTACAATGGTTTAGATGATGACTTTTGCAATTTAGTTCATTTTAGAGAATATGTGGATATGATGAACACTTTGATGCCCAAGAAAGAGTACAGAAGGGAGCATGACATAAGTGGAAGAGAGATAAAAAATAAAATAAGCAAGTTTATAGCACCTACTTTTGATGGAACAAATAAAATTTCAGCTAGAGCATGGCTACAAAAATTACAGACCTTCTTCACACTTAACCCCATGAAGGAGAGTGATGTTGTTCAAATTAAAACTCTACATTTGGAAGATGTAGCCTATGATTGGTGGTATCATGGAATGACTACTCAAGGTCATGATCAGGTAACTACATTTGACGATTTTAGTCAAAGAGTGATAGATAGATTTGACCTCAAGGATGATGATTATGAGGATGTTGTTGTGCATGATGGTGAGATACTTGGTAGAAATGAGAAGACATTGAGCATTCATGACTTTTCTGAGAGAGAGTATTAGGCACAGTTAGATGCTTTGACACATGAGGTTGAGACTAGTAGTACTTCACATGATTTGTCTAGCTAGCTGGAAGTGAACAAAGACAGTATTTTGACTTCATTATCTCATCATGACAGGTATGTGGAGTTAGTTGGTATTGGTCATATTACTTAGGTGAGGAGTTTCCTTGAGTTACCAGCTGATTCTAGTTTACAGATATGGACTTGAGATTATTATATTGGCATTTGGGATTTAGTTGACTGGAGATCTTTAACACTTTTTGGTAGTAGTGTTTGTTTGGGTGCTATCATGGATTTGATTAGAAGATTGTACGGTGTTGTCTTTTCTTGTGCCAATAGCTTGTCCAATGCTAGTATTAGTTTTTATACACTGGTGTTGGGCTTTGTTCATATATCCAGTTGACCATACTTGCTGGAATGTGTTGATGATCTTTCATATTTGGTAGTGTGTACCAATGAGTCTCAGGATCATATTGGCATTAATGAAATCCAGGAGGATGAAGTGGGTAGTTTTGAAGACTTAGTTTCCTTGGTAGTTTCTTTTGGTACAGAGGAGGTAGACATCAGTGCTATAGTTTTTGATACTCCATATGTTGATATGAGCTTTGGAGTTGATTCACAGGATATGGATGGTAATACTCTAGAGACTAGTAACTTTGAGGATACTCCTTTAGACAGTGCATCAGAGGAGGTTTGTAGGAGACGGTCTAGCCAGTGCCATCATGTGTCTAATCAATTGAGAGTTAGTGAGTGAGACATTGCTATTGCTTGCTAGCATTTTGATGCTTCTCGTCAGTTGTTAATAGTTTATGGATGGGGTTCTCCTACTAGTGATGAGCATGGAGGTAGTTATCTTTCCTTGACAGAGTTCCACTCTTTATGGGAGGCTATCTGGATTTTGAGACAGGATTATATGTAGTTGATAGCCGATAGAGATTATCTTATGGAGTGGGGCAGTACAGCATACGATGCATTCTTGGCCAAGGAAGATGAGGTGAGTGAGTTTACTCAGCAGCTTGAGGTGACTTCTGAGATTCTTGAGAGTACACAATTGGCTTTCAAGGAGACACTATTTCATTTGGCTAAGGTGACCATGGAGTTAGAGCAACTACAGTCTTTACCAGATTCTGTATAGTCACAAGCTGTGGTGTCTAGTGATTTGAGGATGTCCATGGTTGAGATTTTCAAAGATAGTAGATATGGGGATGCATCCATCCTTGATACTAACGTTGGCATATCGAGTTTGTCCCCACTAGAGTTAGGTTCAATTGAGTTGGGTGCTGTAGCAGATTGTTTTGGTATGCCTGACATGGTGGTGACCTCTAGTACTAATGGTACGAAGACTAGAGAGGTTGTATCAAAGATCATGTGTGATATTGGTGAGCCAACAGTTGGCATGGTTCCTGCTAGTAATACTACTCCCTTGGCAATGTCTTCAGAGGTAGTAGTCAGTTCCAAATTGGTTAGTGATCGATTGCAGTTAGTTACATCTGAATTGCAGTCTAAGCCACTGACTGAGATTGGTGCATTCTATCAACATTACACTATGAGGTATGCTCATCAATCTACCTTTGATGACCATGTTGATGAGATGATGATACAAAGATGTACTTTGGTTCCTAGTGCTTATCATTAGTTATGGGACAATTTGATGCCTCAAGATGAGAGTTGTGATGGGCATGACATGGTGATAGGTTCTGCAGTTGACAACTTGATAATATGTGACTTAGAGCAGGAGTTTGGGAGTGATGCTTCAATGGGTGTTGTTATTGATTATACTCCTTTGGCTATGACATCTCCTGACTTAGCTAGTGATTAGTCACAATGGGTTGTATCACTTGTTCATGGTGAGCTGTTGACTGGGGTTGGTTTTTTTAATCAACATTATATTGCAGGATATGTACATTAGTTAGCATTTGATCCTTGTGTTGAGGAGTTGATGGTAGGAAAATTTGGTTTGGGTTCCATTTCTTGCTATTTATCTTGTGATGGCTTTTCACCATTAGGGGTGCATGGGAGTTATGGTTATGAGATAGTGGCCAATGATCTATAAAGTTGTGTTGACTACAGAAGTTGTACAGTGTGTGGATTCTCCATACTTGGTATAGTTTCATTTGAGAGCGTTCACCATTGTTGCAGAGTTGGATTGTACATTCCGTATAGGCTAGTGGGATGCGTTGATGGTATTTACTATGTTGGTAGTTTGATTTGTCCACTTTACTTGGGTTTTGATGTTCTAAGAGTTTATGTCTCATGGGTTTCTAACTGTGGTAGTGGTGATTTTGGAGTTTGGTTAAGCTATGATTGTCAGTTTGATTATGGATTCCTCTTGGTCATATTGCAAAGGATATTGTAGGAGCCTGTGTTAATTGACAGTAGTATAGTTCATGACTACATTTGGGATCCAGGTGGATTGATTGGTTTATTTTTTAGCCATTGCTTGAGGACAAGCAATATTTGGTAGTGGAGGTGTCATGTCCCCTTTTTAAATAATTAAAAATAATAATCTTTGCTAAGGCAAGCAGGCCCAAAAAGGTGAAGTTTCAGAAAAAGGGGATAATCTTTGGAAGTAAATGGACTAATAAATGAAAATTATTATTAAAATATTTTTTATTAACCTCTCTTGGATGTGAGTTAGGGTTATGCCCTCTTTTAAGGGGTTTGGAGGCATTCTGGGCTCATTCCAAAACTTGATTTTTGCTCATTTCTTTGTTATTCTTCAGAGGCTGCCAAACCTGTGGAGAAGGAGACCCAAGAACGAGAGTTTGTAGGTTTCCAAGGAGACCCAAGAATGAGAGTTTTCAGGTTTTCAAGAAGGCTAAGGATGGGAGTTTGAAGCCATTTAATGTGCATGCTCATGCAGAGTTTGCCTTTGTGCTGAATAGTGCAGATTTGTGAGTTTTCAGGTGTATTTTTTGTAAGAGTTTGGTGTTTCCGTTTGAGTATTTCATATCAGTTTGGGTTGCTTCTGTATATTAGGCTTTTAAATATTAAAATAGATCTGAAAATATTTATTTGGATATGATTATACTTCTGTGATAGATTATTAAGTTTTTGTGGTGATTCCAGGCTATTTTGTGCTATTTTTGGGAGCCCGATGAGCATTGTTTTTGTCCTCCGTTTGGGAGCTATTGTGTGCATGTTATACAGATCTGGAAATGTCATTTTATAGGCTGTTATGCTGCTCAAATTTTTGTAAAAATTTTCACTTTCAGATTTACTAATAATATGTGAAGCTGAGAAGTTTTTGGCACTATTTTCGGCATACCCGATTTGGGTTTTCTTGAGAAATTTGGTGGATCTTTGTGATATTAGTTGTTTGATTTTGAAAATCTGATTAGAGGAATGAAATATCATATAAAATTAGTAAAGGGAAATTTCAGTATCCAAAAATGAAAAAATATTAAACAAAAACTATTTCTAAACATATTTTTTTGGGTGATATAGGATTGCCCTTACACCACTGGATGCTCTTGCATCGCTCTTGATGTCTATTTCAATCCACATAAAATGCATTTTTCAATTTAAAAATTGTCCTTCTTTGATTATGTTTACTAAATCCTTTTGGTAGTTCTATGTAGGGATATTCTTTAGGTATTCCACTCATAAATGCAAAGGTGACATCGATTTTGTTGGGAATCAAAATTGAAGCCTTGATTTTGAGTACCATTCTATTTTTTGAGTCAAATTGAGCCCCTATAAGAGCTTTTCATGCATGTGTACCTGATTGTCATTTTTAGGCCTATGAGGTGTTTGATGCTTCTAAAATCTTTCACTTAGTATATGCATGTGTCCCATAATGATAAGTTGTTATTCCATTGAATATCTTGCATACAGTTAAGTTTTATGATTTTCCACTTTGGGAGTGTTTATTATATATATCAAAAAACTATGTTTGAGTTTTCTAGTTATTTCAATATATTTTGACTAGGTTTTGAACCCCTTAAAGTTTGTATTTTACTATTGTCATGCTAATTAAAATTACTCAAAATTTCGAGAAGCCTTGTTTGACCCAGTTGATCAGAATGAGAAAATTCATTTTGCATTGCATTCTAGGGGTCAAACACATGATTTGTTCTAGATTTGAGCCTATAATGAATCTATTTGACTAGTTTTCAAATGTAATTCCAAATGTAAATTATGAAGTTTTACTGGTGTCTAGAAGTGTAGACTGATTGTTAGCCCTATTTGGGATGTCATAACTCTAAACCCATGATAGATGAGACCAAATGGGTTGTTCCATTGTGTTTTTCTCTAAAAAAATTCCAAATTTTCTAGTTTTCAAGTCTTGACCAATCCATCTGCACACTTTCTAGTTTGATTATGTTTGTGAAAATCATTATCCTGCTAGTGTTACTAGTTCTACAATTCTAAGTACCCTACTTTTATTGCTTTCCAAATTTTCCCAATTATTTTTCATGAGCCCAAATCATAGACTTATTCTCTCCTTGTGATAGTAAACTAATGGCCCAATTTTCAAACCTTCAAGTGGTTTTTTGACATATTTTCAAAGCCAAAAGGAAAGACACTTTATTGTTTACTTACATGTTTGTTTGCAAGTAGTTTTGAGTGAGCAAATTTAATAGTCAATATATTTTGATCTAGATGTTTTCATGAGATAAAATATTACATGCTAAAAGAATTTGAACCAAACAATAGACATGTTAGATCTTAAGGCCTGGTTATTAGTTTTAGAGGCTTCTTGGTAGAAAATCATAGTTTGCAAGAAAGGGCTAAAATGAGTTTTTAAGTGATCAACTAGTTGTAAAACTTGATTCTAATAAGTGAAATGAATTTATTTGATCTATTTGAAGGATCAAGTGTTCTAGTTTGAATTTTTTATTAGCCAAACGCACTTTATGGTTCAAATAATTTCTTTAGGTTGACAAGAGTTAGTGGAGATTGAAGAGATCTTAAAGTTGTGTTAATGTTCAATCATTAAAATGCTTCAATATAGACGCATATCATTCTTCTTTTGCAAGATAAAATTTATGATTCCTCTATTAGTGTGATGGAATTCAAATGTGTGCATCATTACCATCACTACCAAATTCCAAGTGGTAATTGACTAATGTGTTGATGTTTCTTACAATTCATGCCTTAAGGGAGGAAATCAAGCTAAGTTTTGAAACACCATTCGCTGAACATAGATGTTGTGTTATGAGCCCCTAATTAATGGAATATATGGTGAGTGAAAGAAATCCAAGCCATTTAAATAGAATTTTCAATTTCCTTTACTATGTAGTGGTAGTCATGCCCAATTTCCAAAATGCCTTACTTACCTAGTAGTGATGATATGTTTCTTTAGTGTCACAAAGGAAGATTGGTGTGTTGGATATGAGTGATGCATTTATGAAGAAGGGATTAATGAAAGCCCCTAGCAAGAATGTGGCACATGCATAGAGAAGAAAGCATGAGAAATGGTAGGATGCCAACCAATAGAGATAGTTATGACATGGGGTGAAGGATGGATGGATTGAGTAGCTAAGAAAAGGGGGGGAAAGTATGTGCAAGCTATGTGTTAAAGGCATGAAAGGAGGTTATGTGTGTTATAGGTCACTCTTTGAAACATATTTTGGTGTAATATAATGAGATGTGAATATTTATTGTGATTGGGAAAAGAATACAATATTAAGGAATTTGGGATCTTGCACAACTATACGAGGAGTGTTTGAAGTCAAAAATGTGTATTTGGGATTGGACAACTATAGTTGGCACATATCCTATGAAAAAATCCTTGCTAAAAAAAAACCATGAGAAAGGTGCTTAGTCCAAAATGAAAACCTTGTACAGGGATCAAAACTAGATGTAGACACATGGAGGTTTATTTGAAGTTGTAGTTTGACGAGATCTTTGAAATCATGGATGACATATTTCCTAGTAGATATGCATTAGTCTAGGAGGAGGTGGTTTTGTGTTGCTACAAGTATTGTGAGTGATCTCTATCAATGTGTTCTCTCCAATAAACTCATTTAAAATAAAATATCAAATGGAAAAGTTAGAGGGGAGACTTAACATAGGTTTCGTCTCACTTGGTCTAAAACAAATATCCCCAATTGGATAGGCAATGGCTAAGTTTAATATTTATATGTCCAAACACACTATAGCTTAGTGTCTAAAAAGACAAAAGCCTTTTAAAGGTAGCCACAAGCTCATGTGGGACCCAAATGGATAGCTGGTAGTGTGATGTCAACATAATTTTGAAAAAATGAAGTGGCAATAGGAAGTGACACGGTGACCAGATGACCAATGAGCACATGCCATGTGGAGCGTAAACCAAGGTGGACCTAGATTTCATGACCTCATAGTAGTTAGAACATGGTTAGGATAACTACAGTGAAAATATGTGAAAGTTAGTCAACTACCACATGTAACCTTACAATAGTTAAGGTGTATTTGGGGTTATCTATGGTGACAATGTGAGAAGGTTTCATTTACAACTTCACAATAGTTAATGTGTGATTAAGTTTAACCATTGTGAGGGTGAGATCATGGTTAATGCATTATCATAGTTGTTAACTCAGGTTTAAGAATTGAGGCCTAAAAAATGTGAAATGATGTCATATGGAAAGAAGCTAGCAATAGAGTGATGAGGTGGTTGATCTAGCCTATTAGGTGATGACATGTGGCATCTAGTTAGTAGTCAACTAACAATTTGATTGAGGTGGAATTGAAGCTAAATGTTAGAGTTTGAAATATTCAAAAAATTATAAATAGTTCCTTCAAAAAACTAAGTGCGCATGTTGAGGATTAAAAGATTTGAAAATAAATTTGAAATATAGTATAAAGTTTAGACTATATCAAATGGTTAAAATTTTCAACGTTTAAATGGTCAAAATTTTCAAATGCACATGAAAGGCCTCATTTTTCTCCACAATGTGAAGTCTAATATATTGTTGGAAAGGGGAGAAGATTAATTTTTTGAATTTTTAGTCAGAATATGTGTAGGTTATCAATGGTAAAAGTTATATGTAGATTTGTGAAAATAGGGGTATTCTCAGTAGAACGGGTGTTTTTCATGATGGGCATCATTTTAGTTGGAAAGAAAACAAGAAGTTTGTTGGCTCTAGATGTAGGGGAAAATGTTCCTAGGTGTATTATTTTGCCTCTAAAATCATTTAAAACTAGTTTTGGCATGAGTTTTGGTGACATTTATGTCTTCTTGTAAATTAGTTCTATGTTTCCATCTTTTGGAGATATTTTGATCAGTTAGTAGAGGTAGAATGATGAAATTTGATTTTCAGTTGATGGAAGAGAGAAGAGAGAGGTTCTACAACAACAAGTGGAAGTTTTTCAAGTGGACAAATGGCAGCCTCATAGTAGATCTAGGAATTTTTCCACTCTATTTAATCTCTTCTCTTCTCTTTCTTTAGGAATTTTTGGATAGTTTTCCATAGCTGTGATACCACCTAGTTGTTGATGGTTGGTTGTTTTCTAGACTATTGAGAAAAGCTCTAACTGTGATCCCATCATTTTTGTCCAACATTTATCTCTTGTATGAACAATAGTTAATGGAATTATAGGGATGGTTCTAGTCTATTCAGTTGTTTCATGAATTATTCTCATGCATCCTCATGTATTTATTTCAAGGAAATGAATAAAATGCAGGAACAAGTTTATGTCCAATTTGATTCTTGTCTCATGTTTATGTTGTTTGTAATCTTCTGTGGTTTGTGAACAAAGAGCACAAATTCAGTTGAAATCTATTTTAGGTTGTATTTTTTGGTGTATTTTTATTATTATTCAAGGATTCATGTAAATGATTGGTTTACCATAATGGGGTTGCAGATTTCATGAAGGGATAGGTCAAGTATGACATTTAGTCCTAATGCAAATGTCTGATTAACAAAGTGATAGGATAGATCTAAAGTATTGATATATGAGATATATCACTAATATCTAAGGATGTATGTTAATTATTTGTAGAATTTCCCAATAGATAAGCCATTGATTAGCCATAGGATCTATATGTTTTGTTTCTCATATCTTGGTTATGCTGAAATCAGCACATTAATCAAAATTTTTTCCCTTTTATTTTGTAAGAGATGAAAGGATTTTCCCTTACTTAGCTTGTCAACTTCATAGGTCATGTTATAATCTATTTCATGTCTATGTTGTTTGCATAAGCAATAGAAGAATTGGAGTTTCACTTTCCTTTATCCAAATTCATATATATGATTTGGAAATTGGTACCATATGAACAAATTTGAGGTTCACCCACCTAGGTTTTGTAGAGCTTGAAGAAGGAGTATAGACTTATAGTTGTTCTCAATGTTTGAATAGGTATGTTGAATATGGGAATTAGCTACCCCTAGATGTATTTGTTCCTATCATTAGGTCATTGAAAAGTTATTAATTTAGGAGCCAACTCATTTGATAAAATTTGAACTTCTTATAGGTAGTATAGGCTAGCAATGGCTAGCAATGTTCTTACTCCTTCCAATCTTGCCATAGGTACAATAGTCTCACCATAATCTATTCCTTATTCTTGAGCACATTCTTTGAAAACTAGCTTTTCCTTATTTCTTACCACTTGTCCATTTTCATTTAGTTTTTTATTTAAATCCTTTTAGTTCCTATTACATTCTTATATGTTGGTCTCGATACTAATCTTCATGTATTTATTTTCTCAATATAATCAATCTCTTGATTCATAACATTTATCTAATTCTCATTTTTTAATATAGCCATACTATTCTTGGTTTAAAATCATCTATTAAGCATACATAATATTTCTTAAGTTACTTCATGTATTTACTCCAACACTTCTATTGAACCAGTGATCTTTTCTAGGGAAGGATTCTTCCTCACATTTTTTTCCAATACAAGCTTAAGTCTCTTATTCTTACCATTTTACCAGTCATAATGGGTTCATCTTCATACTTGGGTTCTACTTTCTGGTGCTTAATTAAAGAAGCATTTAAATTGCATGATAATGTATGATTATCGACAAAACTTGGTTGTAACTTGGGTAGTGCATCTAGTGCCACTTCATACACATGTACACAAAATTTTTTGTAACCTTCAAGTTCCTTCTACCTTTCCACTTTGTTCCTCTCCACAAACTTGTCTATACTTACTTTTGCACTTCTAGTCATTTTGTTAGTAGCATTATTTGAACATTGATAAGATTTACTCTTAGATGATTATAGAATGAAGATACCATCATCTCCTTTTGAATTAAATTTACAATTTATTTCATCCTTGTGAACATAACACCTACTTCCAAAGATTTTGAAATAGCTTACATTAGGTGGATAATCATACTAGAGTTCATGGGGTGTTTTGTTTGTTCATTTCCTTAATTGAACTCACATGAGAATATAAATAAAACAACTAATGAATTCTCTCCAAAATATTTGTTCAACATATTTTTCAATTATTAATTTCCTTTAGCAATAAAAAATTTATTAATTTCTTCTCTTAGCAACATCATTCTATTGTAAAGTCCTCAATGTACAGATATGTCTCTTAATATCATTCTCATCATAAAAGTTGGTCAATTAAATAGAGTTAAACTCACCATATCTATGAGATCTTGAAAATTTCAATGATATACCAATTTCATTCTCAACTCTACCTTGATACCATCTAAAAATATCAAAAGCATGTGATTTCACCTTCATAGACATAACAATCATCATTCTATAGTAGTCATCAACAAACAAAATGAAATATATGTTACCATAATAAAATTTTGTACCAATAGATCCACACCAATCAGTATGCAAAAGTTCCAAAAAATCATTTGAATTGTGGTCCTTTCTTGAAAATCTTGATTTCATCATCTTACCAAGATGACATTTTTTACAGCTAACATTCTCAAGTTTTTATAGATTTGGTAAGCCTGTAACTTTTTTCTTTCTAATATTGTTCACTATCTTCTCAAAGTTTACATAACACAAAATTGTATGCCACAACCATTAATCCTTAAATTTAGAAAATAATCATGTCTCAATATTAGGATAAATATAAAATAATTTACCTTTTAGTTACAAAAAAGTTCCAATTAAATTTGTTTCATCATCGTATGTCTTGACATTTTTGTTCTGAAATTCCAAATTGCGATGTGAATTGCTCAATTGAGAAAAACTCAAAAGATTATTATTTAATCCTTTTGTCTATTAAGAATCATCACATCTATTCTTATCATTCAACATTAGTAATTATTTACCTTTCATGGGACATGGAATGTTATTACCTATATTAATAGTTCTCCCATCATCAATTCCCTCAAATTTATCAAACATACTTAAGTCACTGGTTATGTGATTTGAGCATCCATTATATTTAATCCATGAATCATTCTTGCCAATATGTGAAATGAGGGAAATTTCATCCTTACACCTTTCTCCATTTAAATCTTCCTTGACAGCAATATATACCATCTCAACTACTTCCTTTTCTTCATCAATATTGAACTTTCTATTCTCTTCTTCATAAGTGTAGCATGATTTCTTCCCTCTATCTATATAGTCATTGTTCTTCATGTAATTTTAATATTTCTTATCATTTTTGTCACTCTTTCTTATTTTAGGACTCTTAGTAGAAAAATGACCAATTTCATTCCACTTGAAACAAATTAGTGGTATTTTACCTTTGCATTTACCTTTACCTATTGAAAATCTTATTCTAAGTAATGCTTTGAGTTAATATAGATCATCTTCAACTTTAGATTAACTTTCTTCCATACTTTTTCTTTCTCTCTTTGAATTTCCAATGATTAGTGAAGACTTAAAATAAATTCCAAGTGTAACCATACTATTATCATAATTAGTCAATTTAAATGTATTAAACCAACCAACTATGTACTATCAAGTGTCAAAACAGTACCAAACATAGCTCTTAGTTCTTGAATTATCAAAACTTTAATAACATAAGTAGGTAGAAGAGTTCTAAGAACTTTACTAAAAATTTCACTATCACTGATAATTCCTCCAGTAGCTCTGATTACATTTAAAATTTATTTGATTTAGTTCATATACTATAAAACATTCTCACCTTCATTTATTCACATGTCATCATACTTTCTTCTAAGATTTTCAACTTTAGCTCTTATTAAATTTTGATCTCCACCACATACACCTATCAATTTGTCCCACACATATTTGGATGTTTTTAATTTCTTGATATCATCAAACTCAATGTCATTGTGTAGATGATATCTCAATTTTAGGTTATTATGATTCCTCTTTTTAGTCATTTGTTCCACTGTCATAGGAGCAAGAGGCATAGTGTATTCATTATCCAACCAGTGAGTTATGCTATCTCAAATTCTAGATAGGTATAGCCTCATTCTATCTTTCCATGATGAGAAATTCTCCTTATTCAACTTTGGTACATCTTTCTTATACATCTTTAGATATTTATCTCAAGTTCCTCTAGACTTATTTCTCAAAAAACTATTTTTAATACCAATTGCTAAATAACTAAGAGTGGGGGGAGGGCAAGGAGGGTTTAATCAGTAATGTTCAACTTTCCTATTGTTCATTCAAACACTTTAGTACCAAAAAATTAATAAACATGTCATAAGAATATACTTAGTGATCTTATTCAACTTAAGTATTAATTCTTATAATGAACATACTCCAAATTATTCATTTCATTGTTCATTTCTTTATCGAATATCAATAATAAAATGTTGTCGTTACTGACTTGTAGTCAAAATTAAATAACATGAAAATCAACTTGCAACATAAAAAAATTCACATATTCGACCCTAAGATTTCTAATATGTAAATCATGTAAAGGGATAAACCACCTCAGAATGAAAACCAAAAACTTTGACTCTTTTGAAGTGAGCTCTGCTAGGATCCATCCTTATTACAAGTTTTCATACACATTGTAAATCTGACCTTGTTAGAGGATTTACACCAAAATATTGTCTATATTTTATCACACCTTGATCCCTTCTAATGAGTTACCTAAGATTCAACAATGTATAATCCCTAGTTTGCTCTATGATAACTCCTATAGATTGGTTAGTTTGAAAAGATACAACATGAAAGAATAAAACTGGAGGAAAAATTGTCAAGAGATAACATGTTTGATCTAACAAATTTGTTTCCTATGTAGGTAAAGAAACTATAAATTTCCTTTAATAAAAAAAAAAAATGATGCTGGGAGAATAATAATGTAATTAGTAGAACAAGAGGTCAAAGCATGGCACCACAAAATAAATTGTAAACTCTTTATTATAGGAATGCATATTTTAAATATGTTTACTGAGGTACATTACTTTTAAGTTTAAAATAGATTTAAAATGACTATCATATCTATATTTCAATATAAAATTGTATTAAAACCATCATCATAGACTTCAAAGTTATAAAAAGTAAGGTATCAAAATAGATATAGTATTGATCTTATCCATTTTTTTCACTATCAAGAAAAATAAAGTCACAATGATATAATTTCATATGTATAGATAAACAACTATTTGTTAGGATAACTTAGAGGGCAAGGAGGTGAATCAATTATGTTTAGTTATCCTAAAGTCCCTTAAAACACTTTATTACATGAAAACTGATCTTGGAGGTTGCTTGGTGGCTTGTGAGTACAAGTTAAGATCTTGGAGGTTTCTACTTGATGGGGACACAACCCAAGCACAGAATGGACACAACCGGAAAGGGGAAAATTTTATTAACTATGTAAATATGCTAATACATTTAGTATAGAGAAAATAGAATTCAAAACATGCCCTATGGGCTTACAATAGCATAAATCTGGAGATAATTTTCCTTTCAGTACCTCCTCTCAACTCCACTCCAAACTGCCTTTTACAATGCCAGAAATATTCTTAAATAGACCCTAGAGGGTTAAGGATTAGGAATACATTCTAGAAAGTACTAGTTGGCACCCACAGACCAAATAGAAGGCTCTAGAAGTCACATTAGAAGTCGACACAAAATTAGAAGAATTCAAAAATGGTAACCGAACTTTCGGGAGGCATAACTTTTGAACCGTAGCTCCGATTGATGAACTGTTTACATTTTCAGAAAGCTCTCGAAGTGCTCTATAGCCCTATGGACTAGATTCACTCATCCCCCATTTTTTGGCCCTATTCAAGGTCAGTTAATTCCCCTAACCTTACTTTGAAGCATTCTTAGGATGTCTCCAAAAATCAAAAAATTGTGATAACTTTCAAACCATGGGGCCTTTTGACCTAATTCTTTTTCTGGAATGCTCTAAATTACAATGAAAATCATTCAACCAATTTACACCTTCTAGTTCACCAAAATGATGGCTCAATTATGTACTCCTATTTTTTTTGACATTTACACGTATCCCAAGGTGATTAAAAACTCTAACCTAGAACACTAATAGTGGAATTGTGAGAGTTGGAACCTTTATTTGACCCAAATGGGTATCTAGAAATGAAAACACATGAAATAGAAACTAAGTCGAAGTACATTTTTTTTGGATGACATAGGATTGCACTTATACCTCTGGATGCTCCTGCATCACTACTAGAGTGTGGATCTGGACTAGCTAGTGTTTGGGTTAGATCTTAAGGGATCTTGTACAACTATTACTATAAATACTTGCTTTATATTTGTCCATAATTGAGAAGGCCTTACAGCCTAAGATATTGCATGTAATATGAATAAAGAGCTACATTTGGTATCAAATAATGTATCTTGTGTCATGTTTTTGTTGTATGGTTATTTGCTAGGGGCTAGGACATCTCCTTTGGGGATTTTTCTACCTTGCACTACATCAGTTGGTAATAGAGCACATTTTTTTTTCTTGAGTATGTAGATAGATCACCAAAGTTGAGGCAGCTTGAACCAAGACCTTGGGTTTGAGAAGTTAATCTATGAAGATCTTGATCTGGTGCTAGATTTTCTTTCTCGAGTCCTAGATCTCTTGGTTGTGAGGTAGCAGATCATCGTTATAACTTGAAATTATAGAAGGCTTACAGATGGATTAATGGATGTGAAAATGGAAGACTAATCTTCTTGAGGCATGATTGTAGAGATTTTGTGTATTATAGATCCGTGTTTTTGGACTTGTGATTTTGTTTCTGATTGTTAGTGCGAGGTGGTTGGTTACAATTTGACATGAAAATAATTGAGATTTATCACAAGGAGCATGGAAATAATTTTTTTCAGATGGTTTTTGAAGATCTAAGAAGATGGATCTAAGAGGATTGGACCCTGGTATGATTGCAAATCTCCATGATATGGTGGAGAGAAGGTTTTCTGAGATGTCTACTTAGTTTGCAATTAGCTTGGCTGATCAAGTTAAGGATAGGGTGATGAAGGAATTTTGTGGATGTTTGTGGAGATGGATTCTACCAATATAGAAGAAATTTCTCTAGCTAGTTAAGAGAGTTCTTCATGAGAGAAGATGGCATGACAAGATCAAGGTGGAAGTGGTTAGTTTTCTTGATCAGTTTCTGGAGTCTCATATAGAACCTGCATAACAACTTGAGGTTGTCACTAAGGATATTACTAACCTTGTTGATGTTGGGATGGATGTTGATTTTTATGATTAGTCAGTTGATTCTAACATAGAAATTATAGAGCACTCGATCATGGATGATCCAATTACTATTCGTGATGACTTGTCTATTATAAAGCATCTTATTTTGAGCAATGTGATTGTTGGTGTTGTGAGTTTGGAATGTGTTGATGGAGATCTACATATTGTTGCTAATGTGTAGTTTTTTGTTGCTAGTGTGGATTCACTAGTTGCTAATGTGGATGAGGATTTGCTAACGAAGCATTATGTTTACTTTGTTTCAAGGAGTGAACATGTTGATTGGATGGTTGAGATTCAAGTGTTTGATAAAGTAAATGCTGATAGGGATGATTCGCATGTTGGTTTTCTTGTCCTTGCTTGAGTGGAAGCCTTTGGTGAAGATGAAGATAATTTTTTATCTTTCTTTTGGCATCTAAGTTTGGGACACATTTTTCTATTTACCTAGGGAGTCTAATACATGAGTATCTTGGGTTTTCTCAATGACTACTTTGGAGTTAATGGGAGGAGGCTCACTAGTTGCTTTGGAGGGTTCTTGGACTAATACTTAGTCAAAGAAGGGCTAGTGTTTGACATGGTCTTGGAGCTCAGCATGGTCTTGGAGCTCAGTATGGTCTAGGAACTCTACATGGTCTGGGAGCTCAACATGGTCTGGGAACGTGACATGGTCTATGGAACTCAGCATGGTTTGGGAACTTAGCATAGTCTTTGGAACTTAGGATGGTCTTTGGAGCTCAGCAATGCTTGGGAGTTTACTGGTGCTCCATTTGGTCTTGTTTATGTTGATGTTGAGTTTTTTGTGAGCCAATGTTTGGCATTTGATTTATGTATGTGTATTTAATTTAGTGTTGCAGCTAACTTGTGGCTTGACCTATATTTAATTTGTAATTGCTAGGCTGGCTTGTGGCCTAGTTGGGTATCAGTAGGGGGTCTTGTGGAGTCTTTTAGTTATTCATTCATGGAATGATTCATTCATTTTGGAGGATTGAGTTTGGAGAGTAACCGAAGAGTGATTTTTGTTGAGTCTATGGATAGAGTGTCAAATGTGAGGTAGTTTACAATTGATCTTGGATAAAGTTGGAGGTTGCTAGTGGCTATGATTTAGAAACAAAGAGGTTGCTTGGTGGCTTGTGAGAACAAGTTGAGATCATGGATGTTTCTACTAGAGTGTGGATCTAGAGTAACTAGTGTTTGGGTTGCATCTTGAGGGATCTTATAGAACTTTTACTGTAACTACTTGCTATGTATTTGGTTGTAATCAAGAAGACATTACAGCCTAGCACATTTCATATAACAATTATTTTATGAATAAAGAGTTGCATTTGGTATTAGGTTGTGTATCTTGTGTTGTTTTATATTGTGTGATTATTTGTGGGGGCTAGGACATCACCTTTGGAGATTCTCTTACCTTGCATTACATCAAAAAACTTAATAAATATCATAAGTATATACTCAATGATCTCATTAAACTTCATAATTAACTCTTATAATCAATATACTCCAAACTTTTCATTCCCTATCCATTGCTTTATCTAATTTCAATAATAAAACTTTGTTATTATTGAGTTGTAGGAAAAAGTAAATAACATGAAAATCAACTTGAAACATAACAACATTCACACATTTTATAGCAATATTTTTAAAGGGAAAATCCATCAAGGACCTTCAACCCAAAATTTTCACTTTTCTCTAGTGAGTTCTACTAGGAGCAACCGTGTTATAGGTTTATATGCACATTTTTTTGAAGTATTACATAGAAACCAAAAGAAAGGGGGGTCGACCCTAAAGTATAAAAAAGGATGAAGAATAGATAGGAGTCACCTTCCACTTATCTAACCAATACCATTTTAATACTTTAAAAAGAAAATAAAAACTAGATTAAAAAAAGAGTAATCCTTATCAACAATCATATCCCTAATAAGCATATAAAATGGAAAATTATACTAACTGCCAAAAAAGTTATTGTTGTTACTAGTTTAGTTCATGATCATATACAAAGTAAAAGCCCCATAGGGCACCAATTTCAATGTAATCCAAACCATAACAAAAAAATCAATAAAATAGAGAACTAGAGGCTAATTGCTTGCTTTTGTTAGAAATAATAGTCCACCAAGATAATTGAGAGGGGGGTGAATAAGTTATCCAATAATTAAACCACTTATCTTCATTAAAAAAACTTAACCATTCAATCAAAGTAAATAGAAATGATATGAAGATGCACATAGACAATTACACTAGATATGTTGACTAGGGAAACCCTTGATCAAAGGGAAAATTGTGGTGAGAATGGTTCCCACAAGATGACGTACTAATATAAATATTCCCTTTTAGAGGATAGACCCTATTAAGAGTCTGTTACAAAATTTGATACAATGAGTCCCTGTTACAAGACTTTAAATCCCTATTATGAGATTCCAACCTTGTTAGGAGTTGTGGTATAATGTATGCAAGAAGAGCCCACTACCCAAACATGCAATTTCAACTACAAGAAGAGACTACTCAAACAAGTAATTTATTGGTATCTTCTTCTTTCCTCTATACTTTCCTCTATCCTATCAACTAGACCAATCACTATCAAACATTGTAGACCAAGTCACAAACCTTGGATCCAAATACCAAACCTTAGATCACGTAGAAAAACCTTGGCAATGAGGTTTCCTTCACTTCCACACTACTCTACTCAAGTTTTCATCCTGTATTTATTTCCAAACATTTACAATTTGTGTGTCCTCTTATCCACATATATCATGATAGAGGAAAATGTCCTTCCTTTATATTAAGTCCATAAAATATTTCTTGAGTTAGCTATTAGTCCTTCTCAACTTATAATTATAGGACCTCATTATGAACATGTTACACTTAGTGATAACACAAATCTTCCACCTTGCGACTTGAATAACTTTTTGTACATGTAATATTATGATGAACAAGCTTAGCCACATCATACTCAACATGTCATCTTCATGTCCTTAACCTTGATTGGTATATAAAGGTTATTCATAGCAAAAAGGAATAGATTATGAGGAGACTTATGTTCCAATCTCTAGAATAGAAGTCATAAGATTATTCTTAGCCTATGTAGCATAGAGGAAATTCAAAGTATATCAGATGGATTTCAAGTCAGCATTTCTAAATGGATAACTTGAAGAACATGTATAGTTTGAGTATCCTAAAGGAATTCCTTTGATAGATGACAAGGACATAGTATGAAAGCTAAGGAAAGCATTTTATTACATTTGAAGGCTAAGGACATTTCTATGTATCATATGTTGAGAGAAAAAGTTATAGAAAAGGAAATCAGATTGGGGTATGTGAGCACTAAAGATCAAGTTATAGATATATTCACTAAGCCTCTTCCCAAAGAAACTTTTAAATATTTGCAAGGTATGCTTGGGGTTATGCACCTTCCTATATTAGAGTAAGAAGATGCAAGAGTGCATTAGTCTAGGGTAACAAAGCACCATTGTTTGTCTGGACTGGATGTTGATGCTTCCTATATGGGGGAATATCTATGATGAATAGAGTCACTTATTTCTCTTACTAATGTTGATGATGTTGTTTTAAATAGTGTCTTTTGACACTCGAGCTGAGAAAGTACCAATTATTGTAGAGTTTGATGAAGAGATGTTGGTTGTAGAAACCTTTGACATTGATGTCAATGGGGGAGAATTTGGAATGAGAAAAATTATTCTAAGTATATGAGAGAGTTTAGAATGAATTTATAATAATAATTTTGTATAAAGTACATTGAGGTATATCAATGGGGTAATATGACTGATAAAGAGGATTTGAAGAATGTTGGTATTCTTGGAAATAGATGTTTTTCATGTATGTTTCCGTCAATGCCAAAGGGAGAGATCGTCAGAAGATTGGAAAGATTAGAGAGATTGGTTTGATGATGAGATGTTACATTCATGACTGAGTTTGTTATTAATGTCAACATAGCATGTTTGATGTCTTCTATGGTATTTGATAGAAGAACAATGGAAAGATTGAGTTGGTACATATGGCTAGTTGAGCATGATAACTACCTAAGCTTATGAGAGATAATTTTGAGTATCTGGTATATGTAGTTAATGTCAGAAGAAGAAAGGACAAGTCTAGAAGAAGTTATGTAAGTTTTGGTGATGTCTATTTTGAGATAGAGTTTTAGAGGCATGTTTTGGAAAACTTGTTATATCTCTTAACAGAGTTGATATCTTGATGATCAAGCTTGAGGACATGAAGATGAATTCCAAGGTATCTAAGATAGGTGATGAGCTTGGCACTACCTTCTTCCTAGGATGTGAGTTTTTCCTCTTCCTTTTAGTGGGCATTTTCTCACTCTCAGTGGACTCAGAACTAAAATCCTATTTGGGGGGGGGGGGGAGGGGGGTTTGAATTTTTCTATTTGGAGTCATTTACTAGCTATCCTAGTAGTTGGCTTGCTCCTCCTTATGTTAGTGTTTGACTCAATGATCTAATTTTCATCTTAGAACCAAGGTTTTTTGGCCTTTTTTGTAGCTTGAGTTAGGGATAGGATCCATGGAGACTTGGGGAGTAATAGAAGCAAGTAGATTGATAAGAACTGGTGGGTTTATGGCAAGGTGGTGTTTGTAAAGTTTGTTCATGAAGCCCTAATAGATTATATAGAAGGGTTTGCCTCCATTTTTCATTTTTGTAGCCTTAAAAATACAATCTTCCATGCAGAGTTCAGAATAAGGTGCAAAAAGGAAATCAAATCATGGTTCTTGAAGTGGTTAGGAATGGGGAAGTGGTAGTACTACAATACCTAGAACTAATATTCAAGAATAATATACCACATAATAATGTAACAAATCACATCCTAGGGCTTTAGTAGATCCTCTCTGAAGTACCATCTCTAATGTAGACCAACTCCTCTTTAGGTTAAAAGAACTTCCTTAGACTCATTTTATTAGACACCCTTGCTTGCTTGTGCTAGTTCTTTCTCTTTGAGGGTAACTCTCTAACCTTAGCGAGGAGCTTCTCCAGTATTTCAAATGTCATCCCATTAATTTTACCTTCATGTCAATCCAAGAATTGATGAATTGTATTGAGATGTACTCATTATGCTTTTCCATGCCTTTCATGAATGACAAAAAATATCCTTCCCATAGGTAAACCCATGCAACCTCTCTCTTTTTGTTGTAATCTTCAATTTTCACTGATTTAATGTGGTCACTTGAACCTATTTCTTCACCAAGATCAATCACTAACTTCTTAGAGTGTTATGACATCCCCTTTTTGTAGGATAAATTGTGGTATCCATAATGGATTAAGGTTTTCATGTTTAAGCTGAAATTGTGAAGGTAACCAAAACCCATCATAAGATCACAAGGTTCCATAGTTTATAAAATCCTTCTCTTAGAGGCACATGTGATCAGTACCTTTCCTTCTAAAATTAACCATCCCCAACTATAGTTGGAGTGAGGTTTTCTAAAAGTTTCCTTACAATCCTTTCATGCCTATTTTTGATTATGATCAAATCCATACCTCTCATCCTTTTCCAAAATTAGTTAATACTTGTAGTTATTGAATCCCAAAAGAAAACCTTTATAAAATCTTTCCAAAGATAAAATTTATAATAATATGTCTGATTATTTTCCTACCCACATGGATTCACATAATCTTGCCACCCATTGTAATGATTCATGAAGAATTGTAAGTAGTATACTCACTTTCCATCATCACTTGAGTTGATGATGGGGTTTGGTTGACATCCTTCTATTCTATTATTTTCATGATGTTGTGGCCAATTTTTTCATAATAATCTACCACTTGATTTCCTTCATGGTAGATGTGGACCTATTGATAACCCTCCATCAAAGTTCAAATTTCTTCTATTATCATTTTGATCTTCCAAATACACCAACCCTCTCCTTCCACCACTTCCATAATCAACATTGAATCCCCCTTGATTATCAATCTATTAACTCCTCTAGCTCTTACAATTCTCTTTCTTCATAGATGGGCTAGAGCTTTAGCTTCATTGTTCGAACCCCTTCCACAGTTCCTAGTATAGGTAACCACTATCTTCCTAGAATTATTATAGAAGATACCCCCTACTATTGTGCTCCTAGCAAAGTGCAACCCATCAAAATTAAGTTTTATCCATGCTTCAAGAGTGGGGTGCCAAGCCATTCTATGTCTATTTGTAGCTTTTGAGTTATAAAACTTTGCCACCATTAGACTTAAGTCCCAAATAGATGCCCACTTCATATATTTTCTTCTTGAGGGATTCAAGGGGGGGTGGAGGGGGTTTCCACTTCCTTTAAGATAATTATTACTTTTTGAACCACTATCAAATTGGGAGTGGCTTTATCCCTAAAGATTCTACTATTTCTTTGCTTCCAAATTTTCCATGAAATATATAGGGGAATTATTCTGCATAAGGTTTTAAGATATAGCTGATTATAGGGACCATCCAAATTAAAAAAATTGATGTAAGTTGTCATTGACACATCACTGGACCTCCCATAATGTAAGGATTCCCCTCCAAACTTTTGACATGAAAGGTTAGTGAATGAGGAGGTGTGGGATAGATTTCACTTCTTTGTAGCATAACACACAACAATTAGCTAACCGAAATCCTCTAATTTGAATATTATCAATGGTGAGATTTTTCCCATGGAGGGTTGTATACTAGAATAGATTTATCTTTAGCTAGATCCATGGGTGTCAAACCTTCCTCCAATCCCAAGATACTTAGCTTTCAAAATGTTGTGCCAATTACCCAAGGAGTTCATAAATCTCTAACCAACCTTAGTCAAGAGGGCCTTATTCAGATGACTTATCCTTTTGATATTTAATCTCCCTAGGGCCTTGGGTTAGAAGACTTTTTTCCCATCTCACCAAACTCATTTTGGTCTTCACTTATGATCCAGACCATAAGAAATTTAGATTTTTTCAAGAATATCCCTATATCTTCTTCGTAGTTTATAAATAGAGAGTAAATACACTGGAATGCCTTGCATAAAGGTTGAGAGGAGCTAGAGTTTCCCCATACTAATAAGGGTTTTTCCTTTCTAGACTGCAAGATTTCTTTGAAAGTGTTCAATCAGCCCATTCTAGTACTATGTGGAAACATCCTTAATAGTATGCAGGAGGCCAAGAGAGGTATCCAAAAGACTTGCCTCCAAAAAAGCCAAGATTTTGGTCACTTTTTTCCTCAAGCTAGTGTCCATGTTGAAAAAATACACTTTTCTTTTTTGATAATTTATGTACTTTCCTAAAAACTTCTCACTCTAATTCAAAATTTATTTCCACTCTCTAGCTTCATGGACAGAAGATATTCAAAAAAAGTAGGTGCCATCAACAAATTTCTGGATAACCTATAGGGGGCACAAGAATGTAGGATTTACACCTTTTATTCTACCAAAATTTGATAGGGCCATTATATTTCTTCCCAACACCTCTAACTCAATGATGAACATGTAAGGTGATAAGGGATCACCTTGTCACAAACCTTGAGAGGAAGTAATAAATTTTCCTAGGGCCCCATTTACTAGAACCAAAAACTTGACAGTATTCATTGCAACCCTAATAATCCTAATAAAATTCTCTTTGAATCCTTACTTGGTCAAAATATCAAAAGTAAATTCCCTCTTGAATTTATCATAAGCCTTGGATATATCAAGTTTTAGGGCCATACCTAGATTCCTACTCCTCTCCATAACATAGATTACCTCATGTTTGTTTATGATTGCATCAAGAATTTGTCACACTTGGACAAAACCATTCTAGTGTAGGCCTATAAATTTATCAATTGAAGTGGTTCACTATATCTTTGATGAGGACTTTATAAATCATGTTGTAGAGACTTATGGATATAAAATCTTCAAGACATATCCGATCATCCATCTTAAGTATTAACACTATAAATGTTTGGCTAAGTTCCTTCAACAACTTGCCTATTCTGATGAAGTCATTCACACCATGAACAACATCATACTTAATGATCTCCCAAAATTCATGAAAAAGGGTTAGGGGAAACCCATCAAATCCTAGGGCTTTGTACTAGTTTATACTAAACACTTCCTTTCTCACCTCCTCCTTGACCTTACCAATCATGGCCTTATTCATTTGGTCACTCATCACTAGATTCACTAACCTTAAAATAATTTCTTATCTGTTGCTACTAACCTCATTAAATGGGGGGTTTTAGATCTCCTAAAAATATTTATTGACCCAATCCTCGATACCCTTCAACTTTTTTATTTCCTGACCATTACTATCACTAGAAGGTTTATGGTGTTCATGTTTTCTCTTCTTGACACTAATCTATGGAGTAATGCCATATTTTGATTACCCTCCTCCAACCATAGAACTCTAGATCTCTGCCTCTAGATTTCTTTCCATTTCAAAAGAATCATCCACCTATCACAACAATGCCTCTCCTCCTGATGATGTCCATTGGATGCATTAACTTCTACTAGAAATGTTTTAAGAGATTCTAACTTCCTCTTAGTAGTATGAACTTTTCCTTGGAAATACTTCAAAATGAATATTTTCTCCATCCTCTGCCCTCTTTGTGAATTCTTTCAAGTTTCCTAGCAATACAAAACATATCCATTCCTTCATCCATTTTATTCCACCACCACGAAATACAATCCCTAAACTCTAGCTGTGAGTTCCACATAATTTCATAACTAAAGGGCTTACATCTATTAGTTTAATTATATATCCATGAGAAAACCAAAATAGAGTGGTCCGAGATGGTCCTTAGGTCTACCTTTAGAGAGGTATGTGGATTAGATTATTCCCCATTCTATTGTTAGACCATGTGAGAGTGGCTCCTTGAGGTTCATTATCTATCAAACAATTCCTCACAAGGAAATTCTCCAAGTCGTGCATACTCTTAGAGAAGTCCTCCAGGCTACCCATTTTCTTTGAAGGGTAAATATGAGTGTTCAAGTCTCCCATACACAAAATATTATCTTACCTCATTGAATCTACCACTTTCATTACGTTGTCCCATACCACTAGCTTACCATTGCAAGCATTAGGGACACATAAGTTAAACACATTCTAGTTACTAGCTTACAAGGTGAATCTCATCATCACAAAATATGTATTAAGGATGATCACCTTGCCCATAGCTTCATCTAGTTTCCAAAGAATTATAATGCCATTTGAAGCACTATATGCAAATTTAACTCTTGGCCAAATGTAGTTAGCCACTCTAGAGAACACCTGCTCCATCATTTTCACTTCGTACAAAAGAATCATGTCAATATTAAGTTCAATGATCTTTAGTTTAATTTCATTCCACTTCCTAGGGCTATTAATCCCTCTCACATTACAAGATATTATCTTCATCTTTTGCATGGTTTGATTTCCTTTATGGTTTTTTATTTCCTATGTGTTATTTATTGTTATATTTCCTTTTGATGGAGATTCTTAATTGGAGGTCTCTCAACCCTCACTATTGATGCAACAACAACCTTATTTCCATCTCTAGGCTTCCTCTTAGAGATTTTCCTTTCAATGTCATTACTCTAATAGTCACAATTTGTATCCAAATAGGTAGCAGAATGTATTTCAACAATATGTGGGAGTGAGAGCAATATAGTTCCATTTCTGAGTGATGAGTCATTCCCCTTACTAAAGGATATGTTATAGGGATCAATATTTTTAATTTTCTCTCCCTTCTTCAATGGGTTCAACTGTCCTTCCCTAGGTTGGGTTAGTTGTATGGAATGAGAATCAAGAATATCTCCTTCCTCATGATCCATTGTTGTCTTTTCCTTAGGTTGATGATAGGTTATATCCTCTGCTTTCTCACTACCACCCTCCCCCATAGGGGTCCTCCCCCTCTCCTTTGCCTTCAATCTTCCTTCAACTCTTATAGTTCCTCAAGCTTTCTTGAGTCCATCGATCTTACTACTCATGTGTTCCCTGAGGGTATGGTCTTGTTTATCATTTCTGAAATTTCTAAGCTTTCTATCACCACTACACTAGGTGAGAAGACTTAATAATTGAATTTATCACTCCTTTTACATTCAACAATCAAGTGATGAAACACGTTGCATCATTGGTAGATGGGTGAAACATTATCATATATGATCAATTGTGATCAAGTACCCCATTTTGATTTTAGATCCACCATGGTTAGCAATGGTTTGTTCATTCCCACATTCACACAAAACCTAGCATAGACCATCCTAGTCTTGGAGCTGGCCATTACATTGACTCTAATCAAATGTTCAAAAGATGTAACCACTCACTCATCCCATAACTCTAAGGGGAGTCTAGGTAATATAATTAAAAATGGAGTAAATCTACATAGGTCAATATTAGGGCTAAAAACATAATTTCTATTTCACAATCATCAGTAGATGTTTACCAAAGTACTAAGACCCCACCATGACTGACTCCCAGTCTATTTCAACAATGAAACTAAAAAAGAATAGGGAGTCTTCCATCAATGAAATAGTCATTGATTGAAAGAGTTTACACCCACTAAAGAATCATTTTCATACCATGTCCATCGTAGGTCAGAATGAGACAAAATTTCCAATGAGACATAAGGAGATATTGTAGTGCCTGCCCCTAGGTTGCAATTTGATTATCATTGTCAAACTCTTTTAGAGCTAGTTTTATGTTGATGGTTAGCAATATTGTTTTGAGACTATCAAATATTCTGCTATGGATTCAGTTGATACGTGATGAGATTACTTGGTACTATATAGTTAATGTATGTATGATGATTATACAATGTTTTTAGTTATTACAGATGATTAGTTAGAAGATTTATTATTATATGTGTTTTCTTATGGATACTTACCCCATACTTGCATGTGTATGGTGTCTGTGTTTGTTTCCTTTCTGTATGGAATTTCTGATGTGGTTAAGGAAGGGAGTTGTAGTCACCTGCTAGTCGAGATCTACATGATGCACCACTTCCTACCATTGCCTGTTTAGCTTAGTATATATTGTATGTACATGCATGGTTTTTGTGCAGGTTGTAGGTACCAGGTATCGACTTCCCTGAATTGCTAGGATGAGTGTACCCTATAGCATTATCTCAATGGTAAGAGAGGGGAGATAAATTCTCAAGTCCAAATCCCAAACCTTTAAGCCATTTGTCCTAATTGGAAATTAGGACAAGTATCTAAGTTGAGTACCCTCCAAATACATTGGATGACGTAATTCATGATATTAACCCTTGGTTTGATTCTATATGTATTTTTTCTATGATGGGTTTTCATATTTTACCTTGCGAGTCTTTGGAGTATTTTCTATTAATTAAGCCTAATTAAAAGATTTAATTAATGGTTTAATTTAATTAAAAATTAATATGGTATTTTAATATTTATTTTATTAAATTAATTAGGAAATTAATTAAATAAAATAATTAAATTTGAAGATAAAAGTTATAATTTTAAAGTTGGAATGAGATAATATTTATTTAAGTTAATAAATATTTTATCAAATAAGTCTCAAAAATAAATGTAAAAGTGGTAAGATATTAAAATTATTAAAAGATTCTAGATTTCATGTGATTAAACTATAAATATACTAAGATTAAACAAGTGGATTTATTAAAGTGAGTGCATAAGATATAAAAATTTAATAAATAAATAAATAAATGAATAAAGTAAATATTATATTAATTAATGTTGAAGTTATGATGTTGTAATGAAGTAGAAGGATCAGCTAAGCCATTGATAAAAAAGTGTATTTGATGACATACTATAAGATACAAAGAATGGGCACACTAAAACATATCAAAGATTTAAGGTTTTAGCTAAGTCTTTTGTAAAGCTCAACTAAGTTCATTAGAGAGAAGGAGCCGGGCAAGCTAGTAAGAGCCGATAAAATTCCTAGTTAATGTCGAGTAAACTTTAGATGCCAACTAAACTTCAGATGCCGAGCAAGTTCAGATGCTGAGTGACACAAAATTTATCAAGTGCCAAGCAGAACCAAGTCCCAAGCAGGTATAGGTGTCGAGTAACATAGAGGTGTCGAGCACCAGTAACTCAATAATGCCGAGTTGCTGCATTATTTTGGAAATCGAAGATTTGCCAGATCTAAGTTGACAAGGTTGTCATCTAGAAATTTGCGAATTAAAAGGAAGATAAGAATGATGAGCTGGTGACATAGAACACCATGTGGAACATTTTTAAGGATACAACTGGTGAAGTTTCTAAAAGAGAACAAGATATGGGGTAGATACATTGTATCCTACCTAATCTATTCTGAAACCTTAAAATTGGAGAGGGAGAATTGAGTGGCAAAGGAAAATCAGAATTCTATTTAAGAAGACATAAGTTAATAAAAAAGAGAGAGAGAGAGGTGGTCAAGCATAAAAGCATGAAGTATTGAAGAAGGTGCTAATGAGAAGAAAAAACAAGAACTCTATTTGGATAGATGACCACAAGGATGATTGCATTGGCAGAATGAGTAAGAAGACTCAAGGAGACGAAGCTTGAGAGGAAGACAAGCAGTCAGAGCTGGGGTGATTGAAGCCAAGCATAAGGATTGAACTGAAAGTGTGATCTAAAATCTGCAAAGTATGTTGTAAGTTATATCAGATCAAAAGACCATTATCATTACTTTCTAGCAATTGTAACAGTAAGTTTAAATCCTATGGACTTAGGTTGGTTTAATAGCCATAAGATAAATCCTTTAACAAGGTGACATTCCAAGTGAATGTTCTAAAGGCCTTTAACCAAGCCCATTCCTAACAGTTTGGTGAAATCCTCTAACAGGATCACATTTAACAGTGTGTTGTAAGCCTTTAATAGGGCAGGCTTTTAATAGGGCATCACTTTAGAAGAGTGAGAATCAAGTAGCATGTTATTGGTGGTTTTTCTCAAATTGGGTTTCCATGTAAATCATTGTGTCATGTGTTGATCTTGGATGTTTTATATTTGCATATCGATTTACTATAACTTGCTTATATGATTGATTTAAGTTTGGATGGATGAAAAGTGTATGGATTCATTAAAAGTAGTAAAAAGGTATTAATAGGGCATTTGAACCTTGGATAACTAATTAGCCCCCCCCCCCCCCCCCCCTCAAAGTTATTCTTTAGAATTCTAACAATTGGTATCAAATCGTGACTGCTAATTTAGTTTAAAGGGACTACAAGCAGAGAAGATCAAAATGCTAAAGAGAGAAGTTCCCAAGCTCAACAAAGACAACTTTGTTGCATGGAAAAGTTTGATGAAGCTATATCTTGGATCCATAGGATATTATGCCCAAAATTCAATTGTCACTGAACATGTAGATCCAACAGGTGCTCCTACTGTAGAAGACATGAAAAACAAGCAAGAACACAATCAGACAATGCTGGAAATTGCCTCTGCACTCAGCTATGCTGAATTTGATGATATCAAAGGATGTGAAACTGCATTCAAAATGTGGAAAGCCCTATCAAACATCTATGGAGGAGATCAAAATGTACAAAGAGAAAAAAGAGAAAGTCTCAGAGGAAAGTTTGATGACATGAAAATGGAAGAAAATGAGAATGCTACTTAGTATGGTGCAAGAATAAAGGAAGTAGTAAGTGCAATAAGATGCTTGAGTGGTCAACTGGATGAAGATACTGTTAATAGTAAGTTCTTAAGAAACTTTCTCCCTATTTATGCTATTAGAGTATCAACAATACAAGAGCTAAGATGTATACCAGGAAATAATCTAAGTTTTGAAGGTATAATAGGTAGACTCACTACATTTGAGTTATCTAACTTTGACAACTACAGACCTGAAAATGTTGAATCTGCTTTTAAGGCCAAGTTATCACTAAAAGATGCTGAACAGATGAAATCAAAGAAAGGAAGAAAAATGAAGTATGTATCTAGTGATAGTAGCACTGATGAGGAAGATGTGGAACAATTGGAAGCATTGCTAACTAGAATATTTCACAGGGGCAAAGGAAAATTCAAAGGTAAGATGCCTATCATTTGTTTCAATTGCAATGAAGTAGGTCATATTGCTGCAAGGTGTCCACAGAAAAAGGATTCCAACAAAGGCAACAAATACAAGTACAAAAGAGATGATGACAAGAGAGATTACAAAGAAAAAGGTAAGAAGTGTTATATTGTTGAAGAAAATTCTAATGACAATGATGATGACAAGAATGACAGATGGATCATAGATAGTGGATGCTCACATCACATGACAGGAGACAAAAGTAAGTTTGTTAACTTTACTCAGTATGATGGAAATAGTGTTAGATTTGGTAATGATGCTCCATGTCAAATCAAAGGAAAAGGTTCCATTAAGCACACAGAACAAATTTTATGTGGCAATGCATACTATGTTGAAGAATTAAACTAAAATTTACTGAGTGTCTCACAATTAGGAAATATAGGTTGCAAAGTGGAATTTGGAAACAAAACTGCAAAAATCTATGATACTGATGGTAAACTAATAGGGAAAGGAGATCAAACAAAGAGTAATTTGTTTTACCTTGATATGGATGATGTTTCTTATTTATTTGCAAAATTTGATGATGAATGGTTATGGCATAGAAGATTATGTCATGTCAACTTTGACAATCTATTTAACATTAGTAAAATGAAGAAAGTCAGAGGTTTACCAAAATTGAAGAAGCCTGATAATATCATGTGCAAACAATGTCAGCTAGGAAAGATGACAAAGTCAAGTTTCAAAAGCAAAAACTATACATCTAAAGAGATACTTGAGTTAGTTCACACCGACTTATGTGGTCCAATGTAAATACAAAGCTATAGAGGAGATAAATACATAATGTTATTTGTTGATGACTATTCTAGGATGATGCCTGTTATGTTCTTAAAATAAAAATTTGATACTTTTCAAATGCTTAAGTGGTATGTGGCTAGAGTTGAAAAGGAAACTGGAAAAAGTTTGAAATGCCTAAGATCAGATAGAGGTGGTGAATTTACATCAAATGAATTTGAGATATTCTGTAATGATAAAGGAATCAAAAGAAAAACGTCAGCTCCTAGAACTCCTCCACAAAATGGAATTGCTGAGAGAAGAAATAGATCTGTGATTGACTGTGCCAGAACATTAATGATGGAAAAGACTATTGCTCTAAAATACTGGAGAGAATCAGTAAGTGTAGTTGTTCATACACTGAATCGAGTACAAATCAAGAAAGGTACAAATACAACACCTTTTGAATTATGGTATGGTTACTCACCCAATGTAAAACATTTCAAAGTGTTTGGTTGTAAATGCTTTATCCTTAAAGATGCTAGAAATGGAAAATTTGATGCAAAAAGTGATGAAGGAATATTTCTTGGTTATTCCACTAGAAGTAAGGCATATAAGTGCTTGAATACTAACACTAACAAAATTGTGGAAAGTGAAAATGTAAATTTTGATGAGTACATAAAAATTCAAGCTGAAGTACCAAAGAAAATGGAAGAGTATAGAACCTTTGTGTATTCTTATGAAGGAATGACTTTTGATGAGGATGATGTCAATCAAATTGAAAATCAACAAGTATCAGTTTTAGCCGAGTCACAACCAGTGAATGCCGAGTTGCATTCAGAAGCTGAGTTGCAGAATGAAGGAAATGAACAATCTAATTCTAAAGATAGCACACATAATGAAGAACAACCTGACAACAAAGTGCATAGTGATCTTGAATCTGGAAGATCAAACATGGAAACAAGGACAGAGCCAAGGTTATCCAAATATGTAAAAAGATATCACCCTGCTAAACAGATAACTAGTGACAAAGATGCAAGGCCAATGATAAGGAACAGACTAAGAAAAGAATCATGTCTGATCAGCAAATCTAAACCCAAGACAGTATATGGTGCATTACAAGATGATGACTGGTACAAAGCTATGGAAGAAGAAATTGATCAAATAAGAAAAAACAAAACCTAGAGTTTGGTTCCCAGACCAACTAACAAGAATGTGATTGGCACCAAATGGGTATTTAGAAACAAACTAGATGAGAATGGTGAGATTACTAGAAACAAAGCTAGACTAGTATGCAAGGGTTATGCTCAAGAAGAAGGAATAGATTATGGGGAAACATTTTCTCCTGTTGCTAGAATGGAAGGATTAAGAACTTTACTTGCATATGCTGCCTACAAAGATTTTAAAGTCTATTAGATGGATGTAAAATCTACCTTCTTAAATGGTATACTAGAAGAAGAAGTCTACATTGAGCAACCAGAATGATTTCTTGATGAAAACAACAGGGATATGGTGTGTAAGCTACATAAAGCACTCTATGGTTTGAAACAAGCACCTAGAGCATGGTATGAGATACTTCACAAGTATCTAGTGCAAATTGGATTTGAAAGAACTGATGATAACAACAACATGTACATCAAAGTAGAAGAAGGTAAAGATATTATTATATCTAAAATCTTTGTGGATGACATAGTGTTTGGTGGTAAGGAAGTACTTTGCAAAGGCTTTGCTAACAAAATGAAACATGAATTTGAGATGTCTATATTTGGAGAAATCAAATTTTTTGTTGGGTTGCAAGTACACCAACTCAAACATGGAATATTTGTTACACAATCAAAATACATCAAAGAAATTCTTAAAACATTTGGATTGGAGGAATCCAAACCAGTCAACACACCAATGGCAATAGAAAATAAGCTATCCAAAAATGATGAGTCAGCTAAAGTCAATCAAACAATGTATAGATCCATGATTGGAAAACTACAATATGTTGTACATAGTAGACCAGGCATAACATTAGCAGTTGAAATAGTTGCTAGGTTCTCTGCTAATCCTAAAGAAAATCATCTCATAGCAGTAAAAAGAATAATGAGATATCTTAAAGGAATTGATAACTTTGGTCTATACTAAAAAAAGAATGGAAAATTTGAGCTCAATGCATATACAGATGCAGAATGGGGAGGAAACATTGATGATAGAAAAAGCACAAGTGGAGGTGCATTATTTCTAGGCAAAAGGTTGGTCACCTAGACTAGCAAGAAACAAACATATACATCCCAGTCCACTGCAGAGTCAGAATATGTGGTAGCTGCAGTCAATTGTACAAACATTGTATGGCTCACACATCTATTGAATGGAATGAAAGAAGAAGTAACAAAACCTGTGATATTGTATTGTGATAATACAAGTGCTATAAACATATCCAAAAATCTAGTGATTCATGCAAAAACCAAGCATATTGCAATCAAGTATCATTATGTTAGAGAATTGGTAGAAGAAAAATAAGTAAAGTTGGAATACATTCACACAAAAGAAAAAACTGTAGATATCTTCACCAAACCATTGCCCAAGGATGCCTATGAATATCTTAGAGGCAAGTTGGGGGTAATACCCCTAACTCAAGTAGTTTAGCAACAAGGAAGCTGCCCTGCATCAATAGGAATAAATCATTGAAATATTAATAGGTTGATGCAAAGGATGACAATAGGAGCAGAAACTCCAAATCAGTCAGACGCATGGTGACAGAGGGAGAAAATCAACAAGAAGCCAAAGCTTATATTTTGCATGATAAAGATGCTACATCTTTGGCATTTATGTCAAAGAGGGAGAAATATGTAGAAATCCGATCAATACAATGAAAGAGGGAGATATATGAGATCAGAAGTAAAAATACAGCATGACAACATATACAATCTTGGTGGTAACTAAGTTGATTAATTGATCAGTTTGGTTTGCCATCAATGCCAAAGAGGGAGATTGTTGGAAATGATTGAAATGATCATAAGAAAAGTTGTTGGAATAATATATGGAACTGGTAAAGAATGTCCTCAATCATTGATTTTTCATTGATGTCAAACTTGCTACTTGCAGGAATGACAATTGCTTTAGTGATCCAAATACTATCAATTAGTTGATTTTCAAGGAGGAGGCAATCAATCAAATGTAACTAGAACACCTAGAGAAAGGTTAAAGTTATGATGTTGTAATGAAGTACAAGGATCAGCTAAGCCATTGATGAAAAAGTGTATTTGATGATATACTATAAGATACAAAGAATAGGCACACTGAAACATATCAAAGATTTAAGGTTTTAGCTAAGTCTTTTGTAAAGCTCAACTAAGTTCATTAAAGCGAAGGAGTCAAGCAAGCTAGTAAGAGCCAAACAAATTCCTAGTTAATGACGAGTAAACTTCAGATGCTGAGTAAACTTCAGATGTCGAGAAAACTTTAGATGCCGAGTAAACTTCAAATGCCAAGTAAAATTCAGATGCCAAGTAAACTTTAGATGCCAAGTAAACTTCAGATGCCAAGTAAACTTCAGATGCCAAGAAAGTTCAGATGTCAAGTGACATAGAGTTTATCAAGTGCAAAGCAGAACCAAGTGCCGAGCAAGTATAGGTGCTAAGAACCATAGAGGTGTCGAGCACCAATAACTCAATAATGTCGAGTTGCTGCATTATTTTGGAAATCAAAGATTCGCCAGATCTAAGTTGACAAGGTTGTTATCTAGAAATTTGTGAATTAAAAGGAAGATAAGAATGATGAGCTGGTGGCACAGAACACCATGTAGAATGTTTTTAAAGATACAACTAGCGAAGTTTCTAGAAGAGAACAAGATATGGGGTAGATACATTGTATCCTACCTAATCCATTCTAAAACCCTAAAATTGGAGAGGGAGAATTGAGTGACAAAGAAAAATCAGATTTCTATTTAGGAAGACATAAGTTAATAAAAAAAAGAGAGAGACGTGGTCAAGCATAAAAGCATGAAGTACTAAAGAAGGTGCTAAGGAGAAGAAAGCACAGGAACTCTATTTGGACAGACAACCACAAGGATGATTGCATTGGTAGAATGAGTAAGAAGACTCAAGGAGATGAAGCTTGAGAGGAAGACAAGCAGTCAGAGCTGGAGTAATTGAAGCCAAGCATAAGGATTGAACTGAAAGTGTGATCTAAAATCTACAAAGTATGTTGTAAGTTATATCAGATCAAAAGACCATTATCATTACTTTCTATCAATTGTAATATTAAGTTTAAATCCTATGGACTTAGGTTGGTTTAATAGCCATAAGATAAATCCTTTAATAGGGTGACATTCCAAGTGAATGTTCTAAAGACCTTTAACTAGGCCCATTCCTAACAGTTTGGTGAAATCCTCTAACAGGGTCACATTTAACAGTGTGTTGTAAGCCTTTAACAGGGCAGGCTTTTAACAGGGCATCACTTTAGAAGAGTGAGAATCAAGTAGCATGTTACTGGTGGTTTTTCCCAAATTGGGTTTCCATGTAAATCATTGTGTCATGTGTTGATCTTGGATGTTTTATCTTTGCATATTGATTTACTGTAACTTGCTTCTATGATTGATTTAAGTTTCGATGGATGAAAAGTGTATGGATTCATTAAACGTAGAAAAAAGGTATTAATAGGGCATTTGGACCTTGGATAACTAATTCACCCCCCCCCCCCCCCCCCCCCCCCTCTCTCAATTATTCTAAAGAATTTTAACATTTCTCACATAGGAGTTTGCAAATTCTCGAGAGTTTTCATGTAAAGAACACAGGGGTTTGCACTCTAAGAATGCACAAGTTGTCTACACTTAGGAGTTAGCATATTATTTGAGCACATGGTGTCTACAACCTTATGACTCATCTAGAAGGTTGGAGAAGACTTATGCTTAGTTGTCATGCTTATCTTCTAGTTGTTTCTAGAGACATTCTAGATGCATCTTAGAGGCCTTTAAATAAGAGGCTCTCCTAGTGTGTTTGGACAAGCTTCAAAGCTTACATGCATTTGAGAAGCTCATATGCTTCTACATGCTCATATGTTTCTACATGCTCTTATGCTTCTTCAAGCACTTCTAGTCATGTGGGAATTTTGGTTGGCTTGGATCTTGGAGGAATTGTGAATGTTGGAGAAATAAGAGATTTTTCTATGGACTTCTGAGGCATGGAAAATTAGCATCAGTGTCCAGGTGTACTCATGATTTTCACTTATTTTATTTGCACTCTTTCTCTTCCTATCTTCATTGTGTCTATTATATGTGTCTAAATACACTCCATGAATGAATCCTTAATCTTGAAATTTGAAACTAGATATTTATTTATTTGGTTGGAAAGAAAACAATAGAAAACCCTAATTCCAAATGAGAAATAATTAGTTCTAAATCGGGTTTGGGTTTGAATTAGAATCAAATTGATTAATAGATTTGAAAAGGGTTTCTAAATCTACAGTCAAACCTATTAGAGAAATTAATAGATATATTTAGAGAACAATTACCATCCTTAATTCATCGAAATGAAAAGGCCTTCTAGTGTAAAAGTAAATATATGTTCTCTTTGAAAATACTAATTTGCATATATATATATATATATATATATATATATATATATATATATATATATATATATATGTAAATGTTTATTATTTTGTATGCTATTTTCCTGTCGCCATTAGACTTCCTATCGCGATGCAATTCTGGATTTATTATTCTATATGCTATTTTCCTATCACCGCTAGAATTTTTGTCGCAATGCAATTCTGGATTTATAATTCTATATGCTATTTTCTTGTTGCCGCTAGACTTTCTGTCGCAATGCAATTCTGGATTTATAATTTTGTATGCTATTTTCTTGTCACCGCTAGACTTTTTATCGCAATGCAATTCTGGATTTATAATTCTATATGCTATTTTCCTGTCACTGTTAGACTTTCTGTCACAATGCAATTCTAGATTTATAATTTTGTATGCTATTTTCCTGTCGCCGCTAGACTTCCTGTCGCGATGTGATTTTGGATTTATAGTTTTGTATGTTATCTTCCTGTCGCTACTAGACTTCCTGTCACATAAGCTCTCTGCTTTGCATTGTAGTAGGTTTGAATAGAATCTTATTACTATGCATTAGTCTTATATGATTTATTAACTAATCTAATTAAATTTAATTTAATTAAGATTAGTTAATAGTAGAAAAAGTGTAATTAATTATTAGTCAATTTAAGTAAATGGATTTTTAAATGAGGTCGATTTAAAAGAAAAGAGATATTAATAAGTGTTTAGTGAAATTAAATAATTGAATTATTAATGAGATTGATTTTAGTTAAAATCAATGAGGATTATTTTAAATAAATGATTGTCCTTGAAGTGTTTAAAGGAATTGTAAACTAATTATTTGAAAATAGTAGTTGACTTATAACTTAAAAATTATAGTTAGTTATTAATCAACTGATGTTCATTGGGTCATTGATATGGTTATGTAATTATTAATTAAATCAATTAATTAGAGTTAATTAGATTTAATTAATAATTAAGTTATGTAATAGAGTTTTTAATTGATATGATTCTTACATTGAAGTTTATAAGTCTTATTCTAATGACTTGAATAATGACCTTGGATATTTTAATGGTTGTTAGTGATGATTTAATCAAGAGACTTAAAGTTTTAGTGATATTGAGTTTTTGTGTACCTAGGTTAATTGATCATTTTAATAAAGTTATAATCTTCTTATTCAAAGATTGATAACTTGCTTTCTTATAGTTTAACGAATAACCCTAATTTATGTTGAAAGTTGAAGTAACATTCAAGAAGAGTTATTCAATTAGCAACATGGATTTTAGTAACTAAAACGAATGATTTAATGAAGATTAGTTTAAAGAGTAAATATTTATCGTTATTCTTAGAATGTAATTTTAAATAAAGGAAGGATAACGTTATCGAGGGAATAAATAGGTTGACTTGTAGGTCAAATGATTACTCTTAGTATACTTGAAACAAAAATTGGAAACCTCTACACTTAATTCATCCATGTGATTTTAGTAAACCAAAACATGAGTTTGCATTATGTATTCTATATGCTTCTTGTTTTGGGTTTTTGGGATGACTAGTGTTGACTAGTCTTAGGTTGTTACGAGAGGCTCGAGGGTTATGAGATGTGATGGCATGATGATGTCTTTTGATTTCGATCTTTATAAACCCAACCATGGTTATGTGATGGAATGCTCTATGAAATGTTTGTATTTACTGATTGTTATTGCTCATCAGTCTTCTTGAGTGAAGCAGAGTTATATGTATTTGAGATAATTGACTTAGCCATTTTTTTGAGTCATCGATCAGTTATCCTTGGGTTACTTTCCAGTTGCCATGATGGGACTGAAATGTTGATTTATTTCTTGATGATGTCATGTTGTGACATGTTTGACTCAACCATTTTGGAGTCTTTGATCAGTATGATTTTGAGATATATTTTGGTTATTGAGAACCAATGGATACTTTTGATTATCAATGATGCTTCAATTGCCAATAGACAGCTGTTGTGGTCATGATTTTCTATGGATTCTTTTTAGATGCTCATGGAGATTTGATGCTTTTATTATGGATATTTGATGATTCTTATTGTGGATTATCTTTTGGTATTTCTTTCCAGTTGCCCATATAAGACTGGGGTGATTTTATGATTCCATGAGCTTAGGGTAGGTTATCTTCTTGTAGTGTTGGGAAGTGGCTTGCAATGGGGGCCGGGGCCCTAAGTGGTTGCCAGGGCAACTCATTGTAAGTTTTGTTAATAAGTGATAATATTTACACACTAAACGGGGATTAAATGAACCTAAAAAGATAATTGTTTTGGTTCTCGCCCATGCCTTTAGTGCTTGTACAGACTAGGATGGGAGTAGAGAGAATGCTTGGTTGCAACCTTGCATTCCATAGTATGCCTTGTCAGTATGAGAGGGTACTAGTGGCCGCATGAGGATTAGTAAGGACCCGTGGAGTTTAGCTAACTTCCAGGGTAACTTTTACATGATATATGTGATGATACTTCCCTACTTGCATAGTAGGTTCCTACATGTCATTGTGTGCCTCTAGGATTAGATGTCGTTTTGTGTTTGGAACCTTTGAGTTAGTATACTTTTAGGATTCATGGACTTAGAGAGTTATTATGATTTTATGCTATGTGATTTTGATAGCTTATTTGGGACTTGAGATTATCTCCTCAGCATAGTGGGAGTGGACCACTTAGGTTCCACGCAGTCGAGTGGTAGTGTATTTTCTACTCTTATCATTTGAGATCCATCTGAGACACCGTGGTTGGAGCATTCTTTGTTGGTATCTATCATCATTCTATCTTCATGGATTATGATGTGGACATGTATCCTTACATTGATGATTTGCATATGTTAGATGATGCTTTACTTTGCATGCTAGATTACTTTCTGCATATGATGTAGTATGATTTAGGTATGACATTCCTACTATGTTAATACCAATGATCTCTTTAGTGATTTGGAATGTTACACACATAGGGATGCCTAGGATCTACGATGGTCTAATGATGGTATTTACAGTTGGGAGGAACCATGCATTTAGATTAGATGTGTTTTATGATCATGGCTATCTTTTATGATGGATGTTTATATCTTTTGTGATGATGTATCCTGTATGATATGTGGTTTCATTTACTTTAATTACATCATGGATTCATATTGGATGATGATGAACTTTATTTATATGGATTTATATTCTTTTAAGCCTTTCATACCCTATGGCATGTACAACGGATGATTGAGCAATTAGAAATGTAATTTATGAAGGTTGGACTTATAATTATTATTTCATGTAGATGTAGCGTTAGATGGAATTCATTAATAGTTAATTTAGATGTGATACAATGTTAAGGGATCTTTAAGAATGTAACCTGTTATGTATGTTATGTTTACTTTCAGTTGGATGTTACTATTGCTTTCGTGAATTTTATGAATGGTTTTACTTTCATGTTTAAAAAAAAAAATTGTTTGGAAAACTTAGTGGAATTTTAGATTAATTCTTTAGATCCCTTGTCGGGGCATTACAGACATAACCATAGAGTTTGAGAGTAATATCTCTAGTCCTATAGCCCTTGAGGAAAACATGGGTTCCTCTCTAGAGTCCATGATAATATTTGATCAAAGAACAACCTTTATCTAGTTTGACTTTGGGATCCTTAGGCCAAAATTTTTTGTAGAACCCTCCGTAGGGTGGGGTTCCAAATAGGCACAATTTTTAGGAACACCACATGGTTCTATCAGGCTAGGAATCACCACATAATGCAACTCTTGGGTATTGTGGGATTACTAGGGAGGACTAGTTCAAGATTCAGGTAGATATGTATTAGCTCTGATAGAGGGGGAGTGGTGGGGGGATCCATCCCCCCAATGATTGTGAAGTCATGAACTAGGGTTGTAGGTAGTATTTGGTAGGAAATTTGGTGGACATCTAAAATGTTAACCCACATAGGGAATTTTTTTTTACATGCACATTGTTAATGTGACATTGTTAGATGATTTACACAAACATATCATCTAGACCTTATCACTCCTTGACCTTTTCTAAAGAATGGCTCCCCCAAAATCACTTCTAAACACCATAAATTGATGTTACCATATCAGATTTCAAAGACTTGTTAGGCCAACTTGATTAACAATATTTTTCTACTACAATTATTATAAAGCAATACTATGATTTGGGCTATTTAGTTTAGCACCACCATGCTTTTTTAGATCTCCTTTCTTCTCGATCTCTTTCTAATCTCTATACTTGGCTAATTAACTCATTCTCTCTTTCACTTTTCTTTTCTTGATCTACTCTTTTCTCTACTCAATTCACTAAACTATTCTTTCCTTCAACATTTTTTCACTTTTATCTCCTTAGCCAACAACTACATCACAACATCAGTAGCCAAAAAACTTGTTCAACTACTTCTTAAATAGTAATCACTATGCTTTTAGAATCTTCTAACTACTATCACTTAATCATAATAATTGATCTCAAATTCATTGCATTTAACCAATTATGAAATATAATTTTCATAGAAATTTATGATGATCATTATCCTTCCTTAATCTCCATCATCATATCTTACTTGTAATTTTCTAGTCATAGATCTTGTAACAAAATTTAAATCATTCTTTTGAAACTCTCAAACATTCTTTAATTCCACTAAAAAGTGGGCATCATATTCTATTTTTACAAAAAAAATCTTCTTATCATTACTCAATGAACATAACATTTCACTTAGATAAAATAACATTCCATTAATACCAAACTCACTTGGGTAACACTAAACTTTCACTTCCATTACCAAATAGTTCATGAATATTGTAGTCACTCAGTGAACATTGTCTTCCTTCTTTAACCTTGCCATTGCATAACACATTACTTTATAATATTCAACAATCACAAAACAATCAAACCAATATTAAATTATCACTATCCAACTTATTTAAGTTTCCGTTGAATACAATACTTATCAACTCTCTCTTCAACATACTTTCTTCAAATCCTCTTTATCAATAAAATTGATATAACACTCTACTAATTAAGCATAATGTCTAATAAACTAAGATATGACATAAATGATGGCATACCAATTAATATGACTCTTTTATATACATTCATAACATTATTAGTTACATTTTCATATGAAATTAATAATCTCCCCTTTTGTTATTTGTGACAACACATAACATATGATTTTTCATTACATAAGATACTCAAATATGTGCATTGACAACAATAGAACTATTCATTTCTTTTTTTTCATCAATATGTTCTTTGTATCTTGATTTGTACCTTCAATAGTAATAATTATCTTAAACATTTCTCCCCTTTATGATATTATCTTTCTTAGTTGAGCTTTGACTCCTTCAAATTTTCTCCCACTTTTCATTGTATTTCTCTTCATCTTCCTCCATCTGACAAAAATAGTTCTTTATTCTCCTTTGGTATACTTCTCTCCTAATAGTTTCTCATATCTTCTTTACTAATACACTCCCTCTTTCTATTCTTCTAATAATCTCCTTCTTTTCTACACTTCTTCCTTCGATAGATTCTCTCCCCTAGTGTACTACAAATATTCTCCTACTTTGATAGTAATTCCAAAGGTCATTATAAGTTCCAATGTGAAACTTACAAAATATTGTAAATATCCTTGTACCTTGTATGTATAATTTACATCAATTTCATTTTAGTCATAATCACAACTTTAGGAAACTCCTAAAGTGTTAAGTCTTGTAGCAAATCCACAAAGATATTTCTATTTATCAAAAAAATTATGTTGCATGCATCTTCAACTAGTGAATTTTGGATAGAAGAAGTACCCACAATTTACCTCATAAATACTAAAACTCATTCTTAGGCAATGATTTAGCAAATATATCTACAATTTTTTCTTTAGAATTTACATATTCAAGCCTCACTTGTTTCTCTTGTGCTTACTCCCTCAAGTAATGATACCTGATAGATATGCACTTTTTTTTTGCATACATCACTAGATTTTTTGATATATTTATTGGACTAGCATTATTAGAATAAATAGGAATAGGCTATGTTATCTCCTTTTTCATACCTTTCAATAGTACAATATACAACCATGTTTCTTGCTTATCCATGTAGAACAAGATTTAGTATGCAAAGAACATTAACAAATAAAGTAAACATTCACAAACCAAAAACTAAATTCACATATATGCTTAGACAAAGAAAGCAAACAAGAAGTGAAAACCTCACAAGAGAAAACACTCCATGCTTTCTTGATTCTGTAGATGTGTCCTTTTGCTGTGGATGTATGCTCAAGATGCTCAAAAGTTGCTTCAATGGAGATGGGTAATGGCAAATTGGTAGCTTTGTGAGCTCTCAATTTGGCATTATAAGGGTAATATTGATGGCTTTGGTTCTCAAAATAGCATGGTAACTTTAGCTCAAAGATTGTTAATGAAATGGCTTGGGATGGGATTCAATTTATAGGCTAAGGGGTAGAGAGATGGAGGGCTTAGATGCAAGGATGGATGAAGGCTTAAGGAGGGCTAAGATGCACTGAAAGGGGAGCACATGGATTGTGCTTGTTTAGCACCAATGGGAAGGTGACACTTGTCACAAGGAGGATGAGTGTGAGAGGGTAGGGTAAAGGGTTAGTTAAAGGCATGATGAGTGGGGTTGAGTATGTAAGAGGGATGTAAGAGGAATGAGTGTGGAAGAGGGAAGAGTGTGGAAGATGGGTGTAAGAGTCATGAGTGGGCTTGTAAGAGTCTTTTATGTTTTGTAAGAGCACTCATGACTTAGTGGTTGGGTTTTTTGAGGGGAGACTTTGGTTTGGATTAGGAAAGTCTTAAACTTGTTTAAGGAATGTGACAACATTAGAGGGTGGATTAGGCTTGGGTTTAGGATTAGATTAGGGATGTTAGAGATGTGCAAGTGGATGGCATTAATGAAGGTGGGTGAGTTAGTGGCTAAGCTTGGTTAGTATGGGTGGATGGGGTGGATTAGGCTAAATGGAGGTTTAGAGATAGGTTAGGGGTTTTTGAATTTGAGGATTTCATTTATCAAATAGATTTATTTAATAAATGGGGATTTTTGGAATTAGATAGGAGAAAAGGATTAAACTGATAAATAATAGATCATTTGATTTATCAATTAGGACTATAGATGATTAATTAAATTAATCAACTAGGGGATGACAAAGGATTAATTAAATAGAAATTTAATTAATAATGCCTTTTTAGATAACTAAATAGGATTACTAAAATAGTGTAATCAAATTTAGGTGTCTACATTTTGCCCCTCTTTGACATAGTGTTGAGACAACACTATTTCAAAGAAGTTTGAATGAAGACGACACGAAGAAGATGTTTTAGCAACAAGGTTTCCCTAGTCTCAGATAAGAAGAGGAGAGACTAGACTTAGATGATGCCCCCTCAAGAAGGTGGCTGGGAGAGAAATGAGGCTCGACGACTTCTTGAAAAGTACAAGAAATTGAGATGAGCTAAGACACATGTTGGCAAAGAGAAGGGGCTGAATGAGCTCAAACTCTCACTATGGGAGAATGATGAAGGGAAATCAAGGGCACAATAGTAAAGCAAGCTTAAGACTTTCCAGGATTGGGGGGGAGGGGAGGAGGAGCGGAGTTCTATAAAAGGAATCCATGGTAGGGAGATGGATGATAGAATGATAAAGCTGATGCAACAAGATTTCAAAGAGTCAGATTGGTGGAAGATGGGTTTTGGAGATCCCTAGGACTAGGATTGTGGATCTCGAAAGATGAGGCTTGGTGGATTGATTTGATTGGTGGATCCCTAAGACTAGGATTGTGGATCCCTAAAGCTAAGTGTGAGGAGTGATTCAAAGAGATACTGATGCATAAGCTGGGGTAGGAGTGATAGATGTAGGATATGGATGGGGGATAATGGAGATGAAGGGAATCCATTGAAGCTTTTTGAGTGAGGGGATACTTCAAAGAGAAGTACCACCATGTAGTTGAGCACTAGATTTGCTATACGACTGTTGGTTAATTGCCAAGGTTACCAAGAATATCAAGGCCTTTTCACCAACCATCCAGAGGACTAATGAACCGACTCGAAAAAAATACGCAAGGATTGCCCCAGTATCACACATGAATCCCAGGGGAAGCAGCGTGGAAACGAGACTAGGTAACCCACAAGTAGAAAAAGAAAACAAGCAAAAGACCTAATCAAGACCTTACGCTCTAATTTCCCCATTCGCAGCATACCATGATATGGAAGATCATGGCAACCTTGAGGAGGGAACAAGGAGATTGCTTGGAAAAGATATTTCAAGACCCAAAAGGGAAGATCCCAAATCTAAAGAAAGCAAAAATCCAAAAGAGAATTGTTTGCCAACGAGATGGGTAGGATGAGGTACTAACGGACCAAGATCAGACATGAGGAAAGCTATATCCTGCAAGGATCTATCAGAGAGCACCTAAGCTGATGGATCTAGATGAGTGATGCGTCTGGAAAGCTGAACTAAGAAGGATAATACTTTGGTGACAGGAGATCTAGCTAAAGGATGCATTGGAATATCTAACCAAGGTGTGCGATGTGTGCAAGATGTTGACCAAGGATGAACTAACACGAAAGCCGGATAGATACAATGATACTAAGCTAAAGAGGATGTACAAGCTGACATACCAAGATATGTTACAAATGTACCAGTTTGTTCATGTTTTTTTTTTTCTTTTGTGAGATGGAAATGTTTGTGAAGGATGGGATGTCTATAATAGTTGATAGGTGGATAGGTAGATGGTTTGTGAAAAGCTTAAGGAAAATGGGATTCTGTGTGTGCATGTGATAGGATACAGGCTAGGATACAAGATTATTTACAAGTTGGAATATGGTACAAGCTTTGGACAAGATTTGGATATATACAAGGTATGGTACAAGATTTACAAGGTATAATGCAAACTTTGGTACAATATTTACAAGGTATAATACAAGCTTTGGTACAAGATTTACAAACTGTATAGGAGGTATTGACAAGCTCCATCAGATTTTGGATATTTGATTGGAACACCAAGGGAACAAGCAGGTGTTTTATGGGATGGTAGGTGGATGGATGAGGGATAGGATAGTGATAGATAATGGATTAGTCTTTAGCACACAAGGCACCTGAATTACCAAGTTTTCACCAAGGTACCTATCCAAGGCGCTTGAATTGCCAAGTTTTCACCATTGGACGCTTATTTCTCTTTACTATTTTTTTTGTATTTTTTCAAAAGCTGGGTATACCAAAGATCTTCAAGCATAGAACTTCTTGAGATGAATGATGTTAGTGGGATCATTCAAGAGTTCTCCTTCTGGTGTAGATAATTGATAGGCTCCAGAGCCAAAGGAGGCAGTAACCACATAGGGACCAAGCCATGTAGGTTCAAACTTGCCTTTCTTTTCTTGATCTGCTTGGACTTTCATATTTTTTTTAAGGACCATATCACCTGGCTGAAAGTGTCATGGGAGCACCTTCTTGTTGAAATTCCTTTTGAGACAAGTTTGGTAGACTGTGAGATGGTCATAGGCTTGTTGTCTCTTCTTGTCTAAGAGATCTAGTTGGGTGAGTCGAGCTAATTTGTATTCTTCATTTGAGATTTGCCCTCACAAAGATATGCGTAGTGAGGGAAGTTCAACTTCTATAGGTAATATTGCTTTGGCACCATAGACTAGGGAGTATGGATTTGTGCCTGTGGATGTACGAAAGGAAGTTCAATACACCCATAGAGCCGGATTTATTTGAAGGTGCCAATCACAGCCAGAATCATTGACAACTTTCTTTAGGATTTTGAGGAGGGTTTTATTAGTTGCCTCTGCCTGGCCATTACCTTGTGGGAAATATGGGCTAAAAAAGCGGTGATGGATGCGAAGGGAAGTGCATAATTCTTCCATGTTGAGATTTTCAAAGTTACCTCCGTGGTCAGTGAAGATGGTAGATGGGATGCCGAAGCGGCAAACAATGTGGTACAAGATGAACTTGGAGACTTGAACTCCTGTAGCTGAGACTAGGGGGACTACTTCCACCCACTTAGTGAAATAGTTTGTAGCTGTTATTATCCATTTATGTCCATCAGATGGGAGAGGGGTGATAGTTCCAACTAGATCAAGGCCCCAACAAGCAAAAGGGCAAGGTGGTGCAATAGGCTGTAGATCTTGTGCTGGAGCGTGCACAAGATTTGCATGCTGCTAACATGGGAGACACGTTCTGACAAAGTCACAAGAGTCTTCTTCAATGGTAGGCCAATAGTAGCCTACTCTAAGGATTTGTCGTGCTAGGACAATACCACTTGTGTGGGCACCGCAAAGTCCAGAATGTACTTCTTTTAATGCCATCGCGGCCTCATTTTCATCTAAACATCGAGAGAGAGTATCGTGATAACCCTGACGATATAGCGTATTGGCTATGATAACATAGCGAGATGATTTTTGGATGAGGTTCTGGCATTGGGTACGTGTGAGGTCAGGGGATATGATACCATCATTAAGGTAAGCATGAATTTCATGGTACCAAGGGGATTTGGGACCAACCAAGATACAAACACGATTTGAATCCTCATTCGCATAAGCGGGTGTGAGGAGCTGCTCAACTAAAAATTCATACTGCGTAGCTTCTTGGGGAATTTCCAAGAGCGAGCCGATAGTGGCCATGGCATCTACTGCCTTGTTTTGCATTCGAGGCACTTGTGTAAATTGAAGCTTTGTAAAATGCTGGGTCAGCTGATCAACTAGCTCTTTGTAGGGTAATAGCTTTTCATCTTTGGTTTGATATTCATTTAAGACTTGTTTGATGATGAGTTGGGAATCACCAAAGACTTGTAACTCAATGATATTCCATTCTGTAGCTATCTTTAATCCTGCTACAAGAGCTTCATATTCTGCTATATTGTTGGTGCTAGGGAATTGTAGCTTTAAGGCTTTTGGAATGTAATCTCCTTGAGGTATAACTAATAATATTCCTGCCCCTGATCCATGAGAGGTGTGTGAGCCATCAAAATAAAGCTTCCATGGGGGCTGTTCTTCAATTAGGTAGATATGCTCATCTAGAAATTCTGTGAGCAAAGGATATGCATCTACTAGAGGTGCATCAGCTAGGTGATCTGCTATAGCTTGCCCTTTGATTGCCTTTCTGTCCACATACTGGATGTCAAACTCACTTAGTAGCATAACCCATTTGGCCAAACAGCCTGTAAGTGTTGTTCTAGAGAGCATATACTTGAGAGGGTCAATCTTGGAGACTAGTTGGATGGTATGACTTAGCATGTAGTGGCGAAGCTTTTGAATTGAGAAAACAACTGCCAAACAAGCTTTTTCCATAGGAGTGTAATTGAGTTCATAACCAACTAGGGTTCTACTGATATAGTAGATGGCTCTCTCTCTGCTATAATCATCATGTTGTGCTAGAAGTGCCCCTAGGGCAGTAGGTCTTGCTGATATATACAAGATCAAGGGACGACCAGGAACTGGTGGAACCAAGATAGGGGGATTGGTGAGATACTGCTTGAGCTGATCGAAGCTGCACTGACATAAAAGATCCCACTTGAAGTTCTCATTCTTCTTTAGCAAGTGTGAAAATGGTGTACACTTATCTGCAAGTTGGGAGATGAAGCGCCGGACAGATTGAAGTTTTCCTTGAAGAGAGTGAAGCTGTCACAGTGTCTGGGGAGGAGGCATGTTTAAGATAGCCTTGACCTTTTTGGGGTCGATCTCTATACCCCGTTTAGAAACTATGAAGCCTAGAAGCTTGCCAGATGTGACCCCAAAGACACACTTCTTGGGATTTAGCATGAGATGATATTGGGCCAACCTATCAAAGACTTTCTCCAGGTCAGCAAGATGATCCATGAAGGTGTGAGATTTGACTAGGATATCGTCCACATAATCCTCCAAAATGCTATGGATAAGATCATGGAAAATGGCTGTCATAGCTCTTTGATAGGTAGCCCCAACATTCTTTAGGCCAAAAGGCATCATGGTGTAGCAAAAGGTTCCCCAAGGGGTAGTGAATGTTGTCTTATACTGGTCCGCTTCTGCAATCTTGATCTGATTATACCCAGAAAATCCATCCATAAGGGACATAATTTCATGTCCAGTTGTAAGATCTACAATCATATCTATGTTGGGCAAGGGAAAATCATCCTTTGGACAAGCTTTGTTAAGATCTCTAAAATTAGTGCAGATTTTGATGTCACCGGAGGCTTAGTGACAGGGACCATGTTGGAGATCCATTCTGAGTAGTCGATAGGTCGGATAACCTTAGCAGCTAACATTCTTTCTAGTTCAGCTTTGACTAGTAATGCCACCTTGGGGTGCATTTTTCTAAGCTTTTTTCTGACGGGCTTGATCTTTGGATCGACTGCAAGATGATGAACTACAAGCTTTGGATCAAGTCCTGGCATGTCCTGATATGACCATGCAAATCGGCCAATGTTCTCTCATAAAACCTCAAAGAGGAGGTCAGCTTGGTCTTGTGATAGGGATGCAGCAATGTAAACAATTCTAGGGATCTCTGAAGAACCAATGTTGACTTCTCTAGTATCCTCTATTAGAATAGAAGACACCTCTAGTCGATTATCTTGAGGAGGCAATACTAAATCCTCATGTTCTGCTTGTGGCTCTAGATTTTCTTGCTGAGGGGTTCTCTTCATTGCCTTAGCTAGTCCCAGATTTACCTTAGTTCTAGTTTTGGGTGTATCGAAACTAGGTTGGGGATTTTCTCCAAAATACCCCTTGGGATCTAGCTTGTAGACGTAGGTAGAATCTGGCTTTGTCTTCTTATGAGGAGTTTCAGTTCCCATGAATCTTAGAAGCGCTTCCTCTGATTTGAACTCATCAATATGTATGACACTTGGTTGGTCCCAATCTATGAGTTGTGGATGAGCAAGTGGTAGGTCAATGAGATGGATGGATAGTTCTCGGAGAACAGAGTCTCCTAGGAAGATTTGGTCTAGGATATCATTGTAGGCTCTCTTTTCAACTTCCTCAAGAATGTCTTCGATTTTGACAAGGTCGCGGTGGATGTTCAAAAAAGCGTGACCGTTCTCGTTGGTGCCCCCAGTTGTGGGTATGCGAAAGCCAAGACCTGACTTTATTTCCCAATTATGTGCTTCGATGGGACATTGCATGCCCCTTTCTTTTGGTCCTAGTCCACCTCCTTGATAGTTCAATTTTTCAGTGATGAGCTTATGTTGTTGGGGATACTTCTGGCTGAAGTGATCAAGGCGTGCTTGATTTCTTGGAGGTGCATCCTTATGTAGCCAATTGTTGATATCTAGAGTGAGCTCCTCATGAAGAGTGGTTTTTGAGGACACAAAGGTGGTTGGGCCAAACTGTTTGTATCGAGGAGGTGGAATCTCCTTAGCTTTGTGATATGTTGGCCATCCATGGGTATGTGGATCAAGTGGGATTGCTCCAACAGCGAATGCATCTGATAGAATATATTCTCCACAACCTTTGTTGTTGATCTTTACAGTAGATAGGGTGGAGGCAAGGATGGTTTTTGCATCATTACAAGTGTGGGATGAGCTAGAGATGGTTGTGCCGATGTCTATTCCAGGGCAATGGTTTGTATATGAAGCTTCAACCGCATTGCAATAAGCAAAGGGTTCTAGATCGGCATGGATGGTTACCTCAGTGCCCTAATGTGGAAATTTGATGCACTGATGGTAGGTGGATGGAACGGCCTTCATAGCATGAATCCATGGGCGACTGAGGAGGATGTTAAATGGTAGGTTTAGATCAACAACATGGTAAACTGTCTCTTGGATGACTGGCCCAACCTTGATTGGTAGCAAAATAGTCCCTTCTGTGGTCCTTTCCAAGTTGTCATAAGCTTTGATGGTGATAACCTCACTGATCATATCTGCCTCAGTATACCCAGCTTGTTTTATGAATTTTAGGATGCAAATGTTCAAGGCTGATCCATCATCTATCATTACTCTTTTCACGGCAAAATTGGATACCATGATGGCTATGCGAAGCGGAAGGGTGTGATCTGGCTCAACCGTGGGTATGTCAGTGGGTTTGAAAGATAGGGCACATGAGGATGAAAGGTGTCCAACAAGATTACAAAAATTAGTAGCATTGATATCAGAAGGGACACGAGATTCTATGAGAGCATTGTCAAGGATGTCTTTGTACATAGGACTAGTGCAGAGAAGGTCTAAAATGGATATTTGGGCTGGCATGTTCCCAAGGTGTTCCAAGATATTGTACTAGTTTTTTGATGGAGCTGATGGTGTTGATGAAATTGGTGGGCCTGCGATGTTAAATCGTGCTCTTCGAGTGGTGACCGCACACTCATTTTCTGGTCCTCGAATATTGATAACATTGATAGAAGGCTCTTTCTCAGATATACAACCTATAAGGCTACCATAGTCTATATAGGATGAAGTGTGGTCATTGTTCTTCCCATGCTGTTGGTTTGGTTGGCGGTTGTTGGTGTTGTTTTGGATAGGTTCTTTTCCAGGATTTTGGTTGTTGTGTGGAGGAAAAGCATTTTGATAAATTTGTAAGCCTGCATTGGGAGAGGTTTGGGCACCAACAGTGATTTCCTTTCGATCAATGAGGTCTTGCACATAGTCTTTCAATTTCATGCATCTGAGGGTGGTGTGACCATTTACCCTATGGAACTTGCAATACTCATTGTCCTTGTACCATGCAGCTTTGGATTGGCTTGGATCAATTTGCTGGGTAGGAGGAAATTTGATGAGGTTTTCCTTAGCCAATTTCTCAAAAATAACATCCAATGGCTCACCAAGGGGTGTATAGTTTCTAGGTGCAGGTTGGAATCTGGGCTTTTGCCCTGCAGCTACATTGATGGCATTAGCTTGATTGTTAGACCCTTGAAAGTTGGGTCTTGTATTGTGGTTTTGATAGCTTTGGTTATTTCGTTGTTGGTAATTGATAGCTTGTTGGTTGTTTTTTTGATATGGTGGGTTAGATTGGTTTTGAGAAGGACCAACGATATTCACATGTTTGGTGTCAGTAACCCCATCTGTTGCAACATGCTTGTTTTTGTTCCAATACCTAGACTTGTCATTGGAATGTGATTGATTTTGGTTGGCCTCTTTGTAAATCTTTACCACACCATCTTTGATGAGTCCTTGCTCAAGAATCATTCCTTTCTGTTTGATATCCTTATAGGTCTGCAAACAGTTCATGGTCATGTGGTGAGCCAAGCTGGGATGTGCATTATCAATAAACATTTTCACCACATGGCATTCTAGCAAGGTGCAGGATATGCGGGTGGTAAGGGTTTGCCATCTTTGCAGGTATTCGGCAAGGCTTTCTCCACCTTTTTGCTGGGTGTGGACAAGATCAACTATTGATAGCTCTGTTTCAACAAGATGGGCATATTGGGCTACAAATGCCTCAGATAATTCAGCAAAGTTTTTAATTGTGCCATAGGGGATTCTATAAAACCATTCAAGAACTGGTCCAGCCAAGCTTTTGGGAAAGGGGCGCAAGAGGAAGACATCATTGTATGCCACGTCCTGGCAATGCATGTAAAATTCTTTGATATGTGTGATAGGGTCTCCTTTTCCTCTGAATTTGTCAAATTTAGGTACCTCAAAGTGTTTGGGAAATGGTGTCATGGTAATGGCTCTGTCAAATGGGTAAGGACACACATTCTCAAACTTGAATGTCTTTGGATCATTCCCTTCTTGGATGGCTTTCAGAGCTCTCTTCATTTGCTCCCACTCTGAATTGATAGGTGATGGTTGGGGTGCCCCCAATGTAGAAGTGCCTTGAGGTAGGTATGTGTTGGATGGGGCCACTGAATATGGATGGCTGTGAGGGATTTGCTGATAGGGATTGTACATTGTTTGGGCAGCTGCATGGTGGATGACAGGTTGTTGGGGGGGAGGTGGCGCATATTGCTGCATGTGCTGCGAGGCTTGCTGTTGATATGGGATTTGAGGTTGGGATTGAGGAACATAAGCCGGCTGTGAGATAAATGGATTGCTTTGTGGAGGTAAGGTATAAGATGGTTGTGAGGCTTGGGGAAAGGATCGGAGGGCTTGTGGGGTTTGACCAATATATGTGGGTTGTGCCCCCATTTGGGATGGTATCTGCAAATAATTGGTGGTTGGCTGGGGTGGTGGATTACCTCCTAGAAGTGGCATTGAAAAGTAGTTGGTAATAGGAGGTAATGGATTAGTTGGTGGTGGAGGTGGTGGGAATTGAAAGCTTGGGAATGGAATTGATGGGGTTTGATAGCTTGGTGGCTAGATTTGGAAGCTTGGTATAGTGGTGGCGGGAGCTGGGGTCACTTGGGAGCTTGGTAGAAGATTGGCAGTAGCTTGTGAGTTTTGATAGCTTTGTGGAGTGAAGGTAGTAGCTTGTGGATCTGTGGCTGGTGGTATTGAGCTCCCAAGACTTAATGGAAATGATGGGATTGTACTTTGTGTTGTGGTGAACAAGCTGGGGGCGATGAAAGGTTGATTACTTGGCCCCATGGGTAGCATCCCTGTTGTATATTGCTAAGGTTGGCCAAAGATGCTAGCACTGATTTGGGAGATGGGTGGATTTGGAAGGCTGGGTTGAGGAGCAGCAGCAGCAATAGTGAAGGGGGTGAATGGTGAGCTATTTTGGGTAAAGGGGGTTTGGAGCGGAGAGGTATGAACCAAGGATGGAGTGGTGGTGGCTGAGTTGGCTTGCGGCATGGAGATTTCAACTTGGGTGGATGATGGTATGTTTGGGTTTGTTGGGTCATATGGATTGGCTGGAGGCTCTTCTTTTGGAATATATTGAGGATAATTTGGATCATAAGAGCCTATGGGTGGTGGCAGCTACCCAAATAATGGGTGAGATGGATCTGATAATGGAGGGGGTCTTCCAAAGTCAAAGGTTCCTACATTGTCCCTTCAAAAATTAGCCATGATTGTCTCTTTGTTTTTGTCTATAATGGCATTTACCAATACTGCATTTCTTGGTTGGTTCATGAAAGCTTCAATGTCAGTAGGTGATGGCATAGCTTGCTTTGGGCTAAAGGATGGCTGAGTGCTCAAGGGGGGTGAGGCTGTTCAATCCAAATGATAGGGCTCCATTGTTTCTTTCTTCTTGGCTAAGTGAGTGATGAGTGGCATGAAAAATGCTCCTAGGGATGAGATGCAATAATGCTGATGGATGCAAAAGGGGGAAGGCTTTTCTATGCAAATGATTTCCTAGGTTGAGGTAAAGCTATATGACAAAACCTAAGGAGGATTGGGTTGGGGATTCTAACTTCAAAGATATGTTGTCAAAGCACAAAAGGTCTTCTTTCCTATGTGCAAGCTTGGTGGTGATTGTGTCAACTTAAGGATAGACTGATGATCCTTTAGGAAGAACATGAGATTGACCACTTGTGAATCCCAACCTTTAGCTTAAGGTGATGAGGGATAACAAGTGACAAAGCTAGATTACCCTAGACAAAGCTCTATAAAAGGGATAACCTTGGTGAGATTGGTGGATTTGGAAGATTTTAGGAATGGCAAACTTTTAGCAAGGTGACAACAATTTTGAAAGCTTAGATGTACAAATTTTTGATTACTGGCTAGATGGTCTGATTCTAAATGAGATGGATGAGCTAATAATGCTTAAGGGGATAACCTAAGATGGCTGGATTTTCTACAAAGATGACTCTAAAGTGAAGCTTATCCAAGAAGATGGGGAGAAACAAGGGTGTCTAATCATAGAAATCATGCCTAGTTGGTAAGGCATAAGCAGGATTAACTCCTAGATGTTGGCTAAATTTGATGGTGCGCTCTAACCAAGCCTCTTGAAGTGCTTCATCGGTAGCTTTGTCCTCTGCTTTGTGGAGTTTGGCAATTCATGGGCTTGGTGTTATTTCTTTTCTCTTGGCTGAAAGTTCTTGGTATGCTAGAGATGGCTTGAGTTTGACCTTGTGAAACTTCTATTTGGGTTTGGGTTGTTTCGACATAAATTCCTAAATTTTCTTGGCTTTGGGAGATTCTGGTTGTTTTTCTTCAACTTGTTCAACTTCTAAAATAGGCAGTGACTACGCTAAGTGTGCCCTAAGCTAGGATTGACCAAGTTTGGCAAACATTCATTCAACAAGTAAAATAAAAACAAGCAATAGATAGGAACACCCAGATAGAAGTTTGTGGTTCTCAGAATGTGATACTTGGGCCGAGGAGTGTGTATGTTCTACAAATGTTTCGATCAGTCACTCCAAACACATTAACATCCTAGATGGTTTTTTGCAAGGCTGACAGTTGGTTTAGCTAGGGAGTCCTCGATATATGCAAGGTACGTGAGGCCCAAATTTGTAGATGAGACCAAAAGGATGTCACACAGCTGAGAGGAGCGGTAACCCACTTCTCCTCTTTCACTTCTCAAGGGTATAAAGTTCCTTGAGGCTTAGCCTGAATGACAAAATCTTGATCCCAAGAGAGGTGTCTTTCGATTCACCTCCCGATTCTTATACTCCGCCAGAACGCTGGAGTTGAGGTCATCCAAGGGGTGATGAAATCCCCAAGCAGGCCTCCTAAAAAGAAACAAGGTTTTGGATCCTAATCTTATGCACCCAAGATGGCCTTGAAAGACGACAAGGGGAGAGAAGACTTGGATGACCTTGGGGTAAAAAACACGCTTGTTCTTTTACCAACTGACTCTTATGTGTGCTAATCTGGACTTTGCAAGCACTCATGTTTAAGAGACAATGTTCAATTCCAACTTGAAGCGCCAACAAAGTAAATCAATCAAAGAATGCAAACAATAAGAAGAGTTAGGGTCAACAAAAGAAAACTCACGTGCCCGGAGGCCCTCCACGTCAAGTATCGATTAATTTTCTTTAAGGCATTCAAGATTGAGTGTGAGTTTGTTTTAAGCCCAAAACAAAAGTGTGTGAGATTCGATTTCAAGTGCGCGCCCGGAGGCTCTCCACGTAAGTTTTTGTTCAATTTTAGTGCCCAAACTTGAAGTGTGATCGATTTAATCTAGAGTTTTGGCCATTTAAAATTTTTGATAAAGTTAAAAAAAATGTTCAAAGACCAAGTGAGTGAGTTAGATTGTGGAACATTTAACACCTTTTTCAAGTAGACCCATCCCCATAAATGGTGCTGAGATTGCAACCAATGGTTAATATTTGATGGGTGATTAGAAAAGAGGTGAGTCCAAGGAACTACTCAATTTGATTTTTGTAAATTTGTATTTTAACTTAACAAAGTTTCTTAAATGTCCAAAAATCAAACTTTACCTAGATTGCATGTGGAAAAGAGATTTGTTTTGTTCAATTTTAGAAGCTCCAAATGAAGTGTTTGATATTGCAATGGTTAATTGATCCTTGGCATTCAAGATTGGATTTGTTGTTTTAAGCATGCATTCCAAGGAAAGTTGATTTTAATCCATGGCATTCAAGAGTGTGTTTTGAGCAACATTCATTCAATGGAAAATGTGTTTAACCATTCAAGTTCATTTTTTAGCAACATGAAAACCTGCAAGAAACATGGTTAGTGGTTCCATATGTGTTCCAACCTACAATGAGACAAAAAAAAGCAATTTAGTTAGTTAGCCAAAATCTTCAAAAAATGAGAGCTTAACTATGGGAATTTTTTTTAAAACTTTTTTTGTTATTTTTTCTACGCGTAAAAATGCTTAAAATGGTCTAAATCCTACGAAAATGCAACATAAGCAAGCAGAGAAGATAGTCTGTCAAAATACGAAGATGCTGAAATACAGAGACGCCAAAATATGAAGACGCTGAAATACAGAGACGCTAGTATTCGAAGAGGACACAACAGATTTGTAGCATAGAACACAGGTGACAAGTAGAGACGCCGATTTACGCAGATGCGGATTTTTGCAGATGCGGATTTTCACAGATTTCAATTTTTGCAGATGCAAATTTTCGCAGACGTCGATTTGCACAGACGTCAATTTTTGTAGATGCGAATTTTCGCAGACAGAACAGGTTGCAGACGCCAAAACTGTGTCAAAAAAGTTGAAAAACGCAATTTTTTTTTTAATTTTTAGATGGTATTTCTTCTTCCTAAGTGCATTCTTTAACCTGCAAAAACAAGAAAAACACCCTCACAACACACTCAAACAACAACACACATTAGATGGTTAGAAAAAATGACATATAGATGAAAATAGATGATTAAATGACCCATAGTGGGGTCCCACCGGGCGTGCCAAAATGTAGAACAAGATTTAGTATGCAAAGAACATTAACAAATAAAGTAAACATTCACAAACCAAAAACTAAATTCACATATATGCTTAGACAAAGAAAGCAAACAAGAAGTGCAAACCTCACAAGAGAAAACACTCCATGCTTTCTTGATTCTGTAGATATGTCCTTTTGCTGTGGATGTATGCTCAAGATGCTCAAAAGTTGCTTCAATGGAGATGGGTAATGGAAAATTGGTAGCTTTGTGAGCTCTCAATTTGGCATTATAAGGGTAATATTGATGGATTTGGTTCTCAAAATAGCATGGTAACTTTAGCTCAAATATTGTTGATGAAATGGCTTGGGATGGGATTCAATTTATAGGCTAAGGGGTAGAGAGATGGAGGGCTTAGATGCAAGGATGGATGAAGGCTTAAGGAGGTCTAAGATGCACTCAAAGGGGAGCACATGGATTGTTCTTTTTTAGCATCAATGGGAAGGTGACACTTGTCACAAGGAGGATGAGTGTGAGAGGGTAGGGTAAAGGGTTGGTTAAAGGCATGATGAGTGGGGTTGAGTATGTAAGAGGGATGTAAGAGGAATGAGTGTGGAAGAGGGAAGAGTGTGGAAGATGGGTGTAAGAGTCATGAGTGAGCTTGTAAGAGTCTTTTATGTTTTGTAAGAGCACTCATGACTTAGTGGTTGGGTTTTTTGAGGGGAGACTTTGGTTTGGATTAGGAAAGTCTTAAACTTTTTTAAGGAATGTGACAACATTAGAGGGTGGATTAGGCTTGGGTTTAGGATTAGATTAGGGATGTTAGAGATGTGCAAGTGGATGGCATTAATGAAGGTGGGTGAGTTAGTGGCTAAGCTTGGTTAGTATGGGTGGATGGGGTGGATTAGGCTAAATGGAGGTTTAGAGATAGGTTAGGGTTTTTTGAATTTGAGGATTTCATTTATCAAATAGATTTATTTAATAAATGGGGATTTTTGGAATTAGATAGGAGAAAAGGATTAAATTGATAAATAATAGATTATTTGATTTATCAATTAGGACTATAGATGATTAATTAAATTAATCAACTAGGGGATGACAAAGGATTAATTAAATAGAAATTTAATTAATAATGCCTTTTTAGATAACTAAATAGGATTACTAAAATAGTGTAATCAAATTTAGGTGTCTACAATCCATGTACTCACTCTTACCTATTATAAAGAAACATGTACTACTCATTCTTTCTCTATCATCCACAATATAAGCTCAATCAAAATATGTGTAGACTTTAAGATTAAAGTCATAAGTTTTCTCTTACCATAATCCAAAATCTTTAGTTCCTTTCAAATTCTTGAAAATCCTCTCCATAATAGTCATGTGTATCTCCATAGGATTAGATGAAACCCTTGCAACTATACCAATACTAGTTGTAATAGCTTGTCTACTATGTACAACATATTTTAGTTTCTCAATTATGGATCTATATTATGTTTTTTTTACTTCTGCAAATGTATCCTCTTTTGATAATTTTATTCAAGTCACCATAGGTATTTTGAATATATTAGAATCATCCATACCAAATGTCTTCAAGATTTACTTCACATACTTAGAATGAGTAACATATACACCATTCCTTATTTGAAGAGCTTGTAATTCAATGAAATTTTTTATCTCACTATACATAGACATCTCAAAGTTTGTACTCATTTGATCACAAAAATTGTTGCACAATATTTCATTTCCTAAAAATATAATGTTATCCACAAATATTTCAGCAATCAATACCATATCATCATATTCAAATTTAAAATGTAGATTACTATTCTTTCTTGTTCTATAAAATCAACTCTTAATAAAATAATAATGTAACCTTTCATACTATACTCTAAGTTCTTGTTTCAGTCCATACAATGCCTTTTTCAATTTTCAAACCATATTCCTCTAACTAGGTTCAATTAATCCTTCTAGTTGAATCTGACGTGCAATATCATTGTTTTTTAAAATTTTGTCATTTAATTGCAATAAAATGTTGACTAAGGAATGCACAAGGCTACCTACTATAAGGATATTTGGTGTGACTTATTGATTCCAACTCTATCTAGAACTCTCTTGATCTATTCTAACCCTATTGCAATAACTAAACCTAATAATCTTATCATTCTCCAATTTTGATCCTAAAATAGATTGTGAATACATTGCCTTTAGTCTCAACAATTTTAGACTAAAAAATGATATACTACACTAACTTCTTTAACAAATTGACTTAAAATAACATTTTTCAAAATAAAGAGATTCCTAATAATTTTACCAAAATAAATCAATCTAAATTCTAAAATTATGTTTTTGAGAAACTAATCTACTGCTTATAATCTTTAATTCTTACTATGAGGAATAATAATAGTTCTAACTATAGAAAGAGTATGAACAATAATAATTACTACTTCCACCCATCTACAATTCACAAATATTTGAATGATTCCTAAAATATTAGTTTGAGTATGATAAACTTCAAGAAACACAACCATAGAAACTACCTTAAATATCCAGATTCAAATGTTTTGCAAACTATTCCCATGCATGTACATATAATGTAGAAGTTTTATCCAAAATAAATATTTTCTATTAGCCAATCTTCAAATTGAAAACTAAGAGAATAGTAGTGTTCAATTTAACAGTAAATGAAAAAGTGAAATTGATTTCATGAACTTACATTCTAACTAGCTCACTAATCCTAAGAATAATTAGTAATCCTTAAATTAGGAGAAGTGAAGGAATATTTATAGAGGATATTCCTTATTCAAAATTTAAAAACCTAACAATCCAAATAATGTGAATTGTTAATCTAAAAAGAAAATAGAACTAGATTTTTTTTTAACATCCAAAGAAGTAGAGAGATATATAAAACATGTGATTAGGTACTTGAAACACATGAATGTGTATCAGTGGCTCTATAATTAAAACTAAAGAATTCACACTTTCCTTAAGCTGCTCCAACTGATCACTTCAATCTTTTCATCAAAGCTTCAGTTGGATAAAACTTGAAATTTTATCCTATCACAACATACAAAAATCACTTTCTTCAAATCTATAATAACCTCTTAAATGATAAAGCACCAAATATGCATAATAATGACATAGATTTAGAAGATTTAAATGATAACTTACTAGAAAAATCATGCATTATCATTTGAATTTGAACATTTAAATCATTATCCAAAATCATCTTAAAGCATTAAAAGTATTAGTAAAAGTGCATATTAGTCTATGTATTATAAATATTTAATAGTAAAAGATATGTCTAAAGGATGATTAAGAACTAAAATAAAAGATGTACTTATCAATCCTCATAAAATTTTCCCCAATCCAAACTGAACAATGTCCTCATTGAGGATCTAGAAAATTCTTATTTTCTTCCTCCATATATATTCTTAGGAATTTTTCTTTTGAAATCATATTTGACATAAATTCTAGTATTTTGATACCCATTGATAGCAATAATGTCATTCCTCTAGTTTTTTACCATGTTTCCTTAAAACATGTTTGGTGAATTAAATATGAGAGGAGGATAAATAACCAAGGGAGTTTTAAATATCATTGTAATCCATGTAGGACCCTGCATTTCAATGATATTGCAAATTTTACTTGTCACTTTTTGTGACCAAATAAAAACTTGAGGTGACATAGGCTGCCTATCCCTAATTCTAAGTGAAATAGAGTCATACCTCTCCTTTATACTATTTCTAACCTAAAATGTCAATTGATTAATGGTATTCCTATAATCCCTAACAAATTTCTATAGATTTTGTTGATAAATAGTAGTTTCACCAATTTGGGCAAGTTGATTGAACTCTTGCCTGAATGGATTGGTCTTAGGATTTTCATGCCTTATTGAAAATCCTAGTCTTGCCTATATCTCATGAAACCTATAATTTCCTACTTCATATTCTATATGATTACACATAAATGAGATGAATGGTGTAAGTTGCACATCACCAACATAAAAATTAAGAAAATACTAAATATAATCTCCTAATAAAAACCCATGCAAATAAAATTCACACCTTAAATTGTGTATTGGAATAATAGCAGTTGTATAATTAGCCATACATTGAAAATAATCGTCATCATTTTGTCTCCTCCTTTTTAGGCTGATTTTTTTAATTTCCTACTGCAAAAATTGTTCCCTAAGAAAATAATCATATATTCCCAAGGACTTTTTTGAAGAACTGAAATGCAAAGCAATTTCTTCAACCTTCTCTCACTAGTACAAACATAGAAATATGTCACTAAAAAAACTACTAAAAATTATATAGATGTGATTAAACATAGTCACATAACTAATTATAGTTAATATCCATTCATTTAGAACACTATAAAATTTACTACTAAACAATCTTAGTCATTTATGTGATCACTGATTTTGATCATTGATTTATTGGTGTATTTAGTGGTATGTTTAGTGGTATATTTAGTGTTATATTTACTAATTAATTTAGTAGTATATTTAATTGTATGGTTAGTCACATATTTAATAGTTGATTTAGTTATGTGGTTAGTCATATATTTAGTAGGTGATTTCTAGCTAGTATTAAATAAGTCATGCAATAAATAATTTATTAATATCATGAATTTAATAATGTAAAATAACATAATCTTAAACCTAAACTAAGAAATAAAATTAAATAAAAATATTACATAAATGAAAAGCTTATACAATATGTTAGCACTAGAAAAAGATTGATGCAATATTATAATTATGATATATAAACATAATCTACAATACAAAAACTTAATGCAATATAAATATATATATATATATATATATATATATATATATATATATATATATATGTATATACATATATATATGTATATATATATATGTATATATATATACATATATATATGTATATACATATATATATATATATATGTATATATATATATATGTATATATATATATATATGTATAGATATATATATATGTATAGATATATATATACATCTATATATATATATATGTATGTATATATATATATATATATGTATATATATATATATATATATATATATGTATAGATATATGTATAGATATATGTATATATCTATATACATATATATATATACATATATGTATATATATATATATATATATGTATACATATATATATGTATACATATATATATATATATTTATATAGAGATATACATATATATATACATACATATATACATACATATATACATATATATATATATGTATGTATGTATGTATATATGTATGTATATATGTATGTATATATATGTATATATGTATGTATACATATATGTATATATATATATGTATATATATATATATATATATATATATATCTATACATATATGTATACATACATACATATATATATATATATATGTATACATAAATATGTATACATAAATATATATATATATATACATCTATTTGTATGTATATATATATATATATATATATTGTCATGCCTGCCCACTACTTCAGTTTTACTGAATTTTAAGACTTTGTGGTTATCAGTTCTTTTCAGATGATTATGTTTCTATTTCTGTAGAACTTGGATTTATTAATTTCTTTGGGACATGTGACTCTTGTTGGATAAAACCTTTTTGTTTCAAAATTACTCTATTTTAAGCTTTGATAGAGACATTTATGAATCTGACAAACTTATGATGCATTTAGAATTAATGCCTGATGTTTAAGTTATGAGTTCTTGTTTTAGGTATTTTCCTAATCCTCTTTTGGCATGTTATATATATATATATATATATATATATATATATATATATATATATATATATATATATATATATGTATGTATATATATATATGTATATATATATATATATGTATGTATATATATATATGTATATATATATATATATATGTATATATATATATATATGTATATATATATATATATGCATGTTATTATGTTAAAGGGTCTATATATATACATTAAGTTTATGTTTTAAATCAATTGCTAATTTATAATGGGGTTCAAAAACCCGCAGTGGTTATTATGGATGTGTTTAGCATATCATATTTGTAGAAACAAAGTTTTATTAACCTAAAACCCTAAAGGGTTTCGCATACATTATGCTTAAGGTAATATGTTCATTGTTGTTTTTAAACATGGCCAATATTGTGGCAGTGGCTATGAGATAACCGTATGCATGATATTCTGAGAGATGCAGGTTTATTCATTTCATCTTTATGTGGCTTTTATTGCATTAAAGGCCTTGGTCAGCTAGTTTGGTGTAAATGTGATTTTTGTTGTGCATGGCTAGAAATTAAGCCATTTTCCTCTGTTTCGATTTACACTTGTGTGTTGTTGCAAGAGTTTCGCCAATATGAGGGGTTTTAGTTGGAAGGAAATTCTTGTATATGAAATCAAGCAAAGGGAAAACTCATTGGGAGTTATATTGCGGTTGGATATTTGGATTATGTTGCTATCCTTCATTGTGGAGATTGTGGCGAGTTTGGGGCTTTGGAGTCGAGCTGTATTTTAGAGCTTTGAGTTGAGTTTTTTTCCATCTACTAATTTTTTGAGGTAGGGGGCCTCTCTTAAACCCTATCTTAATTCTTTTGTGTATGGAATTGTAGTTTATGAATGTTAAAATTTGGTTTGTATGAAGATTTATATCAACACCCAAGTGTGGGCGTATGCAAAGTTCAACAATGAAGCTGTCGAGTTGTGCATATTTCCATACTCGAATGTGGGTATTTGAAAACATAGTTTGTAGTAGAGTGTTGGTTTCATGTTGTGGAAATGTGTAATGTTATGAGGTTGCAACTTCCATAGAGCTGAGTTCAGGGTATTTAAGTTTTCGATATGTGTATTAGTTGATATATGGTTAACATCGACATCAAACTTTAAAGTATATGCAAAGCTTGGGAAATTCATTGTTAAGTTTTATTTGTATTTAGAATTGGGTGTGACGATGTTAGAATTTATGAATTATTGTGTTGCGCCTAGATTTTTTTTCTATTGTGGTAATGTGATTATATTGTGGGTGTCGACTTTAGTAAAATCCAAACTCAATGAGAATGATATTTCGTGGCTTTTATGGCATTTGAGTTAGTTGAAACCTAAAATGTAGTTTAACTATCGAACAACTACATTAATTTGAGAATAGACATTTGATCAAACAGTTGTAAAAAATAGTTAGCATGAAACTCGAATTAAGCTGTATTGGCAGTTGTCAATGTAGTGTTATTGTGAGTTCATTATGACTGTAAATAGTCGATGCCATGGAAATATTTTATGTTTAAACTACGTATCATCAGTATTAAGAGATCATATGAAAATTTGAAATTTAGTAATTTTTTGTTAGTAATATCAGTCGTGACATTTTGTCAAATAGTTATGTGGAAACTTGAAAAAGTAGTAACATCTCTGCGACGGCATAGTTAGTTATTATCATATGGAAATTGGTAAAAGGGTTCAAATTATATTAACTAATGTTTAATTATTAAACACATGATCTAGTTTCATTTCAAACTATATGATAGCTGTAAATAAGATAGTTGATGATTACTTCTTTGGAAAAATAGAAATTTAGATAAATAGTTTGTTTACAATCTTAATACATAGTTAAATTTCTTTTTGTTAACTTAGGTCTATCATAGTTAATGACAAACTAAATTGTACCAGTAGAATAGCTGAGGTTCTGTGTGAACAGATACTTTGTTTTGAATATACATTTCAAGTTTTGTTTTTTGTCGAGACTATAGATATCTTATGCGTTTAAATAAGTAAAACTTAAAATTTGGAGTTTGGTATTAAGATAAATGACTATTTAGCATTAATAATCTAGTTTTATTTGTTTGAAAACATTTTTATTAAATTGAACAGTTGTTCAAATAAATGTTGTGGGAAACTATTATAAGGTGTAGTATGTGATATTTTATTAATGAATTTAGGTTGGAAAGGGTTGTAATAAATACCATTATACAATGTACTGAATGGGATTGAGATATCAATCATGGGAAATCATTTGGATGTGAATTGGAATTATTTTTATAATGATGTTTTTCTTTCCATTATTGAATTGGAGATTGTTCTTAACGAAAAGATGGATTAATGATATATGTTTGATAAGAATTTAATATTGAACAAGAATATCATAAGCATTTTGATTTGTATCTTGGTTATTTCAAAGTTATGTATAGATGGTTTGGTCAACAGGAAATTAATGTATGGTATGAAGATTCTATAAGTATCGTTGAGCTGAGACAATAGTTCAATTATATTTGCATGATCTTGATATTATAGGTTTTATTTTTGATGTTAAAATTATCTATATTTACCTTTGAACTTGGCAGAATAAGATGTGTTACAAATGGATTAAAGGATGTAGTATCATGTTGTATACTGATGTTAGATTTGTTGCATGTACATATTTTTGTAAATCTGTTTGATGTGTATTTTAAAAATAGCTGTGATGAACATATATCGGGGTGGCTGAATTTGGTTTATCCTATTTAGTTAATTAATTCAGTGATAACCTTAAAATGAATAGGGTGGGTTAATTACATATAAAAGATAATTGGCCTTACCTATGACTTATACCTATATGGTTAAGTACGGAGAACAAGGTATATCTCTATTCTGTCATTGACAAGTATAATAGAGAATACTGTTATGTGTTGACTATGAGCATACCATACATGGATGCAAAATCTTAGTGCCATAACGGTGACACCTCAGTATATATATGATTCATTTACGGGTTATTCTTAGTTTGAGTTTAATTTTGCATTGATAAGTAAATGTTTACTTCTTGCATATTAATTATGGAACTACACTATGTTAAGTGGATCGGATATCTGCATTATAGTTATGTATATGTCATTCTAACATGTATGTAGGTAGATTACACTTTTCAACTCAATGTGTAGTAAGCCCCCTTTTGGTGTTGTGTTGCATCTCTGTATGTTTTTAGGTGCATCAAGTTGATTAGTGAGTAGCTAAGGATGACTATTGAAGTTACTTCTTAAAACAACATTTAGGGTCCCTATGTTGGACATTAGTGATTAAGAAAGATGTTGTACTTCATTATTGTACTAAACTCTATATGTATTAACATACTAATGGAAACATATTTGGATGATATCATCTTTCATTTTGAGGTTTTCAGATTGAGAGTGGTTCAATCTATGTATTTGTACTTGTATTTAGTTGTATTAAAAAAAAAAATTATTGCGTTCATTCTATTTATTTTGGTTTCAAATTTACTTGCTTATGCTTAGTGTGGCATTACATTTGGTATCAAAGCGGTATTAGAATAACCAGGACTCTTGGGTTATAGGGTTTAACCTGTCATCGATGTGTTTTAATAGTTATATGTTTATAGGTTGCTATCATGCCTCCCGTCACTAGAGGAACTCGAGGATGCAACATTCCTGAGGATAACCTTGCTGGCAGAGGCAGAGGTAGGGGTAGAGGCCATGGTAGAGGTCCTAGGCACCAAAATTTTTCTAGGAATGATCAGTTTGATCAGAATGTTGGGGTTGGAAACAACTAGGATAACCAGGTAGATCAAGCTATGGTTCTTTAGTGGATACTTGAACGTATTGATAATATTGAGGCTAATAACTAGATTCCTGGTGGGGGAGTGAATGATAGGAGACCTCTTGTGCAAGTTCCTGTAGAGGAAGATCTAGTGGAAAGAGCTCAACCCAAGGATCTTTCTAAGATGAAAGGGCCATTATTTTATGGTATGGAATAGGGTACAGTAGTAGAAGCTTGGTTGCTGAATATTGAGTGATGCTTTGTCTTACATCATTACTTGAGTAACATGAAGGTAAGATGGACAGTTATGCATTTGAGAGGATTTGGTACCTTGTTGTGGGAATAGGAGTTGGAGAAGCTAGGCATTGATATTTCTCTAGTTACTTGGGAGCTCTTTGTAGACCAATTCAAGGAGAGGTTTATGTTTGAATATTGGCGACAGGCCCGTGTAGAGGAGTTGTTTCAGATTATGTAGTTTGGCTCTACAGTGGAAGCTTATGAACATAGGTTCTACGAGCTTAATAAGTTCTCAGGGTGGGCTGAAAATGATAAGGCCATGATATAGCACTTCATCAGAGGACTTATGCCCAAGATTGGGGAGGAAGTGAGAACTTTCTAAACTTTGACTATGCAGGAAGCTTCAGAATGAGCAAAGCTAATTGAGATGAAGTCTGGCTATCATGGGGCTTCATACAAAACCAACATGAATCCAGCTACTCTGGATGTTAGTAAGAGTCAAAATCCTCCTTAGAGTAGTTTGAAGTCATGGTTTTTAGGTAGAAAATTCAAGAAGATAAAGTTTGATAAGTACTCCAAGGGTTCAGAATAGCCTAGGTCATCTCAACCACCTCAGAGTGTGCAGATTAATAAGCCATTTCCTAATCCTTTTGGTTAGAACATGGGATTCAAGAAATTTGTTGAGTGTTTTCATTGTGGATAGATAGGTCATTACTAGTCTTAGTGCCCTAACTAGGATAAGCCAAAGGTTGGACCTAAGCTAGCTAGGTCTGAAGCGACAGTTGGTGATTCTGCTAGGAACCACCGTATCTTTGCAACCCTAGATCAGAAGTAGGCTGAACACCAGAACACGATTATTGAAGCTCAGGGTAATACTTAAGGTATGAAAGTATCTATTTTATTTGACTCTAGAGCTACAGACTCATTTATATTTTTTGCTTTAGTTGCAAATAGTGGAATTCCTGTGGTTAGAGCAAGGAATAGATGACAAGTGGAGTTAGAATTAGGATCCAAGGTGAATGTTGATATTGTTGCTCCTGACTATAAGATTCATATGAAATCTTTCACTACTTTAGTGAACCTTAGGGTTATACCTTTAGGATCGTATGATATAGTTTTGGGTATGGATTGGTTAGAATAGCATCAAGCCATTTTGAATTGCAAGGATAAGACAATTCATTACGTAGATGATCTTGGATCTGCTAGGGTTATTGATGGAATTAAGAGACCCATGTCTTTGCGGACAATTTCTGCCAAGTAATTGGCAAGGTGTGCTTGAAAAGGCTATAGTTTGTTTTCCATTTTGGTAAATGACTTAGAAGATTCTGTAGTTAGAGGTCCTTCTCTTGATCATCCAGTCTTGTAGAGGTTTTTGGATATTTTTGTTGAGGAGATGCCTCAAATGCCTCTGAGAAGAGAAATTGATTTTTGAATTGATTTAGTGCTAGGAACGAAACTAATTTCCAAGACTCCATATAGAATGACAGCTCAAGAGCTGGTTGAACTTAAATTTTAGTTGGAGGAGCTTTTGGAGAAGGGTTTGATTCATCCTAGTCTTTTTCCATGGGGTGCTCCAGTAATCTTTGTCAAGAAGAAAGACGGCTCCTTAAGACTTTGTATTGATTATAGACAGTTAAACAAGGTTACTATTAAGAACAGGTATCCTTTGCCTAGAATTGATGACTTGTTTGACCAGGTCAAGGGTGCCCGAGTCTTTTTAAAGATTGATATGAAATTTGAGTATCATCAACTTAGAATCCAGGAAGCTGATATTTATAAGACAACTTTTTGCACCAGGTATGGACACTATGAATTCACAGTAGTACATTTTGGGTTAACAAATGCAGCTTTGGTGTTCATGAGCCTAATGAACGAGGTGTTTAGAACTTACCTAGACAAATTTGTAGTGGTTTTTCTAGATGATATTTTGGTGTATTCTAACTCTATTGAGGAGCATGAGCAGCATTTAGAGCAAGTTTTGGAATGCCTTCGTAGGAACAAACTGTATGCTAATCCTGAGAAGTGTGAATTCTTCAAATTGGAGATTTGTTACTTAGGACATATCATTTCAGGGGATGGAATTTTTGTAGATCCATCCAAAATTTGGGCTATTGTTGATTGGCCAACACCTACGAATGTGTCTGAGGTTCAAAGTTTCATGGGCTTAGCAAGCTATTATCGCAAATTTGTGTCAAACTTCTCCAGAATAGCGAATCCTATCACATTTCTTCAAAGAAAAGGGAAGAAATTTGTGTGGATTGATGAGTGCAAGGTAGCATTTCAAAAACTTAAGGAATGTTTGACCAGTGCACCAGTTCTAGCAGTCCTTGATTCAACTAAGGAGTTTGTGCTTTGCACCGATGCATCCTTGGATGGCATAGGGGCAGTGTTGATGCAAGAGGGATGTGTTATCGCTTATGAGTCCAAAAAGCTAAAGAGCCATGAGTTGAATTACCCTACTCATGATCTTGAACTTGCTACAATTATGCATGCTTTGACCAAGTGGCAGCATTTTCTTCTGGGTCAACAATTTGAGTTACATTCTGACCATCGAAGCCTTCAATATCTTTTCACACAACCAGACCTCAATTCTAGGCAGTGAAGGTGGATGAAGTTCTTGTGTGGGTATGACTTCGAGATTAGATATGTGCAAGGGAAGGAGAATGTGGTGGCTGATGCACTTAGCAGAAGGCGACATGAATTATCTTCCTTGATCCTAATAGTGGATCTTAAGGATAAGATTTTGTAGAACCTTTCCATAGATCTTTGGTTTTAGGATGTTAAGGCTATTATGGACAGTGGCAGCATCTTGGAAGGGCATTTTGAGGGGTATTTAGTGAATCCTGAAGGTTTACTACTATATAGAGGGAGTGTGTACATTCTTGTGTTGGGTGATTTGAGAAATCTGATTATGTTTGAGGCTAACAAAGCACCATATTCGGCTCATTCGGCTGTCAAGAAAAATGCATGCTAACCTTAAGAAATATTACTATTGCCCTGGAATGAAGAGAGATGTAGTAGATTTTGTGGCTCGTTGTTTAGAATGTTAGTGGGTAAAGGCTGAACATCAACAACCTGCGAGATTATTGCAGCCACATAGTATTCCAGAATAGAAATGGGATACCATTTCTATAGATTTTATTACTGGATTTCCTATTATAGCTCGTAGGCATGATGCTATTATGGTCATAGTGGACTGATTTTCTAAGGTTGCTCATTTCATTCCTGTTAGATCACCCTATAATGTAGCAACGGTTGCAAAGTATATATAGAATAGATTGTTAAGTTACATGCGATTCCTAAAAAGATTATTTCTGATAGGGATCTAGTGTTTACTTTTTCTCTTTGGAAATCCATGTAGCGAGAGTTAGGTACTCAACTAAATTTTAGTTCAGCTTATCACCTAGAGACAGACGGACAAACTGAACATGTCAACCAGATTTTGGAAGACATGCTTAGGATGTATGTAATGGATAGATAGAATAAATGGGAGGAGTATCTACATTTGGTAGAAATCACATATAATAATGGATATCACAGTTCCATAGGTATGGCACCATTTCAAGCATTGTATGGTAGACCTTGTAGGACACCTCTCATTTGGGATAATTTGGAGGACAGGACTCTTTTAGAACCTGATATGTTGCAAGATTTGGAGCAGCAAGTTAAGAGGATAAGAGAGCACCTTATTACTACTCAAGATAGATAGAAGAAATACATTGATAAGCATAGAATTGACCATCAATTCTTGGTTGGTGATAAAGTGTTTCTCCAGGTAAGATCGTGTAAGAGTCTAATTCATTATGGAAAGGGATCCAAGATAGCACCACAATTTGTAGGTCTATTTGAAATTCTGGAACGAATTGGACTTGTTGCCTACAAAGTTACCTTGGCACCGAGTCTTTCATGCATTCATAATGTTTTTCATGTTTCAGTTTTGCATAAATATATACCTGATATTGCTCACATGCTTGACTGGAAAAATTTAAAGATTTTGGATGGTCAAATCATGTTGGAACCAGTGTAGATCATGCAAAGCAGAACTATGAGTTTAAGAGGAAGAGAAATAAGGCAGGTAAAGGTCCAATGGGATCCCAATGATGAATTATCTGCTACGTGGGAGGACATTGAAATGATGAGAGCAGCTCATCTGCACTTGTTTACTAACTTCCAGGAAAAAGTTGAAGCCTAGTCAAGGAGGGTGTCATGCCTGCCCACTACTTTAGTTTTACTGCATTTTAAGAATTTGTGGTTATAAGTTCTTTTTGGATGATTATGTTTCTATTTCTATAGAACTTGGATTTATTAATTTCTTTGGGACTTGTGAATGTTGCTAGATAAAACCTTTTTGTTTCAGAATTACTCTATTTTAAGCTTTGATAGAGACAATTATGAATCTAAAAAACTTATGATGTATTTAGAATTAATGTTTGATGTTTAAGTTATGAGTTCTTGTTTTAGGTATTTTCCTAATCCTCTTTTGGCATGTTATATGTGTGTGTGTGTGTGTGTGTGTGTGTGTGTGTGTGTGTGTGTGTGTGTGTGTGTGTGTGTGTGTGTGTGTGTGTGTGTGTGTGTGTGTGTGTGTGTGTGTGTGTCTGTGTGTGTGTGTGTATATATGTGTGTTGTTATGTTAAAGGGTCTATATATATACATTAATTTTATGATTTAAAATCAATTGCTAATTTATAATGGGGTTTAAAAACCCGCGATGGTTATTATGGATGTGTTTAGCATATCATATTTGCAAAAAAAAAAAAATTATTAACCTAAAACCCTAAGGGGTTTCGCATACATTATTCTTAAGGTAATATGTTCATTGTTGTTTTTAAACATAGCCAATATTGTGGCGGTGGCTATGAGATAGCCATATGCACGACATTCTGAGAGATGCAAGTTTATTCATTTCATCTTTATGTGGCTTTTATTACATTAAAGGCCTTGGTTGGCCAATTTGGTGTGAATGAGATTTTTGCTGTGCATGGCTAGAAATTGAACCATTTTCCTCTGTTTCGATTTACACTTGTGTGTTGTTGCTAGAGTTTTGACAATATGAGGGGTTTCAATTGGAAGGAAATTCTTGCATATGAAATCGAGCAAAGGGAAAACTCATTGGGAGTTATATTGCAGTTGGCTATTTGGATTCTATTGCTATCCTTCATTGTGGAGATTGTGGCTAGTTTGGGGCTTTGGAGTCAACATGTATTTTGGAGCTTTGAGTTGAGCGTTTTTCCATCTACTAAGTTTTTGAGTAGGGGGCCTCGCTTAAACCTTATCTTAATTCTATTTTGTATGGAATTGTAGTTTATGAATGTTAAAATTTGGTTTGTATGAAGATTTATATCAACACCCAAGTGTGGGCATATGCAGAGTTCAAAAATGAAGCTATCAAGTTGTGCATATTTCCATACTCAAATGTGGGTATTTGAAAACATAGTTTGTAGTAGAGTTTTGGTTTCATGTTGTGGAAATGTGTAATGTTATGAGGTTGCGGCTTCCATAGAGCTGAGTTCAGGGTGTTTAAGTTTTTGATATGTGTATTAGTTGATATATGGTTAACATCGACATCAAACTTTAAAGTATATGCAAAGCTTGGGAAATTCGTTGTTAAGTTTTTGTTTGTATTTAGAATTGGGTGTGAGGATGTTGGAATTGACACATTATTATGTTGTGCCTGGATGTATTCTTTATTGTGGTAATGTGATTATATTGTGGGTGTTGACTTCAATAAAATCCGAACCCAGTGAGAATGATATTTCATGGCTTTTATGGCATTTGAGTTAGTTGAAACTTAAAACGTAGTTTAATTGTCAAACAACTACATTAATTTGAGAATAGATATTTGATCAAACAGTTGTAAAAAATAGTTAGCATGAAACTCAAATTAAGCTATATTGGCAGTTGTCAACATAGTGTTATTGCAAGTTCGTTATGACTGTCAACAGTCAATGCCATGGAAATATTTTGTTTTCGAACTACATATCATTAGTATTAAGAGATCATATGAAAATTTGAAATTTAGTAATTTGCTGTTAGTAATATCAGTTGTGACATTTTGTCAAACAATTATGTGGAAACTTGAAAAAGTAGTAACATCTCTGCGACAACATAGTTACTTATTATCATATGGAAATTGGTAAAAGGGTTCAAATTATATTAGTTGATGTTTAATTATTAAACATGTGATCTGGTTTCATTTCAAACTGTATGATAGCTGTAAATAAGATAGTTGATGATTACTTCTTTGGCAAAATAGACATTTAGTTAAATAGTTTGTTTACAATCTTAATACATAGTTAAATTTCTTTTTGTTAACTTAGGTCTATCATAGTTAATGACAAACTGAATTGTACCAGTGGAATAGCTGAGGTTCTGTGTGAACGCATACTTTTTTTTGAATATACACATTGAGTTTTGTTTGTTGTCGAGACTGTAGATATCTTATGCATTTAAATAAGTAGAACTTAAAATTTTGAGTCTGGTATTAAGATAAATGACTATTTAGCATTAATAAGCCAGTTTTATTTGTTTGAAAATATTTTTATTAAATTGAACAGTTGTTCAAATGAATGCTCTGGGAAACTATTATAAGGTGTAGTATGTGATATTTTATTAATGAATTTAGGTTGGTAGGGGTTGTAGTAAATACCATTATATACTATGCTGAATGGGATTGAGATATCAATCATGGGAAATCATTTCAATGTGAATTGCAATTATTTTTATAATGATGTTTTTCTTTCCATTATTGAATTGGAGATTTTTCTTAATCAAAAGATGGATTAATGATATATGTTTGATAAGAATTTTATATTGAACAAAAATATCATAAGCATTTTGATTTGTATCTTGGTCATTTTGAAGTTACTTATAGATGGTTTGGTCATCAGGAAATTAATGTATAGTATGAAGATTTTGTAAGTATTGTTGAGCTGAGACAATAGTTCAGTTATATTTGCATGATCTTGATATTATAGGTTTTATTTCTGATGTTAAAATTATCTATATTTACTTTTGAACTTGGCAGAATAAGATGTGTTACAAATGTATTAAAGGATGTAGTATCATGTTGTATACTGATGTTAGATTTGTTGCATGTACATTCTTTTGTAAATCTATTTCATGTGTATTTTAAGAATAGTTGTTCTGAACATATATCAGGGTGGCTGAATTTGGTTTATCCTATTCAGTTAATTAATTCAGTGATAACCTTAAAATGAATAGGGTGGGTTAATTACATATAAAAGATATTTGATCTTACCTATGACTTATACCTATATGGTTAAGTATGGAGAACAAGGCATGTCTGTATTATGTCATTGACAAGTATAATAGAGAATACCTTTATGTGTTGACTATGAGCATACCATACATGAATGCAGAATCTTAGTGCCATAACGATGACACCTGAGTATATATATGATTCATTTATGGGATATTCTTAGTGTGAGTTTAATTTTGCATTGATAAGTAAATTTTTACTTCTTGCATATTAATTATGGAATTACACTACGTTAAGTGGATCAGATATCTGCATTATAGTTATGTATGTGTCATTCTAACATGTATGTAGGTAGATTATGCTTTTCAACTTAGTGTGTACTGAGCCCCCTTTTTGTGTTGTGTTGCATCTCTGTATGTTTTCAGGTGCATCAAGTTGATTAGCGAGTAGCTAAGGATGACTGTTGAAGTTACTTCTTAAAACAACATTTAGGGTCCCTATTTTGGACATTAGTGATTAAGAAAGATGTTGTACTTCATTATTATACTAAAGTCTATATGTATTAACATATTAATGGAAACATATTTGGATGATATCATCTTTCATTTTGAGGTTTTCAGATTAAGAGTGGTTCAATCTATGTATTTGTACTTGTATTTAGTTGTATTAAAAAAAAAATGTATTGCGTTCATTGTATTTGTTTTGGTTTCAAATTTATTTGCTTATGCTTAGTGTGGCATTACATATATATTGATACATACATACATATATATATATATATATATATATATATATATATATATATATATATATATATATATATATATATATATATATATATATATATATATATATATATATATATATATATATATATATATATATATATATATATATAGATAGATAGATATATTTACATATATGTATATATATATACATACATATATATATACATATATTTACATATATATGTATATAGATATATGCATATATACATATATGTATACACACACACACACACACACACACACACACACATATATAATGATGTATTGTATCTAATAACTAGTCACATCCATGAAACATGTAAGAAAATTATCAACGCATAACACAAGGATTTTGGTTACCCAGAAATCTTCCAAGGTGAAGGTAAAATTGGGGTGGGGATGACACCCACAAATCTTCACTACAATAGCAATAAAGTTTTCCTATTAGGACTACAATTTGATCACTTCTCACATTCTACCCTTTGAGGGGTCTTCCTTGTTAAGAGCTTAAAATACTTATATAGTCTTTCTTGATTAAAGGATTTAAATCTTATAGCTAAGTAAGTGTTGGAATTACAATAAGAAAGGTAAACTTCTTGGGGGTAGGGGTGAATCGGTACTTTAAACTTTGACCCCTAAAACATTCACCACATGTCCATCTCATACATTCAATAAGTAAACTGAAATAGCATGTAAAGCATGTACATCTAAATCATGTAAATAGGAAAGTATTCGCACATATGTGACACCAAATAGGATTACCCAGAAACCCTCCAATGAGAAGGTAAAACTAGGGTGGGGATGACACCCACAAATCTTCACTAGTGTAGTATAAAGTGTCTCCAATGAATGTTACACTATTTGATTATGAGATATGATCTACCTTATGAAAGTTCTTACTTGGTAAAGGCTTACAAAGACTGTTAGGTCTTACCCTATTAAAGGATTTCAACACCTTGTTAAAAGTGTTCCTTGTTAAAGGACGTCAACTCATAATTAAGTAAGTACCTTGCTAGAGTATTTTGATATAGCCTCTTAAGATGACTCTATTAAGAGATTTAACTAATTCACCTTTTAGAATTTCTTAGCATTGATCTTGTGGTTAGCACTTTATTGCTTGAAAGTAGATCATCTCTAAACTAATGTATTCTTGATCATTCTTGATCAAATATCTTTCTACTTCTCACTATTTCCTTCCTATATTCTCCTTTAACTGATTCTGCAATGTAATTTTTGATCATTATACCTTGGTCACCACTAGTTTTCACATGAAAACTTCTCTCTCTTTTTTTTTTTCATCACACATAAGAAGTGTAGGGTTTTTCCTCCTTAAGAAGACCTAGTTGACTTAGGGTTAGATATGAATCAATGGCTATGATTCATCCATTTTCCTACTTAAACCTTCCCTTTACCTAATTAGATGCATGCAATTTATAGGGAATCCAACTTAAGATTCATCCTTATCACCAAAATATTGTAATATAAACTACAAGTCAGTTAAAAAATGGTTACATAGTAGTTTGCACCAATGCAAACAACTATGACAAAGCTATGTTACTTGGAATCTAAATTCTTTGATGCTTAGCATATACTAATTTCTATACTATGACTTGGCATTTGAATGAATCAACATGCATTGTTGATTCAACTCCCGACTCACTCAACATACACTATCAACTTAGCACTTGAGTGACTCAGCACATGAGTGACTTGGCATTCACTATGGACTTGACATGCTCTATCTTATGCATGTTGTGTTCAACATACATTACTTGTTCAACATGAACTAAGTAAATGACTTAAGTGTATAGACACTCACTACTCAAATCCAATATGAGTTCAAAAATCTCCCCCTTTGACATGAGTGTCAAAAACACTTGGTCATGCTTAATCCTTTTATTCTTATGAGCATAACATATCTCTTATTCAAATTTTATATAAAATATCAAAATATCAAAATTTTGTAATAACTTATACCTCAAAATCTTATAACTCCCCTTGAGTTGTTAGATCTAGTTCATTACTCAAAATGTTACAGTTACTAAGTAGATGTGCCTTAACTAATACTCTTTTACTTTCTTGTTGTCTATGTTTGCTCCCCCATTCTCTTCTCTTACTTTGTCTTAGCTAATACTCTTCCTCCCCCTTTGCTTGACTTTCTCCTTAGATCTCTTTTTAGCTCTCTTTCTCCCCTTTTTTGACACTAATATCAATGGGATGTACACTAATAGTGTTTTTTTCCAAGAAAGATTTATGGACCTCAAGAATAATTTTTAAAATGGCATCCCAATTGTCACAAACTACCTCCAAAGACTTAATTTGGATGGCCAGCTTGACAACAAGGTGTACTAGGCCATCAAATGTAAAAAGATTAGGGTATTTCTTCATAAGAGTTTCTACATAGCCTAATTCCTCTTGTAAAATCTCCATGTGAGGAGTCAATGTTGTTTGGATGCTTATCAGTTTGGCCCTTATGTTGGCTTCACTTGCAGATAATGTTGTTAACTAACTCTTAGTTGTAATAAATTCCTAAAATGCTTCTCACTTTTTCTTGGAGTCATGGGCAATTTTGCACCTGATGAATTTATTTGACTTTCCAAGCTCAAAATGTGACTCCTTGTTTCTTGTGTGAAGGATTACACATTTTGGTGTATAGAAAGAAAATGTTCTCAAGTACCTTCTTCACACTTTCTATCTTAGTTTCCAATGGAACTTGTGTAAGTGTTATATCATTGGATATTTTCTTATTCTCTTTACCTTGAAATTTCTTTCTAGACTATTCTAATAATTGTGCATTAGTATTAAGGTTTGCATCACTTACCCTTCAGACTATATTTTCCAATTGTTCAATAAGTGGCTTTATTTCATCAAGAGTAAGCAAAATAAATGCATCTAATAAGATTTTTTTAATATCAAGCAAAGCTTTCTTCTACATATGCTCCCTTTCAAGTAGTTCTTAATGTTTCTTTCTAGCATGGCTTCTTGAAGCATATCCATCTGCTCTATTGTCATTGTGGCATAATCATATTTTGGAAAAAAAATTCTTCATATAGGCTTACATCTCCATATGTTATTACCTCTTATGCCTTTGATGAACTTGGAATTTTCACTAAAAATTTCAAAGGTGTTGCATCTATGCTTAGCCTTTGAAGAGTGTGACTAGAAGGAGTGTTAGATTCTAGTAAAGTTACCAGTGCTTGAACTACTACTAGCTCCTTCAATATGTGTGTCAACTCAATCTCTTTAGGCTTGTTCTTTTTTTCCATAATGCCTTGAATTGCACCTTGAACTTGTGTTGGAGGTATAGATGAATCTATCTAACCTATTTGAGTCTATGTTTTAGTTGTGACTTGAGTTTTGACTTTATCTTTTCCAATTTTATCAACCTTTGTAGGTGTAACTTCTAGTACTTTATCTAAAGTTTTCATAGTAGTGACTTGAGGGGTGATGGTAGGTGTTTCTTTTGTTTTCACCTCTTCCCTTGTAGTTTCAGTCACTAGTTTTTGAATTTCATCTACACTCATCAATACAAGGTTGTCACACAATTTTGGATGTAGTATCAGATTGATCAAGTATCTTTTTCAATTCTTCCCCTTTTAGGGATTTGTGTTTTGTTTACTAAGATTAGAAACATCCTTTACTATGACAGTTTTAGTACTTACACTTGTTATTTGTTCAGGGTTGACATTTGGCAATTGTGTATCTTGTACACTCTATTTATGTTGCTGCTCTTTCTGAGCTATTGCATGATCATCTACATTCATTTTAGTACCTCCCTCAACTGTGCCTTCATTATTTGCATCTTCTTCATCATATTTGACCTCAATAGGCTCTTTTTCTCCTACTTTGGCTATAGTTATCCCATATGTGACTTTCCACATCTATGTAGTCTTCTTTACAACATCTTCTATGTTATTATGTAATATGTTGAATTCTCTATATTTAGGAGCAAATCTAATATCATATTTCTTTATGGCTTTAGCAATTTGTGTCTTGCTAAGTTCAGGTATAACTTGACTAAGGGTAGCTTCTCAAATTTGTCTTTTAGTATCTAAACAAAAGTGCCATTTTTACTCAACTCTTTCATATAAGCTTGTAGGTATTGAGTTGGCAATCTTTAGAGGAGCTTTCTTGAAAGTAGCCATCATGGCATATATTGCCTCCTCTACTTGATTCTTTTCAACTTTTCCAAGATTTTCAAAAATTTTGTTCAAAAATCCTAATAAATTTGCATTATTTCTAACATTCTCACATAGGTTGTCTAGATATGAAGATGGATTATGACTCACCACTTGAATTGGCTATTGTGATTGGAATTGGTTCTTTCTTCATTAGATTTAGCCTGAGCAATGTACTTTCTCCTTGGTCTTTTCTCTACTCCTCCTTCCTGCTCTATAGGCTTGGCTTTCTCTTTAGCCTTTTGTATAGTGACATGTGCACTAGCCCTTGTCGTAGGTGCTATAGGTTTGGGCTGGCTTGGATTAACAACCTTCTTGGGTCTTATCACTATTTGTGCATTAGCCTTTGTCTTCTTCTGATTAGTAGGAGTGGGTTCTTCCTTAGCTTCTTTCTCCTTAGCACCTTCTATAGTGTTTTCTTCTTCCTCTTGCAAATCTTCACCCTTTCCTTGTGTCAATGTAACTAGTTCTTGAATTTGAGCTCAGCACCTTCAGTGAATTTTTCTTTCAATTTCTTTACTAATTGTTTCTTCTTTTTGATGATAGAGGGAGTCTTTAATTCCATAGTAATCTTAGATTTGGCCATCTCATAATTACCAAATACTTTGGCATCTTTGTCTATCTCTTCTACAAGTAATGTTGTTATTGTTGTAGAGGCTTCATCTACATTGATGCCATAGCCTAATGGCCTCAACCATCTTACTCTTAGAGTTACTTCTTGAAAAAATGTATAATTAGCATCAACTAGGAAACAAACATAATCATAATGTTTTTCCACTAATGATATTAGAATTCTCAATATCTTCTTCATAGATTTCTTGAAGTTCTTAAAGTAATTGGTCATTACTAACTTAAAATTTTCACCTAACTATTAAATGAACTCTCCTATTTGGACTATAATAGACTTATTTTTTTCCATGAAACAATGCCAAATGTAGGAAATGTGTTCCGAACATAAAAGAAGATACATATCAAAATAGATCCAAATCTACACTAAACACTCTTCATCTTCCATATTTCTCCTAGGTTTTTAATCAATTTTTGTATCTATAGCTTAGCAAGATCATATGTATGATCCTTCTTCACAATCTTGTAACCCATATCTACTACAATATAGGGTACATTATTCAATATGCTTGATTAGTAAAACTTATGTGCATTTATCCTTAATACAAAATCTATTAGAGGATCTATGATGGTGTCTATGGCCATTCCCCTCTTATTCCACATAGCCCCTATTTTCTTCTTAATAACTTCTTTAGAGTTACTCCTCATAGTCTTAGGCCAATCTAGGGTTGGATATGTTGTATACAATTGCCTAATTGTGTGTTGTCTTTGATGTAAGACAAATGTCATATTAGTTGTTTGTTAGTGCTTACCAAGCTCACTTGGTTAGCAAGATAGTTTTCCTTATTTATCAAGCATTCTTGAAGTTTACTCTACAAAGAAAGTGTCTACCAAGCTCACTTGGGTCTCAAAGGAAATTATGAAAAAAATAGTGTTAACCGAGTTTACATGGTTAATAGAGGAATGTTGGATAGAGTTAGTGCTAACTGAGTTCACCCAATTACCAAAGGAGTTTTTCAATTTTGTAGTGTTAACCAAGCTTCTATTAGTTAACATAGGAAATCATCTAAGAACCAATGTTTACCAAGTTGGGTCAGCTAATAAAGGATTTTGTTATTTTGGCATATGAAGCTTAACTATTCCAAGTCTTGATTCTAGCTTACTATGGTAATGATTATTGGTAATTCTAATTTTAATTTGGGTAAACTTGGCAATCTGAAAGGTATAAATAAAAGGTCAAGTTGAGATTTCTAGTGTGTGTGTATGTGTGTTGATTGAATTGAGAACAAAAGAGAGTAAGAAAACTTGAAGGATAAGTAGGAATCCTTGTGGAGAAAAAAAGTAGTATTCAAGTAGGAAGAATCAAGTTTAATAAGAAAAGAGATCTAGATTCAATAATTTAGTTGCATCACAATAAGGTCATTTCACTATTACTCTCTAACCATTGCAGCAGTGATCTAAAATCTCTAAACAGAGTTGGTTTAATAGCCAGTTGTAAATCCTCTAACAAGGTAGCAATTCCATTGAATTGTTTTAAGACTTCTTGCAAGGTCACTCCTAACAAGGTGATTAAATCCTCTAACAAGGTCACACCTAATATTGTGTTTTTTAACCTTTAATAGGGTTGGCTCCTAATAGGGCTCACTTTAGAAGAGTGAAAAATAGTAACTAGTTACATTGGTGGTTTTTCCCAAATTGGGTTTCCATGTTAAATCCTAGTGTCTCAAGTGTTCATGTTATTTCTCTTATGCTTGCAAATTAATTACTATTAATGTTTAAAGATCTAATAAAAGTAATCCAAACTTTAAATATATCGAGTTACAACATTTTCTGTGTATTTACTAAGTGACAACAACAATTGATTTTCTCAGTATAAATTTTATTATTGACATCTAAGGGATTTGGGATTTATTTTAGTGGTAATTAATTCACCTCCCCTCTTAGTTACTCCTTCTATATTTTAAAAAATTGGTATCAAAGCTTTTCGTGCTTATAGGAAAGGTTTCAAGGACCTAATCTAAAGATTACGATGTCTTACAAGAGAGAAATTTGAAAGCTTAATAAAGATAACTTTTTAGCATGGCAGAGACTCATGAGACCTGATTTGGCCACCATTAGTGATTCAAGCTACAAATACCTTGATGAAGAATACAAAACTCCCACTAGTACATTATCTATTGGAGATCTTGATAAGAAAAAGGACCATAACATCATGATGATTGATATTGCATCTACTCTCAACTATGATGAATTTGATGAGATCAAAGACTATAAAACTGCTTTTGATATGTGGAACAAGATAAAGGATATCTATGGTGGTGATGAAAATGTAAGGAGAGCCAAAGTAGAAAGCCTTAGAGGAGAGTTTGATCAAATGAGAATGAGAGAAGATGAAAATGTAGCCAAATATGTGGAAAAAATCAAAGCTAGTGTTAGTGCAATCAGAGCTTCTAGAGGAGAAATCAAGGAAGAAACTATCGTAACTAAAATTATTAGAACATTGCTTCCTATCTATGCAATTAGAGTATCTACTATTCAAGAAAAGAGGTGTGACCCAAATCAAAAATTAAGTTCAGATGCCTTAGTAGGAATATTGATAGCTTTTGAGCTAGACAACTTTGACAATTATGTTCCAGCTTCCAAAAATGTTGAGTTTGTATTTGAAGCTAAAATTTCACTCAAAGAGAAAGGCATCAAGATAAAGGACATTTAGTTAGAAAGTGGAGAGGAAATATAGGAAAGTTCTAATAGTGATCTTGAAGTTGTTCAAGCTTTACTTGCAAAGAAATATTCTAGAGTTAGAGGAAAGTACAAAGGCAAAGTTCCTTTAATCTACTTTTCATGTGAAGAAATTGGTCATATTATTGACAAGTGCCCAAAAAAAGAAAGAAAGGATGAGAAGAAGAGTGACAAGTACAAAGGTAAGAAGGAATCCAAAAGTCACAAATCCTTCAAAGAAAAAGGTAAGAATACTTTTTTTATGTCTAAAGATTCTTATAATAGTGAAGATGAAATAGTGTTCAAAGCTATAAAAGATGAATCTGATGAAGAAGAAGATAAGATGACACTTATCTCTCATGTTAGTAAAAATGAAACATGGATCATAGATAGTATATGTTCACATCATATGACTAGAGAAAAAACAAAATTTGAACACTTTGAACACTATGATGGAGGTAGCATAAGGTTTGGTAACAATGAACCTTGTTGTGTAAAAGGGAAAGGCTAAATCTCATTAGCCAATGAACTTGTATATCAAAATGCCTATTAGGTCGAAGGATTGAAACATAACCTACTAAGTGTACCATAGCTAATCAACATTGGATTCAAGGTAGAATTCATGCATGGTAAGGCAAGACTACTAGATGGCAAAGGGAATCTGATTGGATCAGGCAAAAAAACAAGAGGTAACCTATTTTATCTTGATCTTGGTGATTGTTCATGTTTTATTACTCAAATGGAAGAAACTTGGTTATGGCACAGAAGAATATGTCATGCCAACTTTGATAATATGGTCAAGATAAGAAAATTCAAAAATGTAAGAGGTATCCCTACTTTGAAGAAACCAAATGTTGGATTATGCAAAAATTGTTAGATTGGAAAAATGGGAAAGACTAGTTTTAAGAGCAAAAACTATCAATCTGAAGATGTCTTAGAAATTGTGCATACTGACCTATGTGAACCCATTGGAATAGAAATTTATAGTGGAGTAAAAATTTGTATTCTTTTTGTTGATGATTATTCTAGAATGATGACTATTATTTATCTTAGAGAGAAGTTAGAAGCATTTGAGAAAATCAAATGGTATCTAGCAAGAGTAGAAAAAAAAAAGGAAAAATATTCAAATGTTTAAGGTTAGAAAGAGGTGGTGAATTCATCTCCAAAGAATTCAATAATTTTTTCATTGAAAGAGGAATCAAAAGGAAAACATCTGCCCCTAGTACTCCTGAGCAGAATGGAATAGCTAAAAGAAGAAACAAATCCATCATGAATTGTGCAAGGACTCTAATGATTGAAAAGAATGTTGCTATCAGATATTGGAAGGAAGCCATTAGCACTATAGTTCATACTTTGAACCAAGTTTAGTTGAAGAAGGACTCACATAAAACTCTTTATGAATTATGGTATGGCTACAAACCCAATGTAAGTTACCTGAAAGTATTTGGTAGTAAATGTTATATCTTGAAAGAGTCTAGAAAAGGAAAGTTTGATGTAAAAGGTTATGAAGTTATATTCTTAGGATATTCTTGCAAAAGTAAGGCATACAAATGTTTGAATTTGTCTACTCATAAAATCTTAGAAAGTGCACATGTGAGAATGGATGAGTTGGCAGAAAAGACTAAAGAAGAAAGCAAAAGGGAACCAAAAGATTACTGTGAGGCCTCACCCTAATCTATTATAGCTTAGATGTTTTGTGTACATTTTGATATCTGAGACCTTGATATGCTGATAGATTTAGATAGATAGTAGATTTGTCTCATCTATGGAATTGATACTATCATAGTGTTCTACTTTATTATGTGTATAAAGAACCTGTTATTGCATGGGAAGTACTCGAACATGTTTGGAGTAGTTTTATGATATGATACTATTAGATTTTGATGCAATGTAAAATGTTAATTTCTAGTGTATGGGAGAATACTAGTTTGATTATGATGCTTATGACATGCAACTTTTGATATCTTAATACTTCTAGTGAAAACATTGGTAGATTAGGAAAGGATGTTTAACTTGAATCATGTTGATATAGGTTATTGTTAATTGTATTTATATTATGTATGCTTATTTGATTCCTTGGACTACTGATGCTCAAGTTTGATGTGCAGGAAGTGGAACCATGGAAACTTTATGGGGAAACAAGGAATAGACACATGCTTAATGACTCTACCAAGGTGAATCTTTGTAAGATTCATAAACCTCATTGTGATGTGTTTATTTCGTGAACGTGTGATGCATGTGTGGTATGGTTTTCATGCAAAGATTTGAATGTGTGATGGAAAGTGTTTTTGTGTTTTTGTGTGTGTCACTTGACACTTATATTTTTCATGAGAAATGACATGTTAATTTTCAATGGATCATATGGCCACCTTGCTTCATGTTATATACCACAATTAAGGAACTAGATTACCTTTGGAAAAGAAAATCGAAATTTGTATTATCTAGCTTTAGGAAGGTCATGAAGTAATTCTAAGGCCCAATGTGATTAAAATTAACCTTACCCATGTTAGTACTATAGGTTAGGGGGTTATTAATGACCTTAATGGTGTCTAGTGGACTTAGGAGACCCCATGAAAATGACATTCTTGATTGAATCCGAAAATTAGAGGGTTATAAATAGAGGTTTGGCTAAACATTGAAACTTACTTGGAAACACTCTACTTTAGAGATTAATAAGAATTGAAGGAAGAGAAGGGAGCTCTACTGCAAGTAGTCATTGCCTTGCTTGGAGGAAGGTTGGTAACATGATCCATGAAGTCTCCTTATTTTGCATGTAGAATAGAAATGGTGTTTCATTTCATTGTGGATTCATGGTGTCTTGTGGTGTATTTTTGAAGGGATCTTGTGTTACTTTTTATGTGGTTAGTGTTGTGTGAATCTTCTTGTGTTGTGGTTCATGTTATATGTGTTTTGAATTGAATGTGAGGCATCACGCACCCTTGGGAGGGAAGAGATGCCTAGGGTGAAGGGGTTAGTTGGGCTCACACATGGAGTTGAGTTCTCCCTTGTGTGGAGATGGTTATATATGTTTCATGGTATGAAAATTGTATTGCTCTTTTGCATCTTGGGAGGTATAAGGTGGTATGAAGAAGGGATGATGTGAATTACCTCGAAAGGGCATTGTGATATTGGCAAAATCTGCAGATTGTGAATAAAGGTTATGTAATCCTCCTCATGATGAGAGCCCATCTTCACCCATTTCTTGATTCATTTGATGAATCTTTGTGCATAACCTTGGGAGGGATGTGTTGTGATGTCTTGTGTAAATATGATTTTATTGTAGTGCATTTGTATGGCATGAGAATGTGATAAATGCAACCGTTTATGTCTTGTTTCCTTGAGCTCGGTGGGTGGCCTCCTTGAGGCCTAGGTTGGGAGGTGAGCCTCCATGGTTCCCAAATTTGTCTTTCTCTTGCAGGTTTTCACTTGAGGAATTTGGAAATTTGATGGATAAGAAGTTCATTATTTACCCAGTGTTGACATGGACGAATGAACTCCTTCCAAGGATGAATATTTTTGTATGGCAATACGTTGTTAGTAGTTTCTTGTAGAGAGACTTCAAGGTATTCTGTTGATTAATCCTTCATCATGTATTGTGTTGTATAATTCTCCATTATGTATTGGGAGTAGAGTCTTCATCACCTTGTGGTTATTGGAGTGGTGTTGATATGTTTATCATTGCTTTTATTGATATTTTATGAGAAAGGAAGTAGGAACATACTATGACTTGAATTATACACTGCACTCTTTCATTTTGATATCTTGCTCTTTTCTCAAATTTCTGTAAGCAAATATTGTATGAGATGTTGCAACATATTATCCATTACTGTCATGATCTCTATGTTATTAGAATGGTTAAGGACCTTGTGATCAATTATAAATCTTATATAGTGGAGAGAAATTTCATTGATAGATAGGAATATTGTTCAAGCTTTGCTAATTGTTTAAGACATGCATACAAAAGTTGATATCTCTTTGCTATGTTCATGAGAATTATTAAACTAGATTTTGATGTAGCTGCAATAGTAGATCATGTTAAGCATGGTTCATAATAAAATGGTAAGCTGAAATTACTAAGAAGTAAGTCCCATAAACATATATATATATATATATATATATATATACAAAACCTGTAGGAGCACAAATTAGAATCTGGAAATTGTATGGTAAACACAAAAATACAGTTCATGCTATTACAGACTAATAAAATAATGCACCTACAATAAAATAATAATATATGGTGAGTCAAATAAACTTTTCCAAAAGACTCTATGTTAATAAAATCCTAACTTAGACCTCATAATAATGACCTCATATTCCTTGTGAATAAAATTACACAAACAAATATATATTAATTCCTATCAGCAACTCGAGGCTCTGACATCATAAATGTGAAAGCAATGTGAAAGGAAAATTGAAACATTGGTTATAGAGTCACATAGATAATATAACTTAAAACAAATTAAAAATATATATGTGATGACCCAAGTGGGTGGTCATATCCCCCTCTCGTCTCCCTAGGTCGAATGTAGGCAATAAGCAAATTAGATTTATGTTATAGTCCACTGAATTTATTTACCTTAAGTCTTGTTGCAAACCCATCATATATTGGGTGCCTCTTCCTTCACAAAACTTATTAATGAGGCTGGGTGTTTTGCAGATTCGAAATTGTCCTTATACTATAGTCTTTACTATAGCCAAGCACGTGGCAGAAAATTTCAAGATGAGGTGGCCACCAATAAGAAAGCATGGAGTTTAAGAAGTTTAAAACAAAAGCAACCTAAGTCATCCCTTATGTTGGTGTTTGAAAATGTTACCCATTTCCAATTACCCTGATGAGAACAAATCACATCTAGGGGCAGCTAACTCCCATTATCAACACATCCATTTAGACACTAGGCCAACTATAAGGCTATACTCTTTTTGCTCTTCAGGCTCTGCAAAACCTAGGTGGGTGAACCTATAGATTCCTTATATGGTACCATTTGTCAAAGAATACACTGAATCTAATACAAAGTGGATAGAAAACCTTATTTCTCCTAATAACTTATGAAATAACATATAGCTGTAGTAGCTAGATGCCAAACAATGAAATTCATAAGCTGAGTGAGGGTATTCTGTTTATAGCTCTTCAACATGAAAGGGAAATTCATTTGATTAAAGATGTTGATTCAAAAAAACCTCAAATATGCAACAGTATAACCAGTGATCCTATAACTGATCAGTGCCTAATCCATTGGGCAATTCCATGAATTCAAAACATACATCTGTGACATCAGGACGTATCTCATATACCCAAACATCAGATCTATCCAACCACCTTGTGATTCAGACATCAGTGTTCATTCAGGTCTCATTCTAATGAAATATCCTCAAACAACCAGTAACCTTGTTTAAAAATATCGAGCATTTACTTGGCCCTTTGGTCCAACAACAAAATACATCAAATATATAGCCTGAAAGGAATGCAAATGGGTCTCAAATCTTTGTTCCAAAACCACATAAGGCTTACAGATAGCTGAGATAGGAGACAAGAACCAAAACAAAACTAGTGAAATTTTTGCTCACATGTATTCATTTCCTTGAAACTATACATTCGGATGCATAAGATTAAAACATGAAACAACCTAGTATCTCAGAACTATCTATATTATCTTTGCACTTGTTGTTCATAAAAGAGAAAAAATGCTGAAGAATAAGGGTGGAATCATAGATCTAGATCCAACAAAGTGGTTTCATAGAATCGCTACAAATTTCCCACCCACAATGGTCTCACAGTAACAAAAAACTAGAACCTCTCAAATGGAAGAAAGAAAGAATAATATAGCAGGGAGATGAATTCTCGGATTGAAACTGAAGACGATAAGTGTCCACTTGGAAATCCATCTTGTGCAACTGAATCATCTCTCTCTTCTTTCTACCATTGATCTGATCTTTTGTTTCATCATTATATTGTAACTGACTTCCAAATATCTTAGCTAAATGATGAAATCCCTTATTTGCTAAAAATCTGATTTGCTTCAAAATGCTGATAAAACTTGCTTTAACTGACTCAGAGATGCCTCCAACTGAAATCTCCTTGTCTTTTACGCATATTCAAGGTATTAACTTGCCAAAAATCACAACTGAACTTCCTGGTCTGAAAATGGTTACAATCTGGAAACCTGGGGCAAAACCCCCTGTAACAGGAACACATTGCCACTTGTGTAAAAACTAACTTAGGAATCGGAAAGTTCATCTCATTCTGGTTTCGGTGATATATTGAAGTGCCCATTTTTGATACCGAAAACCCCCAAAATCTTCAATTGAAAAACATCCTCTGCTAGAAGTATTCAAGTCTGCATCCTTAACATTTAAATTTTTTGAAAGATTTAAAAGAGTCTAAAGTTTAAAACTTTAAAATATGACCCTTGTGAATTTAAAAAAGGTTGACATGCATTTTTTTGAGTTTTAAAAAAAATAAAAAAATATTTTTTTATTCCTTCACATTTTCCCTTCCCCTCAAAATCAGGGGTACACCTTCAGTTGACCAAGTGACACATGTCACTCACTGATTTGTCCACCTCTTCCTTATCTTCCATGTCACCATCTACTCACTCCGTTGCCATGCATCAACTGCCTGCATTCCCGCATAATTTAAACTGGGTGCAACTTCATATTGCGGGGAAGCGGGCACCCGTCGATCTCTGCCACTTGGCGTCATCTCGCGCGTCCGACCATCAACTTGCCACATCAGCACAATTATTTCTTTGTTCAAAATTATGCATGGTGATGATGATGTCACCTTCACTTCAACGGATTTGGGGATCTCGCACACGCATGAGCTTCCAAAAATGCTTTGTATTAAGACATTACTGAAGCTATGTGTAATATTATTTAAACTTTTGAAAAAGTACCCACACCATGCATATGGGATAAAACATTATTAAGGCTTTTCTCCTGTGTTTCGTATCTTTAAGCTATGGCTGCAGGTTTCACTAGATAACGACCTCTAAACTAGACTCTCCCTGCTGCTCGTTTTCTTCTAGGTTCCTTTATGATTGCATGGACCTATTTGGCACGAATCTTCTTTGTGTTTGCGGGAGCCTGGTTGCTTTTTTAATCACGTGGGCCCCTTGTTACCTTCATTGGCGGCTTACGATTTTCTCTGTTTGTGGCTTCCCAGCTTTATGTGTTTCATTGCATTTTGAATGCATGAGCTACTTAATATGCCTTCATCTGATGTCATTGGTGGAATGTTTCTCAGTGCTGAGTCTCCCATTTGCAAGGTGATTCCCTGTTGTCTTCATCTCAGTGTGTGAATTCTGCATCTTAAGTCTGCTCACCAGCATTGACTAAAGGTTGCTCATGAATTCTCCTTTGCATGGGATCTTCAACATCTCCTACTGCTTGTTCTATAATCCCCTGCTGTGGATCTGTTATTGGCAGTTTAAAGATTGGTCTGCCCCTCTGCATTACATGAGTTTCTTTTTATTGTTAGCTTCCCTGTTGATGGACGTGGACTGGCTTCTTTTTCTATTTGTATCATTGCCTCTACAAGCCAATCCCTGACAGTATTTAGATTAGTGCCTTTTGGAAGTAGATCAATCTTTTGTTGCAACCATTAAGATAGGGTCTGCACCTACAAGATCACGTACCCTTGTAAGGAAACTTTCGCTAATGTCAACAATGTCCACTAGTTTAACACTTAATGCTCTCTCAAAACAGAGATGAGATAATGTTTCACAAAGTTTCTTAACATAAATGAACTACTTTCCACCAGAATAGCTCCCATGTCCTCCAACAGCAATAAGCATGTGTCCATGGGATAGAAATTGACATCTTCCACATGGAACTTCGAATGTAGGTTCTAGGTTTTTTCCCAAAACTCATCAAGAACGTTATCTCTCAACTCACCCAGTTGGTTGTTCTTGGAAAAATTATTTATTTTGTTACATGCAACATCCAAAGATGGTGGATTGAGAACATCATCAAACTTAAGGTGTGTCTTCCTAATTGATTCATGTTGCTGATGTGGTATACTTGTCAATGAATCAATTTAATAGTACTTATACTTACTGAAAATGGTGCATGTGTCGCAAGTATTTAGTCGGGCCCCAAGTGGGTCTGGCTAAAAAATTTTCGTTGTCAAACACCTGAACCATCAAATTGGTCTATTGACCATCTTGAACTGACTGTAAACCAATTTGACCACTAAAACAACCATTAAAACTTGTTTTGAATCATTTCTGCACCACTATGAAAAATGTGTCAAGAGGTCTATTGACTGCCTTTAAAAACTATCCCAAACACCTGATCAGGATCTGAAAACTAACACATTGAATCTTTTCTCTACAAAATTCTACCCTGTTAGATCTCATTTCATGAGGACATCAAGGTCAAAAAATATTGACCTCCGAAGTTGCCAACTTAAAATCACTTGCAGATAAACATGTTAGAAAACTAGAAAGTGCATTTGGAAATGGCCTGGAAAACTAGACAAATGGGCACTTGAGGTTCTAAAAATTGGGGTACTGGTACTATATCATGAGGACATTATGGATTTGTGATTTGGGGTTATGGAAAATAACAGGGGTCAAATGGCGGCTGTTCAAACTAGGCTACTCAGAATTTTGCAACTGGACATGCTGATAAAAAGCAATTTTTTGTGAATGGAATTGACTTGGAAAAGCGTGCATATGGATTCATCAAGTTCTAAAACTGGCACACTTGTAGTATTTTCAGTGGACAATACAAGGGAATAAAACATTTGATCTTTCGAATCACGAATTTCAAGTTATAACATCATGAACAGGGGTACTAATAAATCTGCAAGTGCTGACACCAGTAAAAAGTCATAAATTGCATTTGGAAACGCATTTGAAAACTGATCAAACGGATTCGTCAAGACTTAAAATTTGAAGCATGGAAAGTCTCTAAAGTTTACAATACAACTCAAAAGGAATTTTAGCACTCGGGTCAACTGGTCAATAGTTATAACACGTCAAACAGGGCTTCCTAGAAATATGAACAAAGTGCAAAAGCATGAAAATAGTAACTGACCAACTTTGAGGGATTCAAAACCTAATCAAATGAACTCGAAATGACTTGAAATCTGAAACATAGGTTCTTAGGTATGGATATTAGACACTCGCAAAGCAGTAAGTAATGACACATTTCTGGGTTCAAGATATTCAGGTGCAAACATGACCTCTTATCGTTGTCTGACACAGGTGAAAATGTAGATTTGACACTAGCTCAAAACATGACTTCGCCAAATGACTCGGATTGATGATTTGACTTCACAGAATAGGTAGATGGGCTGAATGGAAGGTTTTAGAAACATTGAACACCTTTTAGGCCTCATACTGACAACTGGGTACATACGCATCAAAAAGCCTTTATAGGGCTCAAATTTCTCAATGGTGCTCAAAATTTGCCATGCAATTTTTTAGCGCCAACAGTGGCTCTTTCTGGTGATGCATGTCCCTAGTAGGCATGGCAAGATTTCAGATCTCTAGGAGAAGTAGACCACACACTTGAACAGGAAAACTTTCTCGAACAGCTTTATTGAAAACAGGAAAACTACTCTTAACTATGTACAAGAGATGGCCCCAGGCCACTGAAAAGTTTCAGAACTTTTTACCTCTATCATAAACCTTATTTTCATTCACATTCTCCTGAGGCAAATTGAAACTCTCATTGTTCCTTGTCTTACCCAACACATCATTATTCACAATCAGCTCAATAGGTAAAACAAAACTAGCATCATCTTCATAGTGTGAATAAAAATCAGACATACTTTCTTCATCTTGCCCACTATGAAAAAATGGATCAGCATGACCATAACAACTGATATCAAGCTGAAATTGATCACTTCTAACTAAATCCTAGATTCCTTTAATTGGAAACACAAAAGCTTGGTACTCTATTTCATTCAACGAGTTACATGAATCAATGTGTAACTCACCTTGTGCCTCCGGGTGTGAAGAGTATGTAGAATATGATTTTTGCCTACTTGCAACCATGTTACTCATCAAGTCAGATTTATCATTTGCTGAAACCTCTTCACGTTCTTCAAACAAATGATTAGTCACCAAAATTGAAAACTCATTCTGAAAGTGCTGATCTAAACTATGTTGACCACTATTATCTTCTTCATCAAACTGAAACTCAGAATACACCTTGAGCTTATCTTTACATGACTTATCAACATATGAAGAAAATTTACAATCGAATTGACCATAATCACTATTTTCCACTTCACTACATGAAACAGCAAAACAATGTTCAGCAAGATCAACATAAAAAGAATTTGAAACAGCATTAACCTTCCCTTCATTAACATTCCTTATATCCAAAAAATTTTCATGTGCAAAGACATTTGAGGTACTATCCTCTACACCTCCAAAGTCTAACAAAGATTGTTCGGATTCTACCTCTTTTTCCACATCAAACTTTGGGGAATTGATTTGACTAAATGAGAAAGTATTATGAAAGAACATATGAAGATCCTTAGAGGTACTTACATGCTTCTCAAACTCATGAGCCAAAAATTTTAAGATTTCATTGGAGCTCAAGAAGATTACCTCACAAATCTTCTCCTAGCTGTGATTGTCATCTGGACAATATGAAGAACTTACAACAACAGGATCCTTAGTGTAACAATCTAGAAAATTAGAATTATTACAACATTCTTTCTTATCATGGCAATCACTAGATCTACTGTTGTTACAACTTTCTTCAACTTCATATGTACTGTAACAAAATTTATCTTCTCTTTTATATCCATCTTTTTCATGTTGATTGCTATTACTTGATTCATTAACATTTGAATCCACCTCTTCACACTCAGAAGACAGATTATCTTGCTCTATGGATCCATTATATTTATTGCTACTTTGTCTTTCAGCACATTCATTATCATCAAGAGACATAACATGAAATCTATAATCACCACTTTCCATCTCCTTAATGAATTTTTCAGTTTGCAAAATTATTTGTAACCTTATAGGTGCTGGCCAATCGACTGAATCGAGTAGTAGAACATCAAGGAAAACATTTGGCAGGGAAGATTCCTTAGGTCTACAATGAAAAGGCATCTTATTGATTACTGACTTAAGCCTTAAACAATATTTTTCGGCACTTAAACCTTTAGTATTTCCTACCTCAATTCTTATAAGATTGACAATCCTTTTGTAGACCATTGTATTCAACATAGTAATGTTATTACTCATAGTTTCTAAACTCTCTGAATTTGGTAAACTAATCTCAGATTTGAGATCTGACTCCATCTTACAACAAAATTTCTACCTCTTCTTACTAGTGCTAAAATCACTGAATAGAGGCACTGATTCTAACATTTGACTTTCATGAAAAGAAAACATGAAAACCAAAATACCTCAAGTGCTGATGGAAAACTTCGATCTGCTGATCTAGCATAGGTGCAAGACTGAAAATCCTTTACACCACTGGTCAAAACTTTGTAGAGTCGCCACCTCTTTGCAAGAGGAATAAAATAACCACTATTGTGATTGATTTTTTACATTTCAATTTCTTTATAATAGCAGATTTCAAACAGCACTTTAAAACTTATGAAGAATTTAAAACTTCTTTTCCAAGATCTATCAACAGTTTCAGATCTGCCCATACATCTGAAAGTCCTTTAAAATTTTGCAATGAAATCAACTAGGAACAAACTGGTACAGATATTTGAGAGTCGCCACTCACACTTTGTGAGAAATAAAACATAATTTGTCACTTGACAAATTTGAACTAGACCTTCAATGTAGAAAAAACTTGCAGATCACTAACATCTTGAAAAGAAAATACACTTTATAAATCGATTCTTGACTCTGAAAATTTCTCAACAGTATTTGCAAAAACTGAACTGATTGAAGATAGACCTATGATAGTCATAGAACACAATTTTCATCCAGTTTCAACATACTGCTAATAATGAATAAAGCTTAACTGGGGAACATGAAACTTCAAAAAGGAAACGGAACACATTCTGCTATTGATATGCTATATCCACTCTGTTTCACATTAGAGGCTCCTGTTCTTTCAAAAAAATGGATTGCCATCTTATCTCCCCAGCAGAGTCACCATTTTGTTGGTGTTTGAAAATGTTACCCATTTCCAATTACCCTGATGAGAACAAATCGCATCTAGGGGCAGCTAACTCCCATTATCAACACATCCATTCAGACACCAGTCCAACTATAAGGCTATACTCCTTCTGCTCTGTAGGCTCTGCAAAACCTAGGCGGGTGAACCTATAGATTCCTTATATGGTACTGGTTGTCAAAGCATACACTGAATCTAATACAAAGTAGATAGAAAACCTTATTTCTCCTAATAACTTATGAAATAACATATATCTGCAATAGCTAGATGGCAAAAAATGAAATTCATAAGCTGAGTGAGGGTATTCTGTTTATAGCTCTTCAACGTGAAAGGGAAATTCATTTGATTAAACATGTTGATTCAACAAAACCTCAAATATGCAACAGTATAAACAGTGATCCTATAACTGATCAGTGCCTAATCCATTGGGCAATTCCATGAATTCAAAACATACATCTATGACATCAAGATGTATCTCATATACCCAGACATCAGATCTATCCAACCACCTTGTGTTTCAGACATCAGTGTTCATTCAGGTCTCATTCTCATGAAATATCCTTCTCAAACAACTAGTAACCTTGTTTAAAAATATCGAGCATTTACTTGGCCCTTTGATCCAACAACAAAATACATCAAACATAAATCCTGAAAGGAATGCAAATGGGTCTCAAATCTTTGTTCCAAAACCACATAAGGCTTACAGAATGTTGAGATAGGAGACAAGAACCAGAACAAAAGTAGTGAAATTGTTGCTCACATGTATTCATTTCCTTGAAACTATACATTCAAATGCATAAGATTAAAACATGAAACAACCTAATATCTCAGAACTATCTATATTATCTTTACACTTGGTATTCATAAAAGAGAAAAAATGCTGAAGAATAAGGGTGGAATCACAGATCTAGATCCAACAAAGTGGTTTCACAGAATCACTGCAAATTTCCCACCCACAATGGTCTCACAGTAACAAATAACTGGAACCTCTCAAATGGAAGAAAGAAAGAATAATATAGCAAGGAGATGAATTCTCGGATTGAAACTGAAGACGACAAGTGTCCACTTGGAAATCCATCTTGTGCAACTGAATCATCTCTCTCTTCTTTCTACCATTGATCTGATCTTCTATTTCATCATTATATTGTAACTGACTTCCAAATATCTTAGCTAAATGATGAAATCACTTATTTGCTAAAAATTTGATTTGCTTCAAAATGCTGATAAAACTTCCTTTAACTGACTCAGAGATGCCCCCAACTGAAATCTCCTTGTCTTTTACGCATATTCAAGCTACTAACTTGCCAAAAATCACAACTGAACTTCCTAGTCTAAAAACGGTTGCAATCTAGAAACTTGGGGCAAAACCCCTTGTAGCAAGAACACATTGCCACCTGTGCAAAAACTAACTTAGGAATCAAAAAGTTCATCTCGTTCTAGTTCCGGTGATATATTGAAGTGCCCATTTTCGATACTGAAAACCCCCCAGAGTCTTCAATTGAAAAAGTCCTCTGCTAGAAGTATTCAAGTCTGCATCCTTAACATTTAAATTTTTTGAAAGATTTAAAAGAGTCTAAAGTTTAAAACTTTAAAATATGACCCTTGTGAATTTAAAAAAGGTTGACGTGCATTTTTCTGAGTTTTTAAAAAAATAAAATTTATTTTTTTATTCCTTCACATTTTCCCTTCCCCATGGAATCTGGGGACAACCTTCAGTTGACCAAGTGACATGTGTCACTCATTGATTCATCCACCTCTTCCTTATTTTCCATGTCACCATCTACTCACTCCGTTGCCACGCATCAACTGCCTGCATTCTCGCATTATTTAAACCGGGTGCAACTTCATATTGCAGGGAAGCGGGCACCCGTTGATCTTTGCCACCTGGCGTCATCTCGCGCGTCTGCCCATCAACTCGCCACATCAACACAATTATTTCTTTTGATCAAAATTATTCATGGTCATGATGATGTCACCTTCACTTCAACGGATTCAGGGATCTTGCACACGCATGAGCTTCCAAAAATGCTTTGTATTAAGACATTACTGAAGCTGTGTGCAATATTATTTAAACTTTTGAAAAAGTAACCACACTGTGCATATGTGATAAAACCTTATTAAGGCTTTTCTCCTATGTTTCATATCTTTAAGCTGTGGCTGCGGGTTTCACCAGACAGCGACCTCTAAACTAGACTCTCCCTGCTGCTCGTTTTCTTGCAGGTTCCTTTATGATTGCATGGACCTGTTTGGCGCGAGTCTTCTTTGTGTTTGCGGGAGCTTGGTTGCTTTTTTAATCATGTGGGCCCCTTGTTACCTTCATTGGCAGCTTACAATTTTCTCTGTTTGTGGCTTCCCAGCTTTATGTGTTTCACTGCATTTTTAATGCGTGAGCTACTTAATATGCCTTCATCTAATGTCATTGGTGGAATGTTTCTCAGTGCTGAGTCTCCCATTTGCAAGGTGATTCCCTGTTGTCTTCATCTCAGTGCGTGAATTCTGCATCTTAAGTCTACTCACCAGTGTTGACTACAGGTTGCTCATGAATTCTCCTTTGCATGGGATCTTCAACGTCTCCTACTACTTGTTCTATAATCCCCTGCTGCGGATCTATTATTCGCAATTTAAAGATTGGTCTGCCCCTCTGCATTACATGAGTTTCTTTTTATTGTTACTACATTTTTAATGCGTGAGCTACTTAATATGCCTTCATCTAATGTCATTGGTGGAATGTTTCTCAGTGCTGAGTCTCCCATTTGCAAGGTGATTCCCTGTTGTCTTCATCTCAGTGCGTGAATTCTGCATCTTAAGTCTACTCACCAGTGTTGACTACAGGTTGCTCATGAATTCTCCTTTGCATGGGATCTTCAACGTCTCCTACTACTTGTTCTATAATCCCCTGCTGCGGATCTATTATTCGCAATTTAAAGATTGGTCTGCCCCTCTGCATTACATGAGTTTCTTTTTATTGTTAGCTTCCCTGCTAATGGACATGGATTGGATTTTTTTCTATTTGTATCGTTGCCTCAAAAAGCCAATCCCTGACAGTATTTAGATCAGTCCCTTTTGGAAGTAGATCAATCTTTTTTTGCAACCATTAAGATTGGGTCTGCACCTACAAGATCACGTACCCTTTTGAGGAAACTTTCGCTGAAGTCAACAATGTCCACTAGTTTAACACTTAATGCTCTCTCAAAACAGAGATGAGATAATGTTTCACAAAGTTGCTTAGCATAAATGAACTACTTTCCACCAGAATAGCCCCCATGTCCTCCAACAACAATAAGCATGTGTCCATGGGATAGAAATTGACATCTTCCACATGGAACTTCGAATGTAGGTTCTAGGTGTTTTCCCAAAAATCATCAAGAACCTTATCTCTCAACTCACCCAGTTGGTTGTTCCTGGACAAATTATTTATTTTGTTACATGCAACGTCCAAAGATGGTGGATTGAGAACATCATCAAACTTAAGGTGTGTCTTCCTAATTGATTCATGCTGCTGATGTAGTATACCTATCAATGAATCAATTTAATAGTACTTATACTTACTAAAAATGGTGCACGTGTCGCAAGTATTCAGTCGGACCCCAAGTGGGTCCAGCTAAAAAATTTTTGTTGTCAAACACCTGAACCATCAAATTGGTCTACTAACCATCTTGAACTGACTGGAAACCAATTTCACCACTAAAACAACCATTAAAACTTATTTTGAATCATTTCCGCACCACTGTGAAAAATGTGTCAGGAGGTCTATTGACTGCCTTTAAAAATTGACCCAAACACCTGATCAGGATTTGAAAACTGACACATTGAATCTTTTCTCTGCAAACTTCTACCCTATCAGATCTCTTTGCATGATGACATCAAGGTCAAAAGATATTGACCTCCGAAGTTGCCAACTTAAAATCACCTACAGATAAACATGTTAGAAAACTGGAAAGTGCGTTTGGAAATTGCCTAGAAAATTGGACAAATGGGCACTTGAGATTCTAAGAATTGGGTTACCGGTACTCTGTCATGAGGACATTATGGATTTGCGATTTGGGCTTATGACGAATAACAGGGCGCAAATGGTGGCTGTTCGAAGTAGGCTACTTAGAATTTTGCAACTGGACATGCTGACAGAAAGCAATTTTTTGTGAATGGAATTGACCTAGAAAAGCATGCATATGGATTCGTCAAGTTCTAAAAACTGGCACACTTGTAGTATTTTCAGTGGACAATACAAGGGAATAAAACGTTTGATCTTTCCAATCATGAATTTCGTGTTATAACATCATGAACAGGGGTACTAATAAATCTGCAAGTGCTGACACTAGTAAAAAGTCATAAATTGCATTTGGAAACGCGTTTGAAAACTGATCAAACGGATTTTTCAAGACTTAAAAACTGAAGCATGGAAATTCTCTGAAGTTTACAATACAACTCAAAAGGAATTTTAGCACTCGGGTCAACTGGTGAACAGTTATAACACGTCAAACAGGGCTTCCTAGAAATATGAACAAAGTGCAAAAGCATGAAAACAGTAACTGACCAACTTTGAGGGATTCAAAACCTAATCAAATGAACTTGAAATGACTTGAAATCTGAAACATAGGTTCTTAGGTATGGATATTAGATACTCCCAAAGCGGTAAGTAATGGAACATTTCTGGGTTCAAGATATTCAGGTGCAAACATGACCTCTTATCGCTATCTGACACTTGGGTGAAAATGCAGATTTTACACTAGCTCAAAACAGGACTTCGCCAAATGACTCGAATTGATGATTTAACTTCATAGAACAGGTAGATGGGCTGAATGGAAGGTTTTAGAAACATTGAACACCTTTTAGGCCTCATACTGACAACCGGGTACGTACGGATCAAAAAGCCTTTATAGGGCTCAAATTTCTCAATGGTGCTCAAAATTTGCCATGCAATTTTTTAGCACCAACAACTTAATCCTGACCTTGTCACTTTTCCATAGATGCCTAGCCCTAGGCATGAGGTAAGGGATTTGTAATTTTCCTTGCTCACTCACGTCCATGGAAAAAAGGTCTTGCACGTGTTGCAAGGTAGTTTAGGAAATTTTAAAAGCTTTAGGTAAATGGCACGTTTCCTAGCTAGGACCTAGGAAATAAAACTAGCACATAGGATTTGCACCCATAGGTAATATTAAGTAAGAGTTATGGGAAATATTTAAAAAAAACATAATAAAATAAAATTAGTGAGATTTAGAATTAAATTTTAGTGTGAGGAAATTTAGGAGTAATCTTTAGATAAAAAGGGATAATAATGTAAACATGTAGTAGATTCAAATAAGGTTATTGTATTTAATTTGTTTGGCTATGTTCAAAAGTGTATTAGGGGTAATATAATTACTTAAATATAATAGTCAAGATACACAATTTAACCATATGTTTGTTATTTATTTAACCTTAATTTAATTCTATGAGCTCTAGTGGTGATAGGTATAATATTAGTAGGGAGAATAAATATTATAAATCATAGCCTAAAAGATGTGAAGAAGCATGAAATTTATAATAATATTAAACAAACCTAACAACGACTACCTAATGAAATAATGCTAGAAATGGTGATGCCAATCTAATGGATAATTTAGCACTTAAAAATCGAGGATTCAACAATGATCATATTCTCATAGTTTCCCTCAAACCCCTACTATTATGCTGTCACTACGTAAAGCCCCACTCGTGCAACCCATAGTTCGTGTCCAGTCCAGAAGATGGAGAGCTCATAATATCACACCGTATATAGCAGTTCGAAATACGATTGAGTTATCATTGTCTTCTTCTTATAAAAATATGAAAAAATTATGGTTATATTTTTCTTTGTGACTTTATGGTTATATTTTCCTTTGTGACAAGTATGGCATGACATTTTGGTATCAGAGCATTTGGTTCAACACTAGGAACCTAACCCACTCCATTTAACTTATGAATTGTACAATGTGTAGGATGCACGTAGTCACTCATACTGGTCATCGACGGTCGAGAGGTCCACGAGTAAACCCCGCAGGTCAAGAGGGGTAGGAAAGGATGCTGGAGGGCCCCCACCAAATCTTGATCAAGTTCTGAATGCTATCAATAATTTGATTGGGGTAGTGCAGCAGAGATTACCACCACCGGGACAACAGGGTGTAGGGGTTCATGGGGCCAACATCAGGGAAAGAAGTCAAAGTCCCCCACCTAGACTTGTAGAGGGTCAGTGGGAAGCATCAGTACATTAGGCCGAGCCACCCCCGATAATAGACCAAGCACCGGCTAGAGCACCCCATGATATCGGGGATGAGATCGGTGATCTACTACAACTTAAGCCGCCCCTATTTATTGGTACCACAGATGGCACACGAGCGAAGGTGTGGCTACAGAGCTTACAAAGGTGCTTTGGGTTGTGTATCCATGGGAGCAACCTAAAAGCACGATTGGCAATACATCTTCTACGTGATGATGCTTCCACATGGTGGCCGTAGGAGGAGACCATTGGAAGGATTGATATATGAACACTCACTTGGGATTCCTTTGTGGCTCAATTTAGGGACAGATACTTGTCAGATCACTTCAAACATAAGCAGATCGAGGAGTTTCATGACCTACAGTAGATGGGTCTCACAGTGGCCCAGTATGAGAATAGATTCTTGGAGTTACTTCCTTATGTAGAGTACATGAGAGATGAGAAGCTTCGTATTCATCGGTTCATTAAGGGCCTTAACTTGTCACTTCAAGGGCCAGTGCAATTGGCTTTTCCTACTACCTTCAGAGAGACAGTTGAGACAGCATTGATTGCTGAGGATAATCATTCTAGACAAGAAATTCGAGATAGGTCCCATAATCAAAATTCCTCCCAACAGTCAGCTCAACAAAAACCCTTTTAAAAGCGGAATCAGATTTATTCATCAGGGCCCTCAAAGGGGCCACAAACATAGCAAAAGGGATAGTAGGACACTAAGTAGAAACCATCACAAGGGTACCAGGGCTCTAAGCCCAAACAGTGGCAGTCGCAGGGCCCTAGATGGGATTAGAAGCCACAAAGGTAGTATATATAGCCAGATAGGACTTAGCAGTCCTCTAAGGGAGATTATAGTGGATCCAGTAGAACTGGGGGTCAACAATAGTCCAGGCCATAGGGAGTATAGATTCAGACTCGTGGACCATGTTATACTTGTGGTGGTATGGGTCATATAGCGAGGGAATGTCCACATAGTCCTACGGTTGGTAGATAGCGACAGACTACTTCAGAACCTACAGTGGGTGACATGGGCAAGTCCCATAGGGCCTTTGCAGTAGTTGATGACCATCAAGATGATCATCAAGCTATAGTGATTGAGGCTACATGTATGATTAGTGGATTTGAGGTGACTATATTGTTTGACTCCGGAGCTACAGACTCTTTTGTTTCACCATCTGTAGTGGAGCATTGCAGGCTAGTGGCAGCTAGACAAGATATTAATTGGGAGGTTGAGCTAGCTTCAGGGTCTAGGGTGTCAGTTGATTCTTTGATTCATAAGTGCCCAATTCAGATAGATGGTGTGATCACCACTTCAGATTTGCATATTACCCCATTGGGATCCTATGATGTGGTCCTTGGCATGGATTGGCTTAGCGCCCACAACACCAAGGTGGATTGTCGATGAAAGAAGATTGAGTATGTGGATGAACAAGGTACACCAAGGGTGATTTTGGGAGTTTAGAAACCTGTCTCCCTCCATATGATTTTCGCTATGCAACTTAAGTGGTGCATGCAAAGGGGATGTCAATTGTATGTCATCACTATTAGTGATAGTGAGGAAGATGTTGGGGAGAAATCCTCCCTTGAAGATTATCCAATATTACAAGAGCACGCAGATGTGTTTCCATCGGAGCTTCCTGGTATGCCACAACCTAGGGCAGTTGATTTTCACATTGATCTCATACCAGGAGATGAACCTATATCTAGAGCACCCTACAGGATGACTCCTCATGAACTCAATGAACTCAAAATTCAGCTAGAGGAACTTTTGGAGAAGGGCCATATTTGATTGAGTGTGTCACCATGGGGAGCACCGATAATCTTTGTAAAGAAGAAATATGGATCACTTAGGCTATGCATCTATTACCGATAGCTGAATAAGTTGACTATCAAGAACTGATATCCATTGCCTAGGATTGACGACTTATTTGATCTGTTACAGGGTGCACGAGTATTTTCTAAAATTGACTTGAAGTTAGGATACCATCAATTGCGCATCGTGGAAAGTGATATCCACAAGACTACCTTTCGCACGAGATATGGTCACTATGAGTTCACAGTAGTGCCTTTTGGTTTCACGAATGCCCTAGCAGTATTTATGAGTCTCATGAATGGGGTATTCCATGCCTTCTTAGACAAATTTGTTGTAGTGTTTCTTGATGATATATTAGTCTATTCTCGAGATGAGAAGGAACACGAAGAGCATCTATGACAAGTGTTGCAATGCTTGAGGGAGAATCAACTCTATGGTAGCTTATCAAAGTGTGCCTTTTTCAAAAGGGAAGTGCATTATTTGGATCACATAATATCAAGAGATGGGATCTTGGTGGATCCATCTAAAATTAGAGCCATCATGGATTGGCCAGCGCCTACTAATGTTTCAGAGGTCAGGAGTTTCATGGGGTTAGCAAGATATTATAGATGATTTGTGGCAAGTTTTTCTAAGGTAGCTCACCCTATTACCTCTCTACAGAGAAAGGGGAAAAAGTTTGAGTGGACAAAAAAGTGTGAAGAAGCCTTTCAGGAGCTCAAAAGAGCACTTACAAGTGCACCCATTTTAGCAGTACCTGACCCTTCGAAGGAATTTCTCATTTGCACAGATGCTTCCTTGGAGGGAATAGGAGAAATCCTTATGCAGGAGGGTTGAGTTATAGCTTATGAATCAAGAAAACTCAAGGGGCATGAGCTTAATTACCCTACACATGATCTTGAGCTTGCAGCAGTGGTTCACGTGTTGGCACAATGGCACCATTTCCTCTTAGGGCGATGCTTTGAACTTCATTCAGACCACTAGAGTCTACAGTACATTTTCACTCAGCCAAATCTTAATTCCCAACAAAGAAGATGGATGGAGTTTCTATGTGAATATGATTTTGATGTACATTACATTAAGGGTAAAGAAAATGTGGTAGCAGATGCCTTGAGTAGACGGCGTCATGAGCTCACTTCAATGGTTGCTGGTACAGATTTGAAGGAACATATTTTGCATCGCCTACCTGAGGATGAGTTCTATGTTGAATTTTTCCAGATACACCAATCTCGGAGAACCCCTGAGGGTAAATTTATAGATTATTCATTAGATTTTGAGGGTCTATGGCAACATAAGGGCCATTTATGTACCCTCCATAGGAGCCTTACGAGAGTTCATTATTTTGGAGGCCCATAGAGCACCTTATGCAGCACATCCAGGGGTTAAGAAGCTTCACGCAGACTTGAGATAGTTATATCATTGGCCAGGGATGAGAATGCATATTGCCAACATTATTGCAAGGTGTCTAGAGTGTCAAAGAGTTAAGGCAGACCACGGTCATCCAGGTGGACTTTTACAGCCACATGAGATACCCAAGTGGAAGTGGGACACTAACACCATGGATTTCATTGTGGGTCTTCCAATGTCTTCTCGACGTCACGATGCCATCATGGTGATAGTTGACATTTTGACCAAAGTTGCTCACTTTTCACCAGTTCGTACCACTTTCACAACACCCACAGTGGCACAAGTATTCTTGCGAGATATTGTTAGACTCCATGGCTTACCTCATAAGATAATATCTGATAGAGACTCCTTGTTTACATCATCTTTTTGGAGGGAGTTGTAGACATCACTTGGAACCAAACTCAACTTTAGCACAGCTTATCATCCTCAAATAGATGGGCAAACAGAGAGAGTTAACCAGATCCTCCAAGATATGCTACGAATGTATGTGATGGATCGTCAGTCCAAGTGGGAAGAGTACCTTCACCTAGCAGAATTTGCCTACAATAACGAGCATCATACTTCTATAGGCATGCCACCTTACCAAGCCTTGTATGGGAGACCTTGCAGAACTCCTCTAAGTTGGGACAGGATAGAGGACAGGGTATCCATAGTGCCACAGTTGGTCAAGGACATGGAGCAGTAAGTAATTTCGATTAGACAATGCCTTAGGGAAGCCCAAGATAGACAAAAGAAATATGCAGATGCTAAGAGGGAGGATAGGGTGTACATGGTTGGAGAGAAAGTATTTCTAAGGGTGCGACCTCATAAGAGTCCAATCTATTTCAAAAAAGGCTCTAAGTTAGCACCTCATTTTGTGGGCCCTTTTGAGATTTTGGAGTAGATAGGGCCAGTTGCTTATCATTTAGCTTTTCCACCTAGCCTATCATGCATTCACGATGTATTTCATGTATCTATATTGAGGAAGTATATATATGATAAATCTCACATCATAGATTGGGATGCTTTGCAGGTGGAGTTAGATGGACAGATGACATTGGAGCCCATTCGCATTTTGGCTCGACAGACCCTCAACTTCGAGGCAGAGAACTAGACCAAGTTAGGGTCTAGTGGGATTGTTACGACGAGGTCTCATCTTCATGGGAGGATACAGCTCAGATGAAGGCATAGTACCCATATCTTTTTGATGAACTCCAGGAGGAAGTTCATGCCTGGGGGGAGGATGTGAGGCCTCACCCCAATCTGTTATAGCTTAGACATTTTGTGTACATTTTAATATCCGAGACATCGATATGCTAACAGATTTAGATAGATAGTAGATTTGTCTCATCTATGGAATTGATACTATCATAGTGTTCTACTTTATTATGTGTATAAAGAACCTGTTACTACATGGGAAGTACTGGAACATGTTTGGAGTAGTTTTATGATATGATACTATTAGATTTTGATGCAATGTAAAATGTTAATTTCTAGTGTATGGAAGAATACTAGTTTGATTATGATGCTTATGACATGCAACTTTTGATATCTTAATACTTCTAGTGAAAACATTGGTAGATTAGGAAAGGATGTTTAACCTCAATTATGTTGATATAGGTTATTGTTAATTGCATTTATATTACGTATGCTTATTTGATTCCTTGGACTACTGATGCTCAAGTTTGATGTGCAAGAAGTGGAACCATGGAAACTTTATGGGGAAACAAGGCATAGACACATGTTTAATGACTCTGCCAAGGTGAATCTTTGTAAGATTCATAAACCTCGTTGTGATGTGTTTATTTCATGAGCGTGTGATGCATGTGTGTGGTATGGTTTTCATGTAAAGATTTGAATGTGTGATGGAAAGTGTTTTAGTGCTTTTGTGTGTGTTACTTGACACTTATATTTGTCATGGGAAATAAAATGTTAATTGTTAATGGATCATATGGCCACCTTGCTCCGTGTTATATACCACAATTAAGGAACTAGATTACCTTTGGAAAAGAAAATTGAAATTTGTATTATCTAGCTTTAGGAAGGTCATGAAGTAATTCTAAAGCCCAATGTGATTAAAATTAACCTTACCCATGTTAGTACTATAGGTTAGGGGGTTATTAATGACCTTAATGGTGTCTAGTGGACTTAGCAAACCCCATGAAAATGACATTCTTGATTGAATCCGAAAATTAGAGGGTTATAAATAGAGGTTTGGCTAAACATTGAAACTTACTTGGCAACTCTCTACTTTAGAGATTAATAGGAATTGAAGGAAGGGAAGGGAGCTCTACTGCAAGTAGTCATTGCCTTGCTTGGAGGAAGGTTGGTAACATGATCCATGAAGTCTCCTTGTTTTTCATGTAGAATAGAAATGGTGTTTCATTTCATTGTGGATTCATGGTGTCTTGTGGTGTATTTTTGAAGGGATCTTGTGTTACTTTGTATGTGGTAAGTGTTGTGTGAATCTTCTTGTGTTGTGGTTTATGTTATATGTGTTGTGAATTGGGTGTGAGGCATCACGCACCCTTGGGAGGGAAGAGATGCCTGGGGTGAAGGGGTTAGTTGGGCTCACACATGGAGTTGAGGAGTTCTCCCTTGTGTGGAGATGGTTATATATGTTTCATGGTATGAAAATTGTATTTCTCTTTTGCATCTTGGGAGGTATAAGGTGGTATGAAGAAGGGATGATGTGAATTGCCTCAAAAAGGCATTGTGATATTGGGAAAATCTGCAGATTGTGAATAAAGGTTATGTAATCCTCCTCATGATGAGAGCCCACATTCACCCATTTCTTGATTCATTTGATGAATCTTTGTGCATAACCTTGGGAGGGATGTGTTGTGATGTCTTGTGTAAATCTGATTTTATTGTAGTGCATTTGCATGGCATGAGAATGTGATAAATGCAACCGTTTATGTCTTGTTTCCCCGAGCTCAGTGGGTGGCCTCCTTGAGGCCTAGGTTGGGAGGTGAGCCTCCATGGTTCCCAAATTTGTCTTTCTCTTGTAGGTTTTCACTTGAGGAATTTGGAAATTTGATGGACAAGAAGTTCATTATTTACCCAGTGTTGACATGGAGGAATGAACTCCTTCCAAAGATGAATATTTTTGTATGGCAATATGTTGTTAGTAGTTTCTTGTAGAGAGACTTAAAGGTATTTTGTTGATTAATCCTTCATCATGTATTGTGTTGTATAATTCTCCATTATGTATTGGGAGTAGAGTCTTCATCACCTTGTGGTTATTGGAGTGGTGTTGATATGTTTATCATTGCTTTTATTGATATTTTATGAGAAAGGAAGTAGGAACATACTATGACTTGAGTTATACACTGCACTCTTTCATTTTGATATCTTGCTCTTTTCTCAAATTTCTGTAAGCAACTATTGTATGAGATGTTGCAACATATTATCCATTACTGTCATGATCTCTATGTTATTAGAATGGTTAAGGACCTTGTGATCAATTATAAATCTTATATAGTGGAGAGAAATTCCATTGATAGATAGGAATATTGTTCAAGCTTTGCGAATTCTTTAAGACATGCATACAAAAGTTGATATCTCTTTGCTATGTTCATGAGAATTATTAAACTAGATTTTTATGTAGCTGCAATAGCAGATCATGCTAAGCATGGTTCATAATAAAATGGTAAGCTGAAATTACTAAGAAGTAAGTCCCATAAACATAGATATATATATATATATATATATATATATATATATATATATATATATATATATATATATATATATATATATATATATATATATATATATATATATATATATATATATATATATATATATATATATATATATATATATATATATATATATATATACAAGACCTGTAGGAGCACAAATTAGACTCTGGAAATTGTATGGTAAACACAAAAATATAGTTCATGCTATTACAGACTAATAAAATAATGCACCTACAGTAAAATAATAATATATGGTGAGTCAAATAAACTTTTCCAAAAGACTCTATGTTAATAAAATCCTAACTTAGACCTCATAAGATGTGACCTCATATTCCTTGTGAATAAAATTACACAAACAAATATATATTAATTCCTATCAGCAACTCGAGGCTCTGACATCATAAATGTGAAAGCAATGTGAAAGAAAAATTCTAACATTGGTTATAGAGTCACATAGATAATATAACTTAAAACAAATTAAAAATATATATGTGATGACCCAAGTGGGTGGTCACATCCCCCTCTCATCTCCCTAGGTCGAATGGAGGCAATAACCAAATCAGATTTATGTTATAGTCCACTGAATTTATTTACCTTAAGTCTTGTTGCAATCCCATCATATAGTGGGCTCCTCCTCCTTCACCAAACTTCTTAATGAGGGTGGGTGTTTTGCAAATTCGAAATTGTCCTTATACTATAGTCTTTACTCTAGCCAAGCATGTGGCAGAAAATTTCAAGAGGAGGCGGCCACCAAAAAGAAAGCATGGAGTTTAAGAAGTTTAAAACAAAAGCAACCTAAGTTATCCCTTAATCATGACCTTGTCACTTTTCCATAGACGACTAGCCCTAGGCATGAGGTAAGGGATTTGTAATTTTCCTTGCTCACTCATGTCCATGGAAAAAAGGTCTTGCACGTGTTGCAAGGTAGTTTAGGAAATTTTAAAAGCTTTATGTAAATGGCACGTTTCCTAGCTAGTACCTAGGAAATAAAACTAGCACATAGGATTTGCACCCATAGGTAATATTAAGTAAGAGTTATAGGAATTATTAAAAAAAAACATAATAAAATAAAATTAGTGAGATTTAGAACTAAATTTTAGTGTGAGGAAATTTAGGAGTAATCTTTAGATAAAAAGGGATAATAATGTAAACATGTAGTAGATTCAAATAAGGTTATTGTATTTAATTTGTTTGGCTATGTTTAAAAGTGTATTAGGGTTAATATAATTACTTAAATATAATAGTCAAGATACACAATTTAACCATATGTTTGTTATTTATTTAACCTTAATTTAATTCTACGAGCTCTAGTGGTGATAGGTATAATATTAGTAGGGAGAATAAATATTATAAATCATAGCCTAAAAGATGTGAAGAAGGATGAAAATAATAATAATACTGAACAAAGCTAACAATGACTAGCTAATGAAATAATGCTAGAAATGGCGATGCCAATCTAATGGATAATTTAGCACTTAAAAATCGAGGATTCAACAATGATCATATTCTCATAGTTTCCCTTAGACCCCTACTATTATGTTGTCACTACGTAAAGCCCCACTTTTGCAACCCATAGTTCGTGTCCAGTCCAGAAGATGGAGTGCTCATAACATCACACCATTTATAGCAGTTTGAAATACGATCGAGTTATCATTGTCTTCTTCTTATAAAAAAATGAAAAAATTATGGTTATATTTTCGTTTGTGACAAGTATGGCATGACAATTACAAAAGATTTGTTCACTTTAAACCTGATACATTGCTAGGCACATCTAACAATAAGGATACTTCACCTCCTAAGTCCTCTATAGCTACTAAGCCAAGTCACACGGACCTAAGTCACTTTTTGAAACTATTGAGCCAATGCCTATCAAGTGTGAACGATCCAAGCCTAAAGTTGAAATTCAAAATAAAGACAATACAACTCATTCAAAAGGAAAATAACCTATATTGGCCAAATATGTCAGAAGGCATCATTCACCTTATCAGTTTATTTGAGATAAATTAGAAGGTACTATGACAAGAATCAAATTGAAACGTACATATTTACTTGCTGATTTGGAAGCTAGAAGTGTTAAGGATGCTATAGAAAATGAAAGTTGGATTGAGGCAATGAACAAAGAAATAGAACAGATAGAAAAGGACAAAACTTGGACTCTTGTTCCTAGGCATAAAGTTAAAAATGTGATTGGAAAATAATGGGTATTTAGAGATAAGTTGAATGAAGATGGATAAGTATTAAGAAACAAAGCTAGATTAGTATGTAAAGGCTATAGTCAAGAAGAAGGAATTGATTATGGTGAAACATTTACTCCTGTTGCAAGATTAGAAGGTTTTAGGACCCTACTTGCATATGTAGCTCATAGAGGATTCAAAGTATATCAAATGGATGCTAAATTTGCATTTCTAAATGGAATTCTCGATGAAGAAGTCTACATTGAATAGCCAGAAGGTTTTGTTGATCCTAACAAAAGGGATATGGTATGCAAATTACACAAAGCACTATATGGTCTCAAACAAGCTCCTAGAGCCTAGTATGAAAGACTACATAACTACTTGATACAAATTGGTTTTTAGAGAAAAAATGATAATAGTAGTTTGTACATCAAAGAGGGACTAGATAACTAAATTGTGTTGACAAAGATATTTGTGGATGATACTCTATTTACATAAAATTATGATCTATGCAAAGAATTTTTAGAAAAAATGAACAAAGAGTTTGAGATCTCCTTATTTGGTGAAATAAAATTCTTTGTTGGATTGTAGATACAATAGAACAAGAATGTTGTCTACAGCACCCAATCCAAGTATGTAAGAGAGATACTCAAGAAGTTTGGTATGGAAGATTCTAAACTAGTTGGTACCCCCATGTGTAATGGACTCGAGTTTACCAAAGATGATGATCCCAAAGAAATGGATCAGGCCTTATATAGATCAATGATTGGAATATTGTAGTATGTAGTTCACACAAGGCCTGATATAGCCTTAGCAGTTGGGATAGTGGAAAGATTCTTAGCTAAACCTAGAGAAAATAATATGATGGCAATAAAAAGAATGTTGAGATATCTGAAAGGTATTGAGGACTATGGCTTATCGTACAAACTTGGATGAAACCTAGAGCTAAAGGTATTCACTGATGCTAATTGGGTAGGGAATCTTGATGATAGAAAAAGTAAAAGTGGTGGAGCTTCCTTTCTTGGTAAAAGGTTGGCATCTTGGACAAGAAAGAAGTAAAAATACATATCCCAATCTACAGTAAAAGTAGAGTATGTATCAATAGTAGTGAGTTGTTCTAACATTGTTTGGTTCAAATAATTGCTAGAAGGAAAGAAGGTTGAAATCAATGAGCTAGTAGTCATGTTTTGTGATAACACTAGTGCAATTAACATATCAAAAAACCCAATGATGCACTCCAAAACAAATAAATTTTCTATAAAATATCATTTTGTCAAAGAATTGGTGCAAGAGAAAAAATTAGATTGGAATATATCTATACAAAAGAATAGATTGCAGACATATCTACCAAGCCATTACCTAAGGATGCATTCTTGTATCTAAGAGGTAAGGTAGGGGTCATTCCCCTATTTGAAGCTCATTAAATGAAATTTCAATGATGCATCAATAGGAATCAAGTTGAACATCAATCAATTGATGTAGCATAGTCAAGAAAATATTGCATATGAATCAGTACTCAAGGTACATTGATACTAATTTGGTATGTGTTGTCTTTGGAATGTGTTGTCAAAGAGGGAGAAGATTAATATCATATATTTTTGAAATTTGTTTTTGTCATTTCAAGAGGGAGAAGTTATGTAATTCCTTCACATAGAGAGATTAATGCATTAAAGAAGAAGTTCTTGTGTAAAATCAAAGAGGGAGAAATGATCTGTCAAAAGAATATTGTTCTCAAATTTCATTGTGCTATGACATATTGTATTGCCATCAATGCTAAAGAGGAAGATTGTTGGATACAATTATCTAATTATGTGTTGTCTTTGATGTCACACAAATGTCATATCATTTGTTAGTAAGTGCTTAATGAGCTCACTTGGTCAGCAAGATAGTTTTCATTTTCTATCGAGTGTTCTTGAAGTTTACTCTATGAAGACAATGTCTACTGAGCTCACTTGGGCCTCAAAGGAAATTATGGTGAAAATAGTGTTAATTGAGTTCACACGGTTAACAAAGGAAAATTGGATAGAGTTAGTGCTAATTGAGTTCACTTGGTTACTAAAGGATTTTTGCAAGTTTGTAGTGTTAATTGAGCTTCTGTTGGTTAACATAAGAAATCATCATAGAACTAGTGTTTACCAAGGACGATCAGCTAATGAAGGATTTTGTTATTTTGGCATATGAAGCTTAACTATTTCAAGTATTGGTTCTATCCGACTATGGTAATGATTATTGGTGATTGTAATTTGTATTTGGGTTGACTTGACAATCAGGAAGGTATAAATAAAAGGTCAAGTTGAGATTTCTAGTGTGTGCAAGTGTGTTGATTGATTTGAGAAGAAAAGAGAGGGAAAAAACATGATAGATAAGTAGGTATCCTTGTGGAGCAGAAAAGTAATATTCAATCAGGAAGGATCAAGTTTAAGAAAAAAAGAGATCTGGATTCAAAAATTCAGTTGCATCATAATTAGGTCATTTCATTGTTACTCTCTAATCATTGTAGTAGTGATCTAAATCTCTTAATAGAGTTGGTTTAACAGCCAGTTATAAATCCTCTAATAAGGTGGCAATTCCATTGAATTTTTTTAAGACCTCTTGCAAGACCACTCCTAACAGTTTATTAAATTCTCTAACAAGGTCACACCTAATAATGTGTTTGTAACCTTTAATAGGTTGTGCTCCTAATAGGGATCACTTCAGAAGAGTGAAAAACAATAACTAGTTACATTAGTGGTTTTTCCCAAATTAGTTTTCCATGTTAAATCTTGGTGTCTCGTGTGTTCATGTTATTTCTCTTATGCTTGCAAATTAATTATTGTTAATTTTTTCAGATTTGCTAAAAGTAATTCACACTTTACATATACTGAGTTACAAATTTTTTTGTGTGTTTACTGAGTGACAACAAGAATCGGTTTTCTCATTCTAAATTTTATTATTGACATGTAAGGTATCTAGGATTTATTTTAGTGGTAATTGATACCAATAGGATACCATGTAACCCTATCAATTATTCTCTTTGATATTTTGATTGGCCCATTGTCTAACCATGGTGAACTATCATGAATCCTACTCAAAATAATCATGATTCATTCAATTTTACAATTGTTAGGAAAATATAGGGCACGAGTTAACCCTTTCTTTTCTAAAATATTAAGTTCTTCCCTTAATATACCATTTTCACAAAGTTTTCCATATGCTTCTTTGATTTCCATGTCACCAATACTACCAATTTTATAAATATAGCTTTTTATAGACATCCTAAATCATTAATACTTTTGGTAGTATCATGTATAATGCACTAGAGGGATCTTGTTTATATGCAATGTCTGATACGGCTTTGAAAATAGGTTGTTTTACTTTATTGCTAACCAATCAAACATTCAAAACCTCTTTTCCTTCTACACCTTTTGCCTTCGAAGAACTAGATGCCATTTTACAAAACTAGGATTTACAAAATTAGAAACAACATAGCTCAACACACAACAAATACCTTGCAAAATTTGATGAGATGATGTCGAATAGCTATTCAAATATCTTGCAAATGCTTCAGATGAAATTTCTTGATTGCCTCTAGCTCTCTTTTCTTTCTCTTGATTTTGAATGATGTTAAATGTGCTGAAATTGATCAAATATTCCTTTGAAATACTATAATTAATGTTGAGTGCTTACACAACTGTAAACTCAACATCAATTAATTACTAGCTCACTTAGTATCCATTAGTATTTCCATTTTTTTGGCAACTATTACGAGCTTGGCAACAACTAACCAATTTTTTAGCTTGACATACACTACTATTTCACTTGGCAATCATAGGAAACTTTTAAAACTTAAAGATTTTTCTTTGATTCCTAATAGAACCTTCCATATTTATTTATGCTTATGTAAAATTTTCAAAACTAAATCCTTTTTGAAATTGATGTATGATATAACTTTTGAGTATTAGTCCCACATACCTTTTGATTGCTTAGTTTGATGAGCCATGATCACCTAACCCTTTGGGTGAAGTGATCCCTTCACCACTTGATGTACTATAGTCCTATTTTTTTTTCCATGTCTTGTTCATTTTGTTTCTAACATTTTCAATTTATTTTCCTTTCCTTTTCCTTTACTAAACTCAAAACTTGGTGCCTTCAACCTTGTTGGACAATATCAACTAATGTGACCAATCTTCAATCAACTAAAACATGTGGTTTAACTCAACCACCTTTTTTAGTCACTTCAAAAGTGTGTTCTAATACAATTCTTAATAAGATGTCCATACTCATGACAATAGTGAGAACTATACCTTGTGTTATAATCCCAGTTAAAAGAATTTCCATTGTTCTTTACCTTTTTTTTTTCCTATTTGATGACTACATGGACTTGGATCTACACTCAAAAGCTCTATGTCCATACTTCTAACAATTATAACAATATCCTTCAAATCTTTGAGTGTGCATGGCCTTAGTTCTGCATTCATGTGCTTGATGACCTTATTTTTTGCACTTATGGCAGTGACCCATGCTCTTTACTCAACATTTTGATTTATAGCCTTTCTCCTACATACATTTTTAATGTGTCCTTTTCTTACCATAATTATGATAGTTAGGTTTAGAATTATTACCTTTATTACTCCTTTCTTTAGTACTTTTGGATGACTCTCCTTCTTTAGTACTTGTGTATACCAATCTAGATATATCATTGTTGGATCTAAGGGATCTTAATAATTAATCAAAGTATTTGATGGCTGCATTGGGTTTATTAAGACTTTCAAAAAATTCATTTTCCCTTTTTAGGTCATTATTCAATTTATCATTCTACAAAATCAATTTTGTTATCTCAATGTCCTTGACATTCAATTCATAGTTGTCATTCATCATTTGACTCAAAGTATCCAATTGTATGTTAGACATCCTAGTTAACTCTGATGGTTTCTCTTTTAGTCTATTGATCAAAAATATTTTATCATCTTCAATCATGGCTTTTCCTTCCATAGCTTTCTTTTTCTATTTAGTCACCTCACATAGTAGTATGGCTTGTGATTCTTCCTCTAACCAAGATTTCTAATTTGTTCAGCTTGGGCTTTATCCTTTTCCATTAGATCTGCATCTAATACATCAAATTCATTGGAGTATCCATTAGAAAATAGCTTAGTAGTGTCTATCTCTCTATATTGTGTGTCATTCTCCTCAATAGAAATTTCCTTCTTTCTCTTTAAATATTTTTTTAAGTCTTCTCTTGCTTCATTCAACTGATGTATAATGAGTTGTATTTCAATTCCCTGATTCTCAATAATCTTTCCCAACTTGTAGACTTCCACTCCCAAGTTACTTCCTTAATGCTACAAAGCTTCTCTTCTAGAGAACAAATCTCTAATACCAATTATTGGAATTACAATATAAAAGGTAAACTTCTTGGGGGTGGGGGGTGGCGGGGGACATTTGTCTCATACATTCAATAAGTAAGTTGAAATACCATGTAAAGTAAGTACATCTAAAACATGTAAAAAATAAGTATTCACACATATATGAAACCATATATTATTATCTAGAAACCCTCCAATGAGAAGGTAAAACTAGGGTGGGGATGACACCCACAAATCTTCACTACTGCAATAATAAAGTGTATCAAATGATGGTCACAATGTTTGATCATGAGACATGATCTAACCTATGAAAGGTCTACCTTGTTAAAGGCTTACAAAGATGGTTAGGTCTTACCCTATCAAAGGATTTCAACACCTTGTTAAAAGTGTGCCTTTTTGGAGGATTTCAACTCACAATTAAGTAAGTACATTGTTAGAGGTTTTCAATATAGCCTGTTAGGACTACTCTATTAAGAGATTTAACTAATTCACCTATTAGAGTGTCTCAACATTAATCTTGTGGTTAGCACTTTGTTTTTTGCTAACAAATCACCTCTAAACAGATGTATTCTTGATGCTTCTTGATTAAATCTCTCTTCACTATTCACTATTTCCTTCCTCTATTCTATCTTAACTAATTTTTCAATATAATTTCATATCATTATACATTGGTCACCATGAATGTCCTAGTTTTCACATGGAAACTTCTCTCTTTTCTCCTTGCACACACATAAGGATTGTATGGTTTTTCCTCCTTAAGAAGACCTAGTGACTTAGGGTTAGGTATGAATCAATAGTTATGATTGATGCATTTTTTTAGTTAAACCTTCTCTTTACCTGAGTGGATGCATGTAGTTCATAGGGAATCCAACTAAAGATTCATCCTTATCACCAAAATATCATAATTCAACCTATAAATTTGCTAAAAAAGGATTTACATAGTAGTTTTTACCAATACAAAAAATAATGAAAAAGCTATGTTACTCAATATTTGAAGTCTCTGATGCTCGAAATATACTAATTTCTATACTATGAATCAACATCTCAATGACTCAACATACACTTTCTACTTGACACTTGAGTGACTTAGCACATGATTGACTTGGAACTCACTGTAGACTCAACATGCTCTATCTTATACATGTCATGCTTGACATATACTACTTTTTCAACATGAACTATGTAAATGACTTAGTGTATAGACACTCACTAGTCAAAACCAATCTAAGATTAATAGTAAGCACTCTATTAAGAGATTTACAAAAGTTTGTTAGGATCACTCTATTAAGAGATTTACCCTAAAAGACTTGCTAGAATGTATTAGTACCCTATCCTTTAGTCTCCACTTCAAATGCAAATAAGAGATCTTCTCTTAACAATCTTTGATTAAATCTCCAATTTGATATATTTGTATTATGCCCTTTGCTACTTAGTTCATTTTCTCTGTTTGGATTTCCTTTACACTTTTCCTCTAGCAACCTCTCTTGCACACATTATGAGATTACAGTTTAGATCCTCTTCTTATAACCATCTATATAAGTTTCCAAATCAAAATGAATGATCCACATCCTTCACTTTTTTCACTTAGTCCTTACATTTTTCTGATTGGATAATTACCTTGGATAGGGATCAATGATCCATAACAAAATATGCGATTAACTCCATAATTGACTCCTTCAAAAAAAGCATACATATCTAGATCAACATAAATTATTTACCTTGGTGTTTGTGTGATTGTAAACAATTATGTCAAGACTAGTTTACTCGACACTTGAATATTCTGATGCTTGGTCATAAATTTTCTTCATGTTGTCACTTAGTATTTACTTTCTTAGCTTATACTATGCAAATCAACATTGATATACTCAACATGTATTAGAATACTCAATGACTGTAGAATTTCTTGCTAGTCATTATTTCTTAGTTTAAACATGAAATATGCACAAGTCTACTTATAATTCTTGACCTATATGAGATAACTCAATCGAATTAATGACTAACCTAGTTTACCAAATATATGACCAAGTGTTCAAGACTAATATTCAACATAACTTAGGGATCAAAAATATCCCCCATTGACATTAGTGGCAAGAAAAATTTATCATGATCAAATATTATATATCAATAAGAAAAAGTACTCCCACTTAGACTATAATACTAAACTCCTTAGACTATAATACTGAACTCCTTTCACAGTTCTGACTTCTTATGACAAAATTTCAAAATTTTACCAACATGATCTAATGTCTATACAAAGATTTACACCATCATACCATTGATCATGCATCACAACTAATTCCCCCTTGTTTTTGATATAGATGTTTGAACATGTAGCTAAGGTCTAGAAATTGTGCCATATTTCTGTAGAAATAATTTGTGGAAGCTAAGATTCATATCCATTGTATTCTCCCAATTCTTCTTCAATTCATCAAGAATGTGACTTTTAATCTCTAATGTGGTTGCAAGATAAACCATATTTTCTCCAATATATAATTGTTGATTGCTCTAAATTAAATCTTGAGAAATCTTAATGTACTTTTGCATGAGTACCAAATGTAGAGTCAATAGAGCCTAGATTGTTAGTAGGATTAGTAACTCTATTGGATAACTCAATGATTTTTATAGTTAACTCAAATAAGACTTTCTCCATCACTTTATTATCATATTTATTCTCAAATTTCTCCATCATCTTCTTCTAAACATCAATATTTGGATCATTTATTTGATCTAAACTATGTATCAATTGATCAAGAATGAGTGATGCTCATCTAAATCTTTTGTAACAATGGCAGCCAAAGAATATCTTATATTTCTAACAAAAATCATTTCTTGTGATGCTCCCTTCTAATCTTGGCATGGTTATATTTTCTTGCAAATAATCCACTCAAACTTATTATTTATTCTTATGTTAAAGTATACCTATCCTAGTTAGGTATGACAATATCCTCATCTAAGGTAACTAGTTTACCTTTGATTCCCTAGGGTGACTATTTAACCTTTTTCTTTAACCTATTTCCTTTAAAATCATGAGTACTAAAACTCAATAATGCTATCTATAAAGTGTGTGATGAGACATCCACACTCAGTCTCTGAACTATCATATGATTGACCTCTTCCTCCTTTGTCTCCTATATTTGATGCTTAGTTCTTGTCACACTTGGTTGTATTGTCTCTTGTATTCCCTCACAACCTCTTGTTATATTTGTGCAAAATTTATACAAGTTTCTTGATGTTAGTCTAGATATCTTTTGTGTTATCTAGGTCAACTCTATCAACACCCTTTTCTTCTTCTTCTTCAATTGTAGCCACCAATCCAAAAAAATTCTTTCATATTTACTTACTCTCCTGTACCACATCCTCAATTTTGTTGCTCAAAACTTTATATTCCCTTATCTTCGGCACAAATTTATTTATTTAATCCATCAAAGCTAAACTCATATGTGTTTTTCCTAAATTAGGCATAGTTTGAGTCAATGTAGCTACCCTTATCTTCCTCTTAGGGGTAGGAGCCCATTTCCACTTTACATAAATTTTATTGTACAACTCTACTAGCAATTCTTTTCCTAATCTATTGGTGCATATTTGAAATTATTCATCATATCAACTACTACTTGCTCTACTTTTTCATTATCAACTTTATCTAAAGTTTCATATTTTAGATGTTCAAAACTAGTTAAGCTAGTTGAGCTTATTAAATTTTCTAATTAACTTTTCCTGTCTTAAAGTTCTCTTCTTGGTACTATTTGATACTGACTCAAGTAATCTAACATGACTCAATCAGCCTTATCATCTTCTTCATCATCTAGCTTAGCAACTAATTTTCTTCTAGGTCTCTTCTTCTCCTAGCATTGATTGGTCTCAATAGCCTCTAGTGTCCTCTCATTAAGACTCTTACCTCTAACTATCTTTGTGGTTTTCACTAATCCCTTTCTTTCAAGACTAGTAGCTAGAGGGGTTATTTATTTAGATCTCTATCTTGTGACCCTCTATGGCATAGATGTGGGTGGGGTTACCACTTTCTTTAAGCTCTTTTTCATCTTAGGATCTACTAGTACAATCTTCTTAGCTTTGGATTCCTTTAGCTCAGCAAAAAAAAGTTATTTTCCTTTTCCTTTTTATTTCTTCTTCATCTTTATCTTCATCACTACTGTTATCCTCTCCTAGACCTTGACCGATTTATAGGGGTTCTTCCATTTCATCTTCTTTACCCAATTTTACTTCTAGATCCTCCATCATCTTCTATTTCCTCTTGTTCATAGGAGAAATCTTTACTTCCAATGTAATCATGGTCTTTTCAACCTCATATTTGTCAAAAAGTTTAGTCTTTGAATTAAATTTTTCTACCAACAACAAAATAATGGAAATAGTCACCTTCTATATATTGATCTCATAAGGAATTTCTCTCAACCATGCTACCCTAGGTGTTATTCTTGAACAAATGATACTTCATCGTAATACTTGTGAAGAATTTGACTTAGGGATCCTAGTCCATTTTTTCATTTTCTATTTGATATCTTTAAAAAAACTATCCATTACACTCTAAAAATTCTCACCAATTTGTAGAATGAAAGCACCAATCTACCTTATCACAAGTAAAATTATTTTTTCCCATAACACATCACCAATTAGAGGAAAATAATTCTAAGAATAAAATAGTATACATATAATAAGTGACTCAAAATTACACATACATTTTTTTACTTATGAATAAAACTAAAATATTAGCTAATTGTGTCCATTGTAGCTCTACAAGGTCATATTCATGGTTCTTGACAATTTTCCATGCTTGGTCAACTTCTACATAAGGCACACTATTTAGTCATCTTGACTAATAAAACTTGTACACAACCACTTGAATGAGAAACTCAATCAAAAGGTCATCTTCACTGGTTATAATGGTCAATCCTCTTCCATTCCATGATTCTTTTGTGTTTTCCTCTATCACCTCTTTGTTTTGGCATCACATTATCTTCATTCAATCATAGATGGTGTATAGAGTCATGGCATTAATGATTTCCTTTAGGGTCTTGATTGTTCCAATCTTCAACCATAAGTACATATCATGAATTTGACTAACCATAACTTTAATACGAACAAATTTGAAGATATTTGGGAAATCTAGGGAAAAATTTAATCCTTTAATACTCTACTTTTAGCTATATTCTTTTGTTTGGTTACCCATTCCAACTGGTGATATAATTCTTTACCTCTTGTTTCTATATTTGGGAAGAAAGAGAAAAATACTTCAGTGGAGTGGTTGACATAAAGGGTTATTGTTGTCTTTGTACTCTAACATCTTGTAGTTATTCTCTTATCATTTCTATCCACTCCTTACACCCTATTTTAGCCTATGTAATTTCTTGTTGTATCATGGTTAGATCTTGCATTATGTTCAATGTTTGTTCCTTGGTCTTACTTTCAACTTCCAAATTTTCTAATTGATATTTGAGCTATGTTTCTCTATCAAGTATCTAGGAAAAAATTTCAACTCTCATTTTCATTTCTTCCTCATTTTATTTTTCCTTTTGACAGAGAAGTGCTTCTCTCAACCTCATTTATTCCTTAGTAACAAATCTTATTACTAGTCCTTCTACTATCTCCTCTTGTAGAATATTTGTTCCTTCTCTCCTTTGAAACACCTGTACATCTATGACCTCTTTCTCATACCACTGATTATGAGATATAGGTACTTCAAATTATTCCTCAAATTCCTTTTCTCCTGATCTAGAATTGTTGGCATTAGAAACTTCAATTGCCTCCATTTGTACAGGGGACCCATGGATAGAGTAAGAAAATTCTTGACTATCATACAAAATATAATCTTTTGGACTGCTATCCTGGACTTGTGTTTGGCTTGATTCAACTTGTGAGGGTTCTTGAAAATTCCTAGCATGAATTATGGCTATTGTCAAAGCTTCTTGTAAGGGTTCCTATAGATTTTGTACTAGATTCTTTATTTCAAGAACATTGTCCTTGACATGAGGTTCTTATGTAACTCCTTGAAAATCATTATTTTGTTTGGTGCTTGGCACATGTTATTCATGTCCTATGGTATCTTCCCATATTTTCTTTGTTTCATCTAAAACATTTTTTTTCTCACATTTTTCTTTAGAGATATGATGTAAGTGTTTCTTCTATGATTTACCAAAGGTTTTTTTATTTCTTTATAAAAGTAGGTAACTCCCTAGGACATACAATATTTTGAATAAGTTGAGGGGAATATTGTGTCATAATAGGTAAATCCCTTCTTCATTTTTATTTTTCTTTCCTCTAAAGTTTAGCTTTTTGTTTCTCTTAAACTCTAGGTTTTAGTTTTTCTTGAGCCATAGGTACCTATTTTATTCTTTTAACCTTAGATATTCTACTATTTCCTACCCTAGTTAAGAAATTATACCATGAACCTTCCACTTCTACACTTTTCTTGAAATGATGTTTCAAAATAAAATGCATAAGAGCTTTGTATCTTACCTCCCTCTATTGTGTCCTTGCATTATGGATTACTTGTGACAAATGATGGGATAGGAATTCTTTAAGGTCAACTCTTATCTCTAGCCATTTTTCTCCATACTAAATATGATATAGCATCACATACCATCCATCACAAGTGAAATACTTCAATAACTAAACCACAATGCTTTTCCAAGGATTAGAGAGAGAGACCCTATTGATTCATGTTGTATTTCCTTTTCTCTTGACCAATTCATGTCACCTTTCATCTTCTTGTGTATTATAGAGTTGTTCAACCAAATCTTCCAACTTAAAATTTTTCTTGGTGATTGTTTCAATCTCAACCAAGACTCATGAATGTTGATGTATTACCTTTATGTTAAAAGGAAAAATCCTTCCACAAACTTATGTGAAATTAACATCCTACTCTAGCCAAAGGTGTACTGATTAATTTTGCATCTTGCACATTAAATATTTTCAATACCTTGTTTATATACTCACTTTGGGACAAATTCTTGGTTTTATTTTTCCTATCCCATGTAATCCTCATACCAATAATTTTCTTACTAGAACCCAAATATTTCATAGAAAATGACCTTGCTAATTTATGTTCAAGTTCATTTATTTGTTACATAATAGACCCAACAAAAAACATTTCATCAACATAGAGTAACAAGATAATGTAACCCCCATTATCCAATCTCTTAAAATATACACAGTGATTAGAATGAGATCTATGGTACCCTTGTTTAGCCATGAAACTATCAAATTTTAAATACCATTATCAAGGTGCCTAAATCAGATCATACAAAATTTTCCTTAACCTACACATGAAATTCCCCTTACCCTTCACCCCATATCACTCTAGTTTCTACATGAAAATTTCTTCCTCTAAATATTCATAGAGAAAAGTTATCTTGACATCTAGTTGTTCAAGATGCAAGTCATCTTCAACCACAAGAATTAGTATAGTTCTAATTGAAGTCATTTTAACAATAGGGGATAATATTTTATTAAAATCTATATAAATTTTTTTGTGCAAACCCTTTACCACAAGTTTGGCTTTATACATCTTCTTTCATCCATCCTCCTCATTCAGCCTATAAACCCATTTTATAGGAAAGTATCATTTTCCTTTAGGAAAATGGACTAAGTCCCAAGTTTTATTTTTCAATAAGGTGTCTATATCCTCTTTCATTCCTAACTTCGACTATTGTTTGGCATCCATTTGTATTACTTCTTCATATTCTCTCGGCTCACCATAATTAGTAAATACAATGGAATACAAAGGGGAATGCCTTTCAAGAGGTCTATTTGACCTTGTAGATCATCTAACACTTACAAGAGTTTTTGAGATAACTTGTTCTTGTAGAGAATTAGGTACCAGTCAATTTTCATTTTTAGGAGTCTCATCTAACACTACATATTCTTGTTTGAACTATTCATGCATCTTTTCCTACAAATGTTCTTTATACATGACCTTCTTAGGGAATATAACATCTCTACTTTAGGTTATTTTAAAATTTCCAAAATCCCATAATCGATAACCATAGTAATCTACTCCATATCCAATGAAGTTGCATTTTAAAGATTTAGCATGAAGCTTAGTTCTATTTTCTTTATCAATATGGACAATACCTTCACAACCAAAAAATTTCAAAATTGAATAATTTACCTTCATCTAGTCCATGTTTCCTTTGGAATACCACAATCCAAAGGGGCTAGAGGTCCTCTGTTTATCAAATACACAATAATATTTACAACATCTACCTAGAAATGAAGAGGTAGACCAACATGCAATCTTATGGTCCTTGCACATTCTATTATTATCCTATTCATTCCTTTTGACACCCCATTTTCTTGCGAGATTCTTGGAACTATCTTTTCCCTTTGAATTCCATTAAGAGAAAAATAATATTCAAAGGTTGTACTGCAATACTCACCTCCATTATCAGATCTAAGACACTTCAAACATTTATTGTCTCATTCTAAACCAAAGCTTTCCATTTCTTAAATGTTTCAAAAGCATCATATTTTTGTTTTTGGAAATATACACATATTTTCTTGGTTGAATCATCTATAAATAATAACATAATAACAAGAGCCACCAAGAGATGATACCTAAGCTGGTCCTCATACATCTAAATGCACTATCTCTAATTTCTCACTTTCTTTTCTTTCCCAACTCTAAGAAATCTAACTCTTTTCTATTTTCCATAAACACAATTTTCCCAAAGCTCCAAATAATTATTTTTTAGTGTTGGAAATAGATTTTTAGTGTGAGGGATTTTTATTTCTTTTTCACTCATGTGCCCAAGCCTATGATGCCACATTTTCTAATCTATTCTTGCAAGATCTATAGTAGTTTTCCCTACATTAACATTATCAATAGATGCTAAGGTAGAATAAATGTTACTAGTGCACAAATATAATGTGCCTACCTTTGCACCTTTAGCTACTACTAATGAACCTTTAGTGACCTTCCAAATATTGTCTAAAAACATGACTATGCATCCTTCACTACCCAATTTTTCTACAAAAATTCATTTTCTTCTTAAATTAGTGATATGCCTTACCTCTTGCAGTATCTAGTAAAATCCATTTGGGAACTTGATCTTTATTTTTTCTTTTCCTCCAATGGGATAGGGATCATCATCACCCAAATATACCTATCCAAAATCACCTTGAACATAATTTTGAAAATATTTTCTTTGGCATGTAGCATGGAATGAAGCCCCAAAATGTATTACCAAGGAATCATTAACATTATCCAAACATAAGACTAAAGAATCTTGTAAAGTATTACTTGCAACATTAGCTTCCTCACTATCATCTTCATTTTTGTCTCCTTGTTTATTTTGATGAGACTAGAAATCTTTCTTTAGGTGACCATGCTTTCCACAGTACCAACAATCTTTCTTTCCTTTATATTGAGAATGTCCTTTCTTTGACTTCCCTCATGACTTATCATGTAGAGTTCCTTTTCCTTTTTCCCTTTTTCTTTCTTTGTTCTCCATGTTTAAGGTGGAACCCAATAAGGTCAAAGTTTTGCCTATGCTTTTTCATCATATTTCCTCACTTAGGATAACACTAACAACATCATCAAATTTTAAAGTATTTGAACTAGAGATGGAGTTACTTATAGCCATAACTAAGATTGAGAGAGCCCTAACCTCTTCATCAAAAAAAATTTGTATAGATGACAACTAATTGGTAACTATGTTAAATTCATTTAAAATATTTTCTATAGATTCTCCCTCACCCATTTCCATATTAAACAAACATTTCATAAGAAATACCTTATTTGAAGCTATGGGTTTCTGATATAATGTAACCAATGTCTCTATTAGCTCTATTGTATTTTTTTGCCTTTGATATGTTGAATATTATAAATAGTGCAAGGTACTGTCGAATAGATCCCAGTGCCTTCCTATCCAAGATCTCTCAATCTTCATCTATGATGGTTCCTTGTTTCTTGGATTTTCCTTCTAATGGCTTTCGTTGATCCTTTTGATATAAATAATCTCCCATCTGCATTTTTTTTGGCCATTGAATTTTTCAATCTTGAATTTGAAATCCTCCATTTCTCCCACTCCAATCTAAAAGTCTTGTCAATCTACAACAACAAAACTTTTTGTGATACCAATTGTTAGGGTTTGATAGATCCAAAACAATATGAGAATAAATAGTTATAGGCATAATCAAAAGAAGAATACACAAAGAACATAGATGACACACATATTTAATGTGGTTCACCCAAAACCTAGGCTATACCCACCTACATACCCTTCAACCTTTTCATTATGCAGAAAAAATGTACACAAAAATTACAATAAATTATGCATCTCAGCCACTTATAACAACATTTTAGGACAACCTCTAAAATCAACCATTATAGGGTTTTACAATGTTTTTAGTTTTGTTTTCCTGAAAAATATAAAAACAACATCAACACACACTATATGATCAGTCACCACAATATCAACAATGCCCAATCTCCTTTTTATAAGTTTATTCTTTTGATATGTTTGTCATGCAAGATTTTTCTCTTCTATAAAATCATCTCTATATGAAGTAAAGCCTCAAATCTTACTCATCTAATCTTTTTAATTGTTGAATTTTCTCTTCATCTTCTTTGGACAATGGAATGGCAATGTATTTTTCCATTCTTAGAGTCTAATATTGAACTTCAATAGGAAAACTTGACATTTTTCCATAAACTAATTCATGGGGAGAGAATCAAGTAGTTGTCTTCCATGTTGTGTTGTAAGCCAAAATTGCTTTATCTAATTACCAAATTTATCTATTTGAGGATATTATTTTGGTTAGGATATTTTCAACTTATCTGTTTGTAACTTCTACCTAACTATTTTCTTGTGGATGATAAGGAGGTAATTTCATGTTTTTTATTTGGTATTTCTTCATGAATAACTCTATTATATTGGACATAAATTGAGCCCCTTGGTTAGAGATGATAATTCTCTGCATTCCAAAACTCCAATAGATATTTTGATGTAGGAGCATCTTGGGTGTAAGATCAATCTTACATCACACAAAAATTATTCATAATTTTTTCTTGAATAAGGGTTCTTGTAGTGCAGGTTATTATTTATAGAGGCTTTCTACTTAGTAAGTTAATCATATGAGCTCAAAATTTCCTAATTTCAAAGCTAGATATTCGTCTTGGATATATCAGCTTGATAGTTGAGGCTCAATTCCATATCATGAGTATTCATAGAGTTATTGTAGATTTTTGGTGTGCAATTTTCCTATAATTATTTTAAGCTCATTGTTAAAATAACTTAAAGGCCCCAGTTCCAAAATGGGGTCAACTAGAGTTTAGACAAGTGAGGCTCTATAGTTTAGAAGAAGAGAAATCTAAAAAGTGTTTATATTAGTGAATCAAGTGAATGGTTTGAAAGTCATAGCCTTTCAAAGTTGGGCTAACTAAAATGTTAGGGTTTCATGTCAAGAAACTTCCTAGGCAATGTAAAAATTCCTATGTAAGGAATGCCCACTCATTATCTAGGACACCTCTAGGTCATTTTTCACAACTCTACATTAGAATTTATTGTAAGGAAGGAACCCATATGGGTTTGCATTTTCTATTTCAAAACTTTGTAACTTTGCATTTGTAGCAATAATAAGAAGCCCATATTTTTTTCTTGCTAATTATTGTTATTTCTTTATTTCTATTATGTATTTATAGTATTAAGGGGAGCACCCTTCATTGAGTGGTTCCAAAGGAGTTCTTGAGCATGTAGATAGATTTATGACTATGAGGTAGTTACACTAGGACCATGGTTTGGGCTGAGCATGTACACAAATCACCAATTTTCAGGTAGTTTACACTAGGGCTTCAACAAAAGCATGAAAATTCCTCCACAAAGAGAGCATGGTGTAAAAGTTGTAGTTGTTACACTTAAGGTTTTAGATCCCTCTAGAGATGGATGAAATTATTATAAGAGAAAATACATAGAATAATAAATCTTTTCGTAAGAGATGAAAGTGAAGATGAAGGGGAAGAAGAAGAAAATGCTGAAGTAGAGGTGATTATTATCCTAGAGGAAGAAAGACTTTTCACGGCCATCTCAAAGATTGGAAAGGACCTAAGTTTCAGGTTTTGGCCACATTTTTTTGAAATATTAATCTAGACAAGTTGATGGATTAGATTGATGAATTAGAGGAATACTTTGACTATGAAGATATTGAGGATCCTGATAGGGTCAAGTTTGGAAAGACAAAACTAAAGGGACATGCAAAGATCTAGTGGTAGGAGATTCAATTGGAGTGAAATAGAAGAGAAAATAAAATAATCACCAGATAAGATTAGATGATAGCTATAGTAAAGAAATAATTCATTCTCATGGATTATGTGCTTGATTTTCTAAAGAGAATCCAAGGGTTAAAGAAAGTGGTATATCAAGGATTTCTACTGAGTTCTCATCTGAATAGATCATAAGGAAGTTGATAAGGATAATTTTTCCCATCATCTTAATGGGTCAAGGTCAAGAATGTAGGAGGAGCTAAATCTAGTTTGAATGAATAGTATTGAAGATGAATATGAGTTTTCCTTAAGAGCTAAGAAAAATTCAAACATGAAGTTTGATAACAAGAATAGTGGAAGAGGTCACAGTGGAAGACTTGGTGTGTTGTCTTATTGAGGTCAAAATGAAGATTAGAAGAACAAGAATGAGGCTATAACTAGAAGTCACAACTAGAGGGGCAACAATTCCAATCATTTCTATGATCAAAAAGTTACATAAGAGAGGAAGCAAAAAAGGCAATGGATCTAGATGAGGAGGTCTTTGTGGAAAATATTTCACTCTAGAGAGGAAGGGCATAAATAATTTGAGTACTTCCAATGCGAAGGAAGGATGGATAGAAGAACTCAAGGCTAGGCCAGTGTTGCACATGTTGATGAAGATGCTAAATCAACTTATTCTAAAGCTACTAAAATAGGAGAAGTCCTAGTTAAACAAAGAGTCTTATTGAGTTTTTAAAATGAACCTAATCAAAGGAGGAGTTTGTTTTACACAAGGTTAAAAAGTGAAGATAAGTTTGTGATGTGATCATTGAAGGAGGAAGCACTAAAAATATAGTTTCATAAAATATGGTCACAAATTTAAATTTGAAGAGGTAAAAATACTCAAATCTATAGCATATTGCCTCAGTGTATGATGACCACAAGGTCATGGTTAATGAGTAGTGCCTACTAAAGTTTAAGGTTATAATGTACCAAGATGAGGTACTTTGTGATATCATACCTATGGATACATGTCATATATTTTTAGGTAGGTTGTGGTAGTTTGATAAGTATGATGTACATGATGAGTGAGTAAATACCTACACTTAGAAAAATGATGGACTAGAACATAATTTGAAAATATTGAACAAGAAAGAAGAAAAGGTATGTAGTGCTTACATAATATGTTTTGTTGATGGAAAGAAGATTCTCAAAGGTATGAAGCATGAGCATATGTAGTTTTTTGTAATACCAAAAGATGGTAAACGAGAAATAAAGAATGCACTTGTAGGGGTAAAAATACAAAGCTATGTCACCTTTCAGGCTAACTTATCAAAATGACTAAATTTGAGTATTTATATCTAAATATAAATTTTGTTCAAACATATGATCTAGATAAATTCATTATAGCTAAGTTATATATGGTCTTTTACTTTTCCAATTAAAAATGTCTATTAAATTCATGTTTTATACTACTTTGCATCCAATTACTAAAGCAATAAAATTATTTTAGAAAATTGACATTTGATTAACTCTTACTATTTTTATGATATTTTCTTAGTACCATATAAACATCATTTCATAGAGCTCAAAGTCAAGAATAGTCTCATATAGAGTTTATACTATTTTAATTAGATAGAGTATATTTTAATTAAAAAAATCTACAACCACATATTTTAACACTCAAAATGATGTTGGATTTTAGAAAGAGATAAACATTAAATCATATGAAAAAAATTTAAAATTACATGGCATTCTAGAGGAGAGAGTCATCTTCTAGAATGTATAATTTTTCTTTGGGTTAGAATAGATTTTCTTTGAAAAATGTGGTGGGAGATTAAAACTATTGATTTCAAGTGAGTTAAAATTTGAATCATTATAGAAAAGAAAATATAGGTCTAAAGACAAAATTATTTTTTTATTATTCTAGCTATATATTTCATCTATAACACAGTTTGAGTTCAAATGGAAATAAGTTTATTTCCATATAGTTTTGTGGTGGGAACTAAACCCCTAATTTTTAGCATTTTCAACAACTAAAAAATTATCTATAAAAATTAGGAAAATATATCAATTCTTATCCCAAATAATTATTAAAAATTATAATCCTAAACTTTGTGCATTTCTACACATTTCATTAGTTTACTTCATTTTCAAATTCTAAATGATAATAAAAGATTTATATCATTAAAGGTGAACAATTATACTTTTGCTAGTCATTTCCTTTACAAAAGGGTAACACAGGTTTGTGCTTTCACCTATAGAAATTGCAGATTTATTGGGAGAATTTTCTAATATTGTGTCAAATAATGTACCTGATGGATTACCCCCAATGAAGAAGATCAATTACTAGATGGAATTGATTCTAGGATAATGATTTCCAAATAAGGTAATACACCAAATGTCACAAGCATGAAGTGAGGAGTTGAACAAACAAGTGCATGAGTTTTTGAATAAGGGATTTATTCTAGAGAGTCTGAGTCCATGTTCTTTACAAGTAGTATTAGCAAAAAACAACAATGGAGAATGGAGGATGTGAAAAAATCATGGGCTATTAATAATATCACAATCAAGAACAAATTTCCATTATCATGGATGGATGATATGAGAGAATGTTTGAGAAGAGCTATATATTTCACAAAGAGAAATATAAAGAGTGGGTAACATTAGATTTTCATCAGAGAAGGAGATGAATGAAAGATTTTCTTCAGGACAAGGGAAGGATATATGAATACTTAGTCATGCCTTTTGGGCTAACCAATGCACCATGTACTTTTAGGAGGCTCATGAATGAGGTATTGAAGGAGATTCTGGGTAAGTTTGTCATTGATAACCTTGATGATATTTTGATGTTTAGAAAGATATTAGAGGATAATTTGATGCATATTTGGAAGGTGTTTGATAATTTGAGGCAATAAAAGCTACTAATAAATTTGAAGAAGTGTAGTTTTCTAAAGAAGGAGTTGGTGTACTTGGGATTTGTAGTATCAGTAGAAGGTCTAAAAATGGAACTTGAGAAATTGAAGGCTATCCTTGAAGGGCTTACTCCAAGGAGTGCATGTGAGGTAATATCTTTCCATGGACTTGCTATTTTTAAAAAAAAATTATCAGAGGTTTTAGAAATATTTGTGGGACTTCAACTGAAACAATTAGACAAAATAGGAAATGATTTAAGTACATTTTAGGGGAAGATAAGAGTTTTCATATATTGAAACAGAAAATTATAGAGTAGCTATTTTAGCACTTCCATATTTTAATAAGGTGTTTCAAGTATATTGTAATTCTAGTGATATTGCAATTAGGAGCTATTCTAAGCCAAGAAGGTAGATCTATTGCCTATTTTAGTGAGAAATTGAATGATGCTAAAGGAAAATATTAAGTTTATGATCAATAATTTTATGCCAAAGTTTAGGCATTGAAGAAGTGGAGACACTATAATGAGTTTTTCATGTATATTGATCATCAAGCTTTACAACATTTGAATAGTCAAGAAAAATTGAACCAAAGGCATTTGAAGTGTGTTGATTTTTTGCAAAGTTATATAAATTCTTTTAAAAAAATATAATACTGGGAAGTCTAATAGAGTTGTAGATGCTCTTAGCAGAATAAAAAATGTTCTAATAGAAATGGAGATTGAGGTGGTTAGGTTCAAGGAACTCAAGAGTTTGTATCTAGAGGATCTCTATTTTGCTAAAGCTTGGAAGGCTTGTACAAAACTTATTATACTTGACATGAAAAAGTGGTTGGGTTTCCTAATTCAAGATGATATGTTGTTCAAAAGATGTCAATTGTGCATTTTGATAAATTATGTTAGAGATAATATCATCAAGGAGAAGTGTAGTGGAGGATTAGCTAGAAACTTTGGTAGAGATAAGACCATTTCTTTAGTTGTTGACAGTTATTACAAGGCATAGTTGTAGGAATATATTAAGAGGTTTGTCTAGAGTATGTCTAAAGGAAAAAGGAGTGAAGTGAAATATAGGGTTATATCAACCATTACTTGTACCAGAGAACTTGTAGGAGGATGTCAATATGAATTTCATCCTTGGTTTACCAAGGACATGCTGAGGGTATGATTCAATATTTGTGACGGTTGATAGATTTTCCAAGATGACATATTTTATTCCTTGTAAGAAGACTAGTGATGTTTTTCATGTGGTAGATTTTTTTGTAGAGAAGTGGTGACACTACATGGTTTGCCAAAGATTATAGTTTTAGATAATGATACCATGTTTATTGGGTATTTATGGTGTACATTGTGGAAGAAGCTGAAGGTAGATTTGAAGTATAGTTCATCATATCATCCAAAGACTAGTAGACAAATTGAAGTTGTGAATAAGAGTTTAGGGAATATGCTAAGATACTTGGTTGGAAATAAACCAAAGGATTTAGATCTTATTTTATCATTGTTAGGATTCACAAACAATAATTTTGTCAATAAAAGTACTAGTAAATCACCATTCCAGATTGTATATGGGAGCATTCTAAAAAATGTTTCTAAATTGAGGTGATTGGATAAAAGAGAAATAAGTAGTACCAAAGCATAATATTTTATTGAACATTTAAAGAACATCCATGAGAAAGTGAAGAAGGACATTACAAAGATCAATATGTAGTACAAGACCAAGGAAAATGTGAAAAGAAGGTATAATGAATTTCATACTAGATATCAAGTCATGGTTCATTTGAGAAATGAGTATCTTCCAATGGGTACATATAATAATATGAAAATGAAGAAGTTTTTACCATGCAAGATAGTGAAAAGGCATGATTCTAGAAATAACTATGAAGTGGAGTTGTCTGTTGAACTAAATATTCTACAAGTATTTAACATTTCAGATTTTTAGAGTATTATAAAGGAGGTGATGGAGATAACATTACAAAAGTGTAGTGAAGTATTTCAATAGCTAGTTTAGTTACAAAGAAGATTGAGGAGATACTAGATAGTCACATTGGCAAAAGTACAAGGAATATAAATTATGAAGAGTACCTGGTCAAATTGAAAGGGAGGTTAGTAGAAAATTCATCCTAGATAGAAATGTATGATTTTAGCCATCTTGGTTTTCCTTAGAAAACATAAGACATGATGAGCTCACTTCTCAAATTACCTCTGGTATTTGATTTAGGAGCATCTTGGGTGTAGGATCAATCTTGCATCACCAAAAAATATTTACTTTTTATTTCTATAATAAGTGTTGTTTCAATGTAGAGTATTTATTTTTGGAGGCTATTTTCTTAGTAATTTAGTCATATGATCTTGGAATATCTTAGCTTTAGAGGTTGATGTTCATCTTAGATATACTGGCCTCTTAATCGAGGTTGAGTGCCATATCATGAGTATTCATGAAGTTATTGTAGATTTTTGTTGTAGAATTTTAGTATAAAAACTTCACACTTATCATTGAAGACATTAGAGGCCCCAAATGGGCTAAAAAATGTAGTTGAGTGGAGCTTGTGCAAGTTGAGCCTTGTAGATCAGAAGCTCAAGATTCCAAAAAGTAATTATAATAGCTAATCAGAGAAACAACTCAAAAGTTATCACCTTTCAAAGTTAGGCTGGCCAAAATATCCAAAATAAGTGTCAAATGTGTTTTGGGTCAACTCTATATTTAATTTTAAAGTTAGTTAGTTTCAATGGTTCGGGTTTGATGTCTAGAATCTTCCCATGTGGTTTAAAAATGCCTAGCTAAGGAATGCTTCTACATTGTCTAGGACAAATCTAGGAGATAGTTCATAGCTCTATGTTAAAAAATATTGTAAAGAAGGAACCCATGTGGGTTTTCATATTATATTTAAAAATTCTTTTGATTTTTTCATTTGCAACAATAATAAGAAGCTCACATTTTGTTCTCTCCAATTTTTGTTATTTCTTTGTTTCTATTATGTATTTGTGGTATTCAGAGGAACACCCTTCATCATATTCTTGTACATAAAGTCTTCTACTTTGACCTCTTGAGCAACTGGTAATGTCTTCACTTCAGCCCTCTTAGTAACATAGTTTGTTATGACAAATGTGTGTTGATTTCCTCTGGAAGGTGGATCTATATGTCCAATAAAGTCATTACCCCATTTTTCAAATGGCTCCAAAGCCATTTGAGGCTATCATGACATTGCACTACTTGGAGTGGGCCACTGTATGCACTGACATTCATCACAATGCTTTATCTAGAATGAGACATCTCTAGTTAGTGTAGGCCATAAATAACCTCATCCTAAACTTTTTTGTATTGGTTTGACAATTGAATAATGCCCTCCCTCAGGAGCATAATAAGAAGAATGAATAACATCATTGTATTCATCTTCCTACTAGAAATGATAAAGTACGTGATTAGAATAATATTTAAATAAAAGTACATCTATCCATACATAGTTGGAGTTTTTTAAAACTAGTTTCCTACTCTGCAATGATGAGAAATGAGCTAGATGTCCTCATGTAACTAAGTAATTTCCAAGACCTGCAAACCATTCTAAATGTACTGATATATAAAATATATGTCTATCAAGAAATGAATTATTGACCATTTCATTTTTCCACTACAAAATCATCAGTGACAAAAAATCTACAACATTATCCTTTCCAACTTTATCAATTATGGTTATATCAATTTCCTACAATAACAAAAGCCACCTAATAATCCCATCTTCCAAATTTTTTTAATTCATGATATATCTTATAGCATAATGATTAGTGTGAATAAACATTTTACATCATGTTATATAATGTCTGAGTTTTTTTATAGCATAAACTACTATGATAAATGATTTTTCTACTGTGGTATAGTTTTTCATAAGAGAACTTAATTTTTTTTCTAATATAATATATCACATGCATGTTTCCTTCTTCATCTTTTTGCCCAAAGACAACTACTATTGCATAATTTGGTGCATTAATATGGATATGAAATGGTTCATTCCAATTTTTTTCCTTATTAAGAAGTGTCATCGTCAATTCTTCTTTGACTCTTTCAAAATATTTCTAACAAGTATTTGTCCATTCAAAAATGGAATCCTTCTTTTAGAAGATAAAGAGAGGACCAACCTTGTTTCTAAATCCTTCAATGAACCATTTGTAATATCCTACATGTACAAGAAAACTTTGGACACTAGTTTTATTTGCAAGAGTAATAATTTATTGGATAATTTCTATCTTTCCAAGATCAACATTTTCTCCTACTTTGGAAATATGATGTCCTAGTACAATACCTTCCTTCATTATATGAGATAATTTTTCATGATTAAAAGGAAATCTATGATCTTCACATATTTTTAAAACCTTCTCCAAACTCTCTATTGCTTCCTAAAAATTCTACCCATGGAGTGTAACACCATCGATATAAACTTCCACAGAAGAATTTTTTAGGTTTGCAAAAATTGCTAGAAGTGATCTTTGAAATGTTTCTGGACCATTGCATAAATGAAATGGTAAGTCTCTATAGGCTTAGGTACCACAAGGATGTATAAATGTAGTCTTGTCTTTGTTTTTCAAACCTTCCTAGATTTGATTGTAGCCACTAAACTTATCTAGGAATAAAAAGTAACTACTGCCAACAATTTATCCAACCCTTGGTCAATGAATGGTAATGGAAAGTAGTCCTTTTTAGTTTCCTTTTTAATTTCTTAATAGTTAAAAAAAACTCTCCATTTCCCATTCCTTTTAGGAACAATAACCAATGGGGAAACCCATTAACTACTTGATATTGCATAAATAAAACCTACTTTAAACAACTATTCAATTTTTTGTTTGACAAATTCTCTTAAGGCAGAGTTTCTCCTTCTCTATCCTTTCCTTACTAGTTTGGCATCCTTTGTATAAATATTATGCATAAAAATTTCAAGGTATATCCCACACATGTTTTGATAATCCTGATAAAATTCTTGAGTATGCTTTTCTAAGACTTGTTTATGTTTTTTATTTTGGGCCCACATCAAGTGGAATTTTATAATAAGAGGCTTTTCCTTCTATATAAAAATATGTTTGGTCCCTTTATTCTCATTTTGGACTTCTTTCATAACTGAGTTCAAAGGAAAAGTATCATTATGAGAGTATTGAAATGATATTATTTTTGGAATTTACAAGTGTGAAGATTCACTTTTGAGAGGGGGGTAAATCAGAAGTAACAAACTTTAACCTCTAAAAGTATTTAACTAAAATCAATACATGCATCTAACATCTCTGTAAGAATTTGGCTTAGGCTAGAATTCACCCAAGAACTAAAGAACTCAACACAAGTACACAATAGACCAAAATAGAGTGAGCATGATCAAAATGATGATATTCATTCAATATGCTAGCTTGAGAGTACATTAGGAGTGGCTATATATAAAGGCCTTAGGAAAGCATCTAGAATGAATAGAAGTCAGCATCATGATAAGTCATACAACCAAGCACATGTCCACCAAATATGGGTTATCCTCCATTAAGCACAAAATTAAGTGTGATGATGTGAGGATAAGCCTACAATGGTGTAGCACACAAATCAGTGTTGTAGACAACATGTGTTAAATAAGGAGTGTGGATAACTATGTTGTCAACATGGAAAATTAGTGAATGATGCAAACTCCTATGTTGTAGACACCATGTGCATAATTAGAGTTGCATACATAAATGAGAGTACACAAACTCCTAAGTGTCTCACCTAAATAAATAATAAAATAATACAAATATTATTAAATAATACATTAACCTAAGTAAACTTAAGTAAGTGTAATAAGTAAATACTTATTTACACCAACACCCCCCCCCTAAGTGCAACTTAGGGGAATGCCCTTAAGCTTATAAAATCTAGGATGAAATCCAGTATGGGTCCTAGCTACTAAGCCATGTTAGGTACCCATGTACATAATGATATGTAGTCTCTCATAAAGCAGAGAAAGAGTGAAAACCTCATGGGAAAAACCCTCCCCCAAAAAGAGAGATTAAATGATGTATGGATCAATGGAGTAAATAGGACCCCCCAATTATGGCATACATCTAGTATATACATAAGAGAATGATGAGAAGAGGAAGAGAGATAGGATAGGTGCCCCCCCCAAAGAAGAATTCCAAATAGTGACTACTCTGATGAAGAAGCTGATCCAAGACTATAGAATGGTGTCCCTTCGCTTAGGAAGAAACAATGTCAAGGGTACAAATGAGACGCTTCTACTATATGTGGAAAGAATCTCATGAATAAGTGATGTCTCTAAAACCTACTCAACTCACTAAAGAACCTATCTCAAAGAATTTTCTATCTTTGCAACTGATGAACAACCCTGCTATAGTTACTAATCGTAAGTATCCACAATCACTTCAACCTATGACAATTGATCATGTAGAGAATGAACAAGACAGTTGGATGGAGCCCTTGTGACAACTGAAGAAGATGATTCTACATCAAGAAGAAGAGGCAGATCATCAATACTATCCTCCAAATCTATCACTTAACATATATTTTTGGAAGGCTGAATGTACCCTATTGTTCTAGACCTATCACTATGGCTATGCATGCATGTGGACTGAATTGATGTAGTGACCTCTCACTATAACTATTGATAGAACCCCATGTTTCTAAAGCTATTGAAGCACTATCGCTGGTGTCACTATTAGTTTCCATAGTTTGTGATGTGCAGAGAGGAGTAGAGGACAAACTTGGTGAACTTTCCTCAAAGTATACATGCTTCACCACAAAAATATGATGTGTCTCAAGATCTAGAAGTCTATATGCCTTTACACTGTCTTCATAACCAATGAAACTACAAGGCCAAGGTTATTGTGCCCTACAACCCCTAGAAGATGTCTTTTCCCATGCAGGATAATCAAAGTCTCTAAAGTGTGTCACAATAGGTTTTATACCACACCATGCCTCAAAAGGAGTTTTTCTATCTAAGGCTGGATGAGGAGAATGATTAAAAATGTGAGTGGCACTGGAGATTGTTTTGACTTCTAATGATAGATCTAGAGACTTGGCATGGATCATGTAACTTGCCATAGATTAAAGAGTGCAAATACTCAAAGCTACAACATCTATCTTAGGTGGACTAAATGCTGGTGGAGTCTAAAGATCAATGCTCTCATGTCTGCAAAAGTCTTTAAGTCTTCTATTCACATACATGCTTTCATTATCCATTTAGAGTACTTTGATGGTCTTTCTGGATTTCCATTATACATGAGTCTTGAAGCCTAGAAACTTGTCCAACACTTCATTCTTGTTATGAAGAAAATAGACCCAAGTGAACCTTGAAAAGTCATCAACAAAGGTAAGTATGTAGCAACCTTGGTTGAATGCAAAAAGACTTGCTAATACCATGTGGACCATCTATAGAACACCTGGTGCTCTTGAAGACTTCCCTCTTTGTAACTTCCCCTCTGGATGCATATCCATTGAATTTGTTGACCATTCACCCTTAGAAAAGTTTATTTGAGGTAGACCTTTAACCATTTTATATGTGCAAAGTTGTTGAAGATAGCAGAAGTCAAGATGACCATACCACTCATGCCATAATTGCATAATTGGATTATGATAACAAAGCCTTTGAAGGAGAGTTGGTTACAAAATGAGAGAAAGAGTATAACCTTTTGTTGTGATTCACTTTCCCCACTGCAACCAATGAATCATCTTTAAAATTTTGTACCTTTACTAATTCTAGAAGGAACTCAACTCTATGTCCATCTCCAAGGTGAGTGATTTGGTAGATTGATAGGAGATTTGAACTAAGGTTTGGAACATAGAGAACCTCTTGAAACTCTCCATTTTCCATATCCACATTTCCTTTTCCTTCAACTTCCATTTTTCTATCATCTCCCACGAAGATGTGCAGTACCTTAGACTACTTCATTGAACAAAAATCCTCCTTTGAAGAACCCATGCGATATGAGGTACCTGAGTCAAATATCCATTCCTTTAAAGAGTTGGAATTAGCCTTGAGTGCTTGCCCTTTGCCCTTTGAATTTGAAGAAGACCCCTTATCCTTATAAGCATTAGGAAATTGAACATTATGCTTCATCATGATGTTGGTCAACTCATCAATCTTCTTGAGATAACACTCATGCTCTTCATGACCCAATTTCTTACAATAAGCGTACTTCTTCTTCTCCTTATTGTTGTCCCCCTTATTGTTGGAATTCAAGGACTTGCCTTGTTGATTGGATTGTGGTGTTTTTTTTTTGCATCCTTAGATTTTCTCTTCCATTTCTTCTTACCCTTTCCTTTATTTGAAGACTATCTAGCTAAAATTTGAGAACCTCCTTGTTGGCCACCAATGCTTTAAACTGAGGTGATTTGAGAATCCCCATTGATTTTAACTTCTTTTCTTTATCATCCAATAGTTTAGCATATTAATCAAAAGTGACTTATTTTTAGGTAGACCCTAAGGTAGTCTTTGAGGTGTTAAAATAATATACAAATGTGGAATACTCTGACAGCAGCTTGTTATGAATGAGATAGATCAATCTGTCATCTTCGATAGAACTCCCACAATTAGTAAGCTTTGTCCTCAATTTATTCACCTTGATGATGAAATTGTGTATTGAGTCATATGACTTAGGATGTAAGGATACAAGATCATCTTCAATTTTGAAAACATCCTCTTTAAACACTTTACCATAAAGGCTCTTAAGGATATCTCGATCTCCCTTGGATGTAGAACACTTCTTGATTTGATACATGATCTTATCATTAACCCCCAAACCTATATCACCTAGGTCTTTTCTATCCATTGCTACCCAAGCTGAAATATCACTTTTTAAAACTTTGTCACATGTTGGTTTAGGAAGAGTACCATCTATATGTTGTGAAACTCCATTATGCATTAATTGATACCACATTTGATTGACCATGTAGCATAGTTATGAGGAGTTAATTTAGGAAACTTAAAGTTGGCCATAATATAGAAAATGAAAGAAAAGTGTATAAAAGAGAGAACACAACACCAAGAACACTCCCCCTTTTCACTAAATCAAGAAACACCCCAAAATAGATGCTTTGGGCACTTTATCTATAGTGCGATTACAATAGGCCACTTGATAATGCTAGCCTTTGTGGACTTTTGATTTTTCTTCTTACAATCTCTATATGGATTACAAATCTAGAACTTTACAATATGCTACAATATTGAAGCATTACAAGGCAAAGAAATGCCTTATTTCTAAAAGTGATACTTTTGTCCACACAACCCTACAATCTAAAAGAAGATCTAGAAAGTAGATGAAAAATAATGCACTTTAAAAAAAAATGGAACTTGTTTTCCACTCCAGATGTGCTCGTATGGAGCATTTGAAGTTGCAAAATGCAGGACTATGTAGGTACAATCACCAAAAAATGCAATTTCTAAACAATCCTTGAACCAAAAATAGAAAAGAGATGCACCACTACAAAATATAGGAAATTCTACCCAATTTCAAAAAAAAAATTTCACCTAATTTGGAGTTTGAATGTTCAAGTTATGGCCTCCCAAAGTCAGACTACAAAAACCAAAATCAATCTAGAGAGGGGTTGCATCTATGAATGATAGGTTAAATTTGATGTTCATACAACCATTGTAGTACTTCAAAATTGGCTTCTTTTGACGTCCAGATGGATGTCAAATTTGGACACGTGAATTGATGATGTCAAAAAAAATTATGTGCCTTGATGTGGCTAATGACATGTCTAATTGTACTGTACATGTCTATATGGAGTGTACAAAACATACAGACATGTTTGCCTACATGTACTACTAAATGTAGTTTGTCAAGTGAATAAGAATTCACCATGTGTGTGAATTAAAAGATGCCATGTGGCAGCTTTAGTGCAGATGAACAGAGGGTGGGAAAGGGTTTCCTTCACTGAAAAGCACTTTTCGTGGGCAAAAAAATTTCATGCTGCTAGATTGTTGCATCTTGCTAGAATTGAAAAACACATGCCAAGATTCTGATTAGGTGGTCACTATAAAGACTATTGATGCTATATTTAGTGCTAGGATGTTTGAAACATCCATCAGATTATATGCAAATAGTGATGCTGAAATTTTTTCAAACATGCCAAGAAGTACTCTGTGTGCTATCCAGAATATCCTTTGTTCGTAGGTGGTGGATGAAGCAGGCCAGATTTTGTACAGGGTGCCAGAGACTCTTTTTCCATGAGCGAGAAATTAGTTGGACTACTAGAAATTCTTTTACCTTTGTCAGATTTTCCATGCTTAGTCTCACATTCATGGGTGTGCAAAATTTCTTGTTGTATATCATGAAGCCACTATGTTTTAGAAAAGAAATGAAAGGTTGCCCGCCAGTGTAGGGAAGGCTCGACTGATGAGGTATATGTGCAAAATTTTATGTAGAGGTGTTCAAGATTTAATGTGGCCAGTAGGATAATTGGTTTACGGCCAGATTATATGTGTAGGTATGGCCAATTAATGTGTGGCTCACAGATTTAATAATATACCTGCAATAAATTAATCCAAAATTCCACGAAAAAATAGGGAGTCGAGCTAGGGTGTCACTACCTGGTTCAGCTAAAAAAAATTTCCTAGCCTAGCCAACTAAGAAATAATTCTAAAAATAGAAATTTAGAAAAAAAAATTACAGAGAAAATAAATACAGATATGAAAATCAAGTAATCAAATCAATAAAATGATCATACCCAAACTACAAATCGGGGCTTCCAAGTTTTTATTTTTTAAAAAAATTGGCTCAAGATCAACTTTCACCTAGCATAGGCAAATTTATAGTTGATGTTCACTAAATTGACACTTTGGATGCAATGGTGAGATTAGATCTGGCTCTAGATGCTTCCAATTTCTGCGGATCCTTTGAATTTGTGTCGAGGTGTTGAAGCATGAATGGTCTTGAATGAATATGTGTAGAGAATCTTCTTCAGTGCTCTAGTACCATGTAAGATTTTGGCTTAGGCCAAAATTCACCCAAGAACTAAAGAACTCAATGCAAGCACACAGTAGACCAAAATAGAGAGAGTATGATCAGAATGATGATATTCATTCAATATGCCAGCTTGAGAGTACACTAGGAGTGCTTGTATATAAAGGCCTCAAGAGAGATTCTAGAATGCATAGAAGTCAGCATCATGATAAGTCATACAACCAAGCACATGTCCACCAAATATGGGTTATCCTCCATTAAGCACAAAATTTAGTGCAATGATGTGAGGATAAGCCTACAATGGTGTAGCACGCAGTGGTATAGACAACATGTGCTAAATAAGGAGTGCATATAGCAATGTTTTCAACATGAAAACTTAGTGAATGATGCAAACTCCTATGTTCTAGACACCATGTGCATAATTAGAGTTCCATACATCAATGAGAGTACATAAACTCCTAAGTGTCTCACCTAAATAAATATAAAATAATGAAAATATAATTAAATAATGCATTAACCTAAGTAAATACTTATTTACACCAACAATATCTAATAAACATGAAAGTAAATACATGCATGAAAATAGATAACACAAGATTTGATCACCCATAAACCCTCCAAAATGAGAAGGTAAAATTGGGGTGGGGATGACAATTATAGCTTATCACTACAACAATATGTAACTAGTTAAGGTTACAAAGTTTGACCATCATCAATGATCTATCTTGTGAAAGGCCTACCCTATTAAAGGCTCTTACACATAGTTATAAGTGACCTATATAAAGGATTTGCAAATATTCACTTGGAATGTCACCTTGTTAAAGGTTTTACAAAATAGCTATTAAACCAGCCTATCATCATAGGATTTTTTTTCTCCTAATACAATGGTTAGAAAGTATAGTAGAATGTGTTGATATGATGACTTAAAATCTTCAATTTCTGATTCTAGATCCCTGTTCTGTCCAATCTGATCTAATCCTTCTTGATCTGGCATACCTTTGTTCCTAGTCTTGATACTCTATTTTGGTAACCTGATTCTACAATGTTTTTTTTCTTCTAAGTCTTTACACCCCTTTGAATTAGCTAACATTCTCTCATATATTCCCATATGATACTGAATTATGGGGTTTTGTCCTCCTTAAAAAGGTTTCGAGACTTAGTGGTGCAGGGTGCCTTGGCAAAAGCACGCAAGGAGAGTCATGTAGACTCATGAAGGGAAAATGGTCTTGATATATCTAGAGTTGAATGTAATTAAATCTATGATCCCTTTTGTAGTTTATATATTTGGATGTAATAAGCCTAAATCTATAAAGGCTTTTCATAGTGGTTAAGGGTGTTAAATTGTTAAAATGTACCTAAAGAGCTAAATTGTCACCAACTTATAATAGTCATTTAACTAACTATTATGGTTGGGTAGAGTATATTTGGCCTTGAAAGGTTTTATAGAGGAGATTTAGGCATGATTAGATATTATGAAGAGATGGTGGATACTAGGAAAAGTATTGTAGTGAAGTTTTAATCAATAAAACTAAGTCTATTCTTCGCAATTTACTCTCTATTCACGGTACAATTATTAGACATTAAGTTGTAGTAATTGTTTGTAATGTGATCTTAATGTAGAAATGATGTTGAATGTGGCATTAGTTTTATTCCACACTCCCTTTCATTCTTCTTATCGTTTCATTGAGTTTTTGTTGAAGAATATTAGATTGGTGTATCAAAACCAGTGATTGATTAGACACAGCCAACCTTTTATTGTTTTGAAATTCTTAGAATGTTGAATCTCTCCCACCCTCTATAATCCATGTGATTGGTGGGAGAGGATGAAGATTTAATATATTCTTGCTTCATACTTATCTTATGCAGGGGATTTGAGAAGAAGTGGTTGAAGAAATACAAATGGTTGTAGTGAAGTTTGATGACAGAGAACATGCTCTGATTTGGAACCAGTCACCATGGAGTGACTTCCCTTAATGTTGGGGATATGTGGTGAGTGGATTATTCTTGTATTGATCCATAATGATGCATTTGATTAATTGAAGTGATCTGGAGAAGGATTAATTGTGAAAAAGGGGTCTATGATTGTCACCGAGAGAGAGAGAGATTTTGTCACAGAAAATTGGGTGTTGTTGTGGGGGTCATATTTCCCAAACCCACTATTGGATTTATCTCATATTTTTATATGTTTCTTGGGACCAAATTATGAAAAATATCAATTGTTGGATTGAGAAAATCTTTTCTATTTCAAAATTTATACATATTAGTTTGTGGGTCTATCCAGGAGACAACAAGAAGGTATGAGAATTTTTTTCCAAGGTTGTGTTTATTGGATGAAAGGAGTATGATATGTTTGGATAGGGTATAGAGAGTTTGAATAGAAAATTAGGGAGAAGGTAAGATTGTCTCAAAAAATTAAGGGTTATAGGGGAACCAATATCTAGTTGAGATCTAAGGTCAGGTTTAAGGAAGTTGATCCATTTGAAAAGGCTACTAGCTTTAAAGGTTGAATGTGAGTCTTGGGTAGATGATTGGTTGTGCTAATAAAATGGGTTTTTAGGACATGGTAAGCCATCCATGATATGACACTTTATGAATTTAAAATGAAGGTTTAATTCTTGTGTAAAGATATGATGTTTGGAAGGCACTAGGTGTACTTGGGTAGCCTAGAAGGGAAGCCTTGAGGGGAATTTTGTAAAGAAGAAGTTGTTACATTTTGAATAGATTGTTATCTGATATGATCAAGGAGGTTACCATCCACCACATTTGCATCAAGTGGTATTAGAGTGTAGAATATTCTTTAGGAGAGGAGGAGAAGGCAAACTAAGTTTTTTGATGACTTAGAATGCCTTGTCGAACCTTGAAGTTGAATTATCCTTTAAGAGTATTCCAAGGTGGTGATTCAAGGTTGGATGGATCTTAGTTTGTAGATGAAGTAAGATTGATGGGTAAAATATGTTGAATCCATCATGAATATAGATTTTGGGACTCATGGATACTCACACTTTAGAACACAATGCAGATGTATGGGTAAGGTTTGCAAAATGGTCATTTCCAGGAGTTCATTTTTCAATTTTGTTTTAGTTGAGATGGTTGAGAAGTTGAACCTACAACAAATAGTGCATAGAAGACCTTACATGGTACAAGGATTGCATGATAGACACCAAGTTGAGGTTAGAAAGCAAGTATATGTTCCTTTTAGCATTGGAGCCTATGAGGATTCTATTTTATGTGATGTTATTCCATTGGTAGGATGGCATTTGATCCTTGGGAGGGCATGGCAAGTAGAGAAGCATACATTATATGATGGGGCATTGAATAGTTATGCCTTCAAGCATGGAAGAAGTCACATTATACTAAGATCTTTGAAAGAAGAGGTAGCATCATGGAGGATGCCAACAATTTTTTAATTTGAAAGAGTGGGGTTCCTAGGAAAAAGGGAACAAGAAGAAGATAAGGTGGATAGCAAGATAGCATTTGATTTGGTATATCAGGCCTATAATAAGGTACAAGGAGTTGTGGATCCAATAAAAATCCTAGAGGAGAGAATAGTGGATGAGCAAGGTTTATATGAAGAGCCAAGAAAGAAAGTAGAGAAGCCTATGAAGGTGAACCAAGAGAAATCAAGGTATGAAGATGATATGATAGTGAGGATGGTGATAGGTGAGTCACAAATGGAAGAGGCTCAAAAGGATGAAAAGATAGGGATAGAGGTGAAGATTTTGAAAGATCCTAAGGTAATGAGTGAATGTATGGGTGGAGATATCCAAGTTGGGACAATCATCTGTCCCTTATATGCTACTGCGAAAAATAGAGAAGATAGGGCTATTAAACAAGCCATAGATGACATGTTTGAGTGTCAAGAAGGATGGCATAGGTAAGATGAATTGAAGGAGGTCTCAAGGATGATAGGGACCTTGGAGGTTGAAGAGTTAAAACTCTTGAAGAATGATTTGGAGGAAGTAGCCACAAGTGGGCATAAGAAGATGAAGAAGAGATTGGTATGGCCTATCAAGAGGCTTGTTGAAGAGAGGAAACTACTAAATAGTGGACCCACTAAGAGGGTACAATGAATTGATGGTGAGGAGGCTAGTTTGAATATAAGTGTTCATGGGGAAGAGATAGATTTGTGGAGTGAGTTAGAAGGCATAGTTGAGTAATGGAAAGAGAAATGTGGAATGATGAGTGAATGCCTAGAATAGGGGCATGAAGGAGCACATCGTCATTGAGAGACCTTGGAAACTGATCTTTCTACTAGGATAGAGAACTCACAAGAAGTGTGGGAGTAGATAAGGGAAGTGTTGATAGCAATAGATGAATGAGTGTAGCACCAAGCATTTTTTTTGGTTAAAGATTTGATTGGTTTTTTTTCTAACATTTTCATGAAAGGTTTGCAGTAATTCTATATTGTTCTCCATGCAAGTACTAAGGTTGTAGACATCTATGAGATGGAGAATGCAAGTGTGTATGCTTGGCACATGATACTTGTTTGTAGGTTACATTGACATATAAAATCCTCAACAAGAGGTGGAAAAAGACTAGAGGAAGAGGAAGAGAACTACCCAATCCAAAGAGACTTGGATTGATTTGATCCTTGGGAGTATGGTGCAGGGCACCTTGGCAAAGGCATGCAATGAGAGTCATGTAGACTCATGAAGGAAAAATGGTTTTGATATATCTAGAGTTGAATGTAATTGAATCTATAATCCATTTTTTAGTTGACATATTTGGATGTAATAAGCCTAAATCTATAAAGGCTTGTCATAGTGCTTAAGGGTATTAAATGGACAAAATGTACCTAAAGAGCTAAATTGTAACCAACTTGTAAAAGTCATTTAACTAATTTTTATGGTTGGGTAGAGAATATCTGGCCTTGAAAGGCTTTATAGAGGGGATGTAGCCATTATTAGATATTATGGAGAGATGCTGGATACCGGGAAAAGTATTGGAGTGAAGTTTTAATCAATAAAACTAAGTCTATTCTCTGCAATTTACTCTTTATTCACACTACAAGTACGAGACAATGAGTTGTAGTAATTTTTTTTAATGTAATCTTAATGTAGGAAGGATGTAGAATGTGACATTAGTTATATCCCACACTCCCTTCCATTCTTCTTATCGTTTCATTGAGTTTTTGGTGAAGAATATTAGATTGGTGTATAAAAACCGGTGACTAATTAGACATAGTCAACCTTTTATTATTTTGAAGTTCTTAGAATTTTGAATCTCTCCCACCCTTGGGAGAGGATGAATATGTAATATATTCCTATTTCATACTTATCTTATGCAGGGGATTTGAGAAGAAGTGGTTGAAGAACTACAAATGGTTGTACTGAAGTTTGCTCACAAAGAACATGGTCTGATTTGGAACCAGTCACCATAGAGTGAATTCCCTTAATTTTGGGGGATATGTGGTGATGGATTGTTTTTTTATGGATCCATAATGATGCATTCAATCAGTTTGAGTGGTCTAGAGAATGATTGAATGTGAAAAAGGGGTCTATGATAGTCACTGAGAGAGAGATTTTGTCACAAAAAATTGGGTGTTGTTGCGGAGGTCATATCTCCCAAACCCACTGTTGGATTTCTCTCAAATTTTTATATGTTGTTTGGGGAAAAATTATGCCAAATATAAATGGTTGGATTGATAAAATATTTTCTATTTCAAAATTTATAGATATTATTTTGTGGGTCTATCCAGGAGACAACAATAAGGTATGAGAATTTGTTTGCAAGGTCGTGTTTAATGGATTAAACGAGTATGGTATGCTTGGATAGCTCCTAGAGAGGTTGAATAGAGAATTAGGGAGAAGGAAAGGTTGTCTCAAAAAATTAAGGGTGATAGGGGAACCAATTTCTAGTGGAGATCTAAGGTTGGGTTTAAGGAAGTTGATCCATTTGAAAAGGCTACTAGCTTTAAAGGTTGAATGTGAGTCTTGGGTAGAAGATTGGTTGTGCTGATAAAATGGGTTGTTGGGACATGGTAAGTAGGCCATGAGAATAATTTTAATGAATTTTAAATGAAGGTTAATTCTTCTATAAAGATATGATGTTTTGAAGGCACTAGGTGTACTTGGGTAGCCTAGAAAGGAAGCCTTGAGGGGAATTTTGTAAAGAAAAAGTTTTTAAATTTTGAAGTAGATTATTATCTGATATGATCAAGGAGATTGCCATCCACCACCTCTGCATCACTTAGGGTTAGGTATGAATCTATGATTGAGATTCATTCATCTTTCTCGCACAATTATTTCCATTTTTCTTGATTGGTTGCATGTTCTTTCCATTTTTTTGATTGGTTGCATGCTGATAGATTCGATCTTATCTTTTAGATCCTTCAAGATTCATCTTGAGTCAACTCAAAAAAAATTTACATTTGAGTTTGTGAGGGCACAAACACTTATGTTGATTCTATGTTACTCAACACTTACTAATTGCTGATGCTTGGCACATATAGGAATTATGTCTTGCTTGTCTCCTATAGTAACTCTATCTTTCTTTTCATCGATAGGAATTCTATGTTGCTCAGCGCCTATGGTTTACTCGGCACATATACTAGCTTGGCATCTATTTTCACTTGGCACTTAAAACTTACTTTGCACTTGAATAACTTGGCACCTATTGAATTTTTGGCATTGCACATATTGTAGCTTGGCATCTATATTATACTCGATATCAACACAAAAATGTGTTAAGTGTGTTGACACTCAATTGTCAAAACCAATTTGAGACCAACAATCTCCCCCTTTGACACGAGTGTCAAAAAAACTTAACTAAACATTATGAATATGATCTCTATGAGTATAATATACATCTTATTTAGCATATGCACCAAATTTCAAAACTATTCAAAATTTTGTGAACATACCTCAAAATTGTAACTCCCTTTGAGCTGGTGTTCCATTTTTGTATCCAAAACTCCTTATGTTGAATTTGACACATGTTGTTTCTAGGATTTTCCTTATCATTCAACCTTATCTTTCCTATTCCATCTGCTCTATTTTTACTCCCCCTTTCACACATCTTACCTTGTAGTTTTTGTATCCTTTTGGCTTTATCTCCTTATCTCTCCCTTAGTTTTATCTTCTCCTCAAAACTCAAAATTTTATTATCTCTCCCTTTTTGACACTTATGTCAAAGGGTTCTATAAATTAATTGAATACTTAGCCAGAAAAGATTTTTTTACCTCCATTATGGTCTTCAGAGTAGTATCCCAATTGTCTAATACAATTTCTATTGCTTCAAGCTGGATGGTTGTGTTTTCTGCAAGGTTTACTAGGCATTCCAATGTAGAAAGATTGGGATCTTTCTTCAAGACATTCTTTGCATAGGCTAGTTCTTTGTGCAAAAATTCCATGTGACGAGTTATGATAGACTGTATTTGTATTAACTTTTCTAGTCTCTAGTGTGAAAATTGATGGATCAAATAGTTTGGAGTACAATGAGAATATTTTCTCAAGTACTTCTTTGACCATTTCTACCTTCTTTTCCAGCTCCACCTGTAACAGTGCTATCTCACTTGATATGCATTCATTCACCTTTATTTATAATTTCTTTTCAGACCATTCTAGTAATTTTGTATTTGTGTCTAGTTCTTCATTTTGTACCTAGTCCACTATACTCACTAATTGCTCCATTATGGTCTTGGTTACATCAGGTACTTGCAAGCTGAATGCATCTAGAAAGATTTTGCTAATTTCAATCAAAGCTTGCCTTTGCCTATACTCATTTTTGAGTATCTCGTATTTCTTCTTCTTCTCTAGTGCCTCTTGCACTTCATTAATCTAGTCTATGTTCATAGTTTTATAGTCATACTTTGGAATGATTATCTCATCATCAAGAGCAGGGTCTCCATAGTGAAGTACCCTTGAAACCTTAGTAGAGCTTGAGCCTAGTGCTGATATCTGAAGTGGTACTACATCAGTGCTCAACTACTATGTTGTTCCTATGGGAGTCCCTATTGTAGACAATTATATTGATTTTTGAATTGCCTCTTGTTCTTTCTCTTTATTTCTCTCCTTGTCCTCTTAAATTTTTCCTTGATCAATAATTATGATCTGAGGTGGTGCACCTTCTCCTTGTTCTATAGGAACAAAGATATCCTTCTATCCTATTTTCTCCTTTGTTGTCTCCTCGATAGTTGAAGTCACTATGACTATGGAATCAACCCTAGCTAATGCATCTTGTGCTACTTTCTCTTGTGGTTGTCCACTTATAGCTATTAGTGTATGTGAAGGTGGTTCTTTTGGATTCACCTTCTCCTTTTTAATCTTAGCTACAACTTTTCAAAGTTCCTCCACACTCACCAAGACTAGATTGGTACATAGTTGTGATAGTAAAGTAGTCTGGAGAAGGATCTCTCTAAGATCCTCTATAGTCAGTGGGTTTATGTTCTGACTAGAGGTGTTAGGAACATCCTTTACAATTACTATTTTTGCAAGTGTGGAAGTTACATGTGGAGGACTTGGTGGTGCCAGTTTTGTGTCTTGCACACTCTATTCCTATTGCTGCTCCTTAGTAGTTGCCATATCAACCTTTTGTGTTTCATTCTCCACTATAACTTCTTCCTTTCCTTTCTCTATTTCCTCCTCCTTATAATTTTATTCTTCCTCTTCATTGTTTCTACCCTCAAAGGGGTCTGCTTCTTTCACTATTGTCAGCCCATAAATCAATTTCTACATTTGTGCGGACTTCTTCATAACATCCTCAATTTTATTGTACAATATGTTAAAGGCTCTATACTTGGGTGAAAATTTTCTCCCATGCTTCTTATTAGCCTTTATTATTTGGCCTTTTGTGAGTGTAGGCATCACACAGGCCAATGTTGACTCTCTTATTTCCTTTTCCATGTTTAGGAAATAATGCCATTTATTTCTACAATAGAGTATAACTCAGGCATAGTATTATCTAGTTCAAGTGGAGTATTCTTGAACTTTTTCATCATGGTTTATATTGATTCTTTCACAATGTTTTGCTCCTCTCTTGTCAACTTATTGAAATCAATGCCTTTAAGCCCTCACAAGTTTGCATTGTCCCTAATGCTATCACATGTGTTCTCTAAATTAGATTTTGTGGTGTGACTTACCACTCTAAATTGGTTATTATCATCAGACTCATTTCTCTCCTCATCTGACTCTAGAGGTACCACATATTTTCTTCTTTGCTTCTTCTCTACTAGTCCTCCTTGCTCTATGGCTTTCTTCTTTTCTTTTTCCTTGGCCACCTTTGTTTTAGCCCTTGTATCTGTTCTAGTGGTAGGTTTTTCTAGGCTTGGCTTAGCTTTCTTCTTGCCTTTAGGCTGATCAGCAAGTTGTTTCTATACTTTCCTATTCTTAGGCTCTACCTTAGGTGCTTCCTCTTCTTCCTCAGCACCTTCCTATTCTTCAACATCTTTAGCCATTCCTTGGGTTAGTGCTAGTGTCTCCTGCCCTTGTTCCTCTTCTTCTTCTTCTTCTTCATCATCTTCTTTTTTTTTTTCTGTAGCCCCTTCTTCAAATTTAGCCTTGAGCTTCTTCACTAATTTATCCTTTTTCTTCATTGTTGAACTAGTCTTTAGTTCCTTATCCACCTTGGATTTGACAACATCATAAGTGCCAAAGTGTTGGGCACTTTTATCTACTTCTTTTGCAAGAAATATTGTAATTGTTGCAGATGCCTCATCAATATTTATCTCATAACCAAGTGGCTTAAGCCATCTTACCCTTGATATGGCTTCTTGGATGTAGGTGTAATCAATATCAACAAGAAAAAAAATATTATTTATATGCTACTCCACAAGTGAGACTAGAATTGTAAGTCTCTGTTTCATTGATTTTTTGAAATCTTCAAAATAACTAGTCATGATAGTCTCAAAATTGGCTCCCATTTGTTCTATGTATTCATTCACCTGGGCTACTATAGACCTATTAGTTTACAAACTTATCTTTCCATAAGAGGGGAATCCATTCTATACATAGAAAAATATACATATCAAAATTGCTCCAAATTTACATTGAGCTCCATTTGTTCTTCCTATAGCTCCCAAATTCGGATTGATCTATTAGAGTTGCAGTTTAGCTAGATCATAAGTATGATCCTTTTTAACAAGTTTCTAACCAACATCCACTACAATATAGGGAACACTATTGAGTCTACTTGATTGGTAGAATTTATGAGAAATGACTCTGACAGTACAATCAACAAGAGGATTCTTAATGGTATCAATGGTCATGCCTCTCTTGTTCCACTTAGCTCCAGTATTCTTCTCAATAGCTTCTTTGGAGTCACTCCTTAGGGTTTGAGGTTGTTCTAGGGTTGGATACCCTATTACCCTATGAATAACCCTTTTTGATATTTTAACTGGCCCATCTTCTAACCACAAACTACCATCATGTATCCTACTTTACACAATTTTGATCCATTCAGTCGTAAACACTATGGGAAAATCTAGGGCACAGGTTAAGCCCTTCTTCTCAATGATTTGGAACTCTTCCTTAAAGACCCCATTTTAACACAATTTATTGTATGCCTCCCTAATTTCCATGTCTCCAATAGCACCAATCTTATAGTTATAGAATCTCCTAACATCTTGAACCATTACTACCATAGGAGGAATTATAGATAGGGCTCCAATAGGGTCATTTTTGTATGCAACTTCAAGGATAGGTTTGAAAACTAGTTTCTTAACTTCATTTGATACTAACTGGACTTCAAATGACTCTTTATCCTAAGTTTTTATAGAGTTGGAGGCCATTTCTTCAAACTAGGGTTTCAACAGAAAGAAATTTTGAAACTACATAGCTCAGTACCAGTATAAATACCCTAAATTCAAAGAAACTGTGCTGAGTTTGTGTTAAAATCTACTCAAATGCTTGAAAATTTTCTTGGAAATTGTTTTGCACTCTTCTCATTTTTTATTTTTTCTCGCCATGGTGAAACATGATTCAAAATGTGATCATATACCATCATTTCATAGCATTTAATTCTTAGTGCATTTTCAACTGTCCACTTGGCTCCTTAAGCAATTCTAGTTTACTCGGGTTCCATTGTCTTTTCAACACTTGGCATACACTAGAGTTTTCTAGTACTTGGCTTCAACTTGAATCTTCCTTCACTTGACATCCACTACTGACTCAACTACAACTAACCACCTGGCTTCTACTGACTTTGACAAACAACTCGACACACACTAGGATTTTACTCAGCTTGTGAAGGTAACTCGATAACACTTGTGAAAACTTGAAATTTTTACTTTGCATCTCTATTCATGCCTATCTTTCCTTTTTAGTACTTACTTGTCTTGGAACTGATGTATGATAAAGCATTTTATATCAGTTCCACATACCTTCTTTTGCTTAGTTGGATGGAGTGTGACCACTTGACCTTTTGGGTGAAGTGATCCCTTCATTGGATGTGCTACTTTGATCTTTCTTCTTCCATGTTTTATTCATCTCTTGTCTAATGTGTTCAACATCTACCCTACCATTTCCTTTGTTAAACTATGAGTTAGGTGCCTTTGACATTATTAGGAAATTCTTGATGATGTGTCTTGTCTTCAAAAAATTGAAGCATGTAGTTTGGCTCAACCATCTGCTATAGCTTCTAGTGAAATGTGTCCTTATGCAATTTTCAAGAATGTGTCCATACTCTTGACAGTAGTGGCGACTCTACTTGGTGTTGTAGTCCTAATTGTAGTGATGTCCATGATTATTTGACCTTGTTGGTTGATTAGGTGTCAACATAGGCTTTAATTTGCACTCAAAAGCTCTATATCCATACTTCTTGCAATTGTAGTAGTGATCTTCAAATATTGGTGTTCTAATAGTTCTAGTCCTATAGTCATGTGCTTGATGACCTTGCTTGTTGCACTTGTGATAGTGACCTATGTTCTTAGGTTTTTCATGCTAATTGGCATTATTACTCCTACACACATTAGAGGTATGTCAATTTATACCACAAAAATGAAAAGTGAGTTTAGTATTCTTACCTTTATCACTTCTTTCCTCTATAGTTTTGGATGATTCTCCTTTTTTACTGTTCATGTATCCTAATCCTATAGTGTCATTGCTAGATTTTGGTGATTTTAGTAGCTATTCAAAATAATTTATGGCTTTGTTAGGTTTTTTGAAGCTTTCTACAATTTCCTTCTCTCTTCTCAAGTCATTTTGTAGTTGTTCATTTTGCATCTTTAGTGTGGAGATCTCAATGTCCTTGACATTCAATGCATGATGTGCATTCATCATCTGGCTTAGGGTGTCCAACTACATATTGTAAATTTTTGCAAGCTCAATTGAATTTTCCTCCAATCTATTGGAAAGGTTTCTTTTATCAACTTCTATCATAGCCTTATCTTCAATGTCTCTCTTCTTTTGTTCGGTCACTTCACATAGCATCATGGCTTGTGATTCTTGTTCAATCTTGAGAGTTCTGATTTCTTCTACTTGAGCTCTATTCTTCTCTCTCAGATCTAATATTTTTGCATCAAAATCCTTGGAATCTCCATCAGAAAATACTTTTGAGGTGTCAATCACCTTGTACTATGTATCATTCTCAGCTATGGCAATCTCTATTCTTCTCTTTAAGGATTTCCTCAATTCTTCCCTAGCTTCTTCCAGAGAGTGTAGAATGAGATGTATCTCAATTTCCTAGTTCTCTATGATCTTCCCAAGTTTTTAGACTTCCATTTCTAGATCTTTTTCTCTAAGATGTAAGACTTCTCCTTGTGAGAACTCAGCTTTGATACCAATTGTTGGAATTTACAAATGGAAATATTCACTTCTGAGAGGGGGTTGAATCAAAAGTAAAAAACTTTAACCTATAAAGCTATTTAACTAAAATCAATAAATACATGTAACATCTCTAATAAACATGAAAGTAAAGACATGCATGAAAATAGATAACACAAGATTTGATCACCTAGAAACCGTCCAAAATGAGAAGGTAAAACTGGGGTGGGGATGACACCCATAGCTTATCATTGTAGCAATATGTAATTAGTTAAGGTTACAAATTTTGACCATCATCAATGATCTACCCTATGAAAGGCATGCACTGTTAAAGGCTCTTACACCCTATTAAAATTGACCGATGTAAATGACTTACAAACATTCACTTGGAATGTCACCCTGTTAAAGGTTTTACAAAATGGTTGTTGAACCAACCTATCATCATAGGATTTTCATTCTCCTAATAAAATGGTTAGAAAGTATAGTATAATGTGTTGATCTAATGACATATAATCTTCAATTACTGATTCTAGATCCTTCTTTTATCCAATCTGATCTGATCCTTCTTGATCTGATATAACTCCATTTGTAGTGTTGATACTTCATTCTGATAAATTGATTTTACAATGATGTTCTTCTTCTAAGTCTTTACATCCCTTTCACTTCACTAGAATTCTCTCATGCATTCCCATATGATACTGAATTATGGGGTTTCTTCCTCCTTAAAAAGGTTTTGAGACTTAGGGTTAGTTATGAATCTACGATTGAGATTCGTCCATCTTTCCTACTCAATTCTTTCCATTTTTCTTAATTGGTTGTATGTTCTTTACATTTTTCTAATTGGTTGCATGTTGATAGATTCAATATTGTCTTTTATATCCTTCAAGATTCATCTTGAGTCAGCTCAAAAATGGTTTACATCTAATTTTGTGAGGGCACAACCACTTATGTTGATTTTGTGTTACTCAGAACTTACTGATTGTTGATGCTTAGCAATAATAGGAATTATGTCTTGCTCGGCTCCTATGATTTTCTCAACACATATACTAGCTTGGCATCAATTGTCACTCCGTACTTGAAACTTTCTTGGCAACTAAATAACTCAGCACCTGTTGAATTTTTGGCTTAGCACATACTATAGCTCAACATCTATATTATAATCAACATCAACTTATAAATTTCTTAAGAGTGTTAACACTCAATTTTCAAAACCAATCTATGACCAACAATTATTTGCATGTTTATCTTCATCATTTTTGTATTTTTTTTTGTTTTTTCTTTTCTTCATCTAGATTTCCAAATCATTCTGCACAAACCCTTGGAATTTATTTAAATGTTCCTTCAATGCTATAATTTCCAAATGGACTACTTCATCTCCTATATATTTTATTTCACTATCTACCCAAAAATGTGAATGATCTTTTAGAGTTGGCTTAGCTATGACAAAAAATGATGATTCCTTTTGTTTCAACTCATTTGAAAATTTTATACTCCCTAATCTACAATCTATCATGGATGCTAGAGTTGCAAGATGACATCTTCCCTATATTATAGGATAACCTACATCTGTCTTCCTACATTTTAAGACCAAGAAATCAATAGGATAGTCCCAAGTCTCAATAGCCACTATTATATCTTCTAGGCTTCCTTCTAGTTTGGTAGTAGAATTATCAGGAAACATTAGTAAAATTGATGTTGGTTGTATATTTGTAAACCCCAATGCTTCTATAGTATTAGTTGTAATAATATTGATAGAAATTCCTAGATAAATCAAAACATTGATCATTTCCTCTCTTCCAATCTTTAAAGTAATCATAGGATTTCTAATATAGGGTAACAAAGGGAAAACTAGGGCTAATGGCTCACCCAGATCTCTGAACCACCTTGCAAGAGTTAACACAACATAAGCAAACATAAAGAATAGAAACCAAAGGAGGAACAAGAGTAAAATAGTTTCATTGATTCTTCAAATATTCAACATACATGCCTAGCTATAAGGCCTTCTAAGTTATGACCAAATAAAAATACATTCAAATCCAAGATCTAGTAGCAAATTCACACTTTCCAGTTCTGCTCTCAAATCATCTCCTAAAACTCTTAATTGTGCTAGCTCCTAGCCTAAGCACTCTATTTATACTAGCCAAAATGGCTTATAGATAATTCTAGAACATTAAGAATCCAAAATTTTGCTCTCATCAAATATTAAATGAAAATAAACCTAACATTAAATACATGAAGAGCCACAAGGTAGCCAACAACAACAATTAACTATCCTAAAATTGATGTCCCAACAAAATCATGATATCTCTTAGCTATGATTGTGTTAGTACTTTCTGTTTGAATTTTTGGTAGATATCTAGGTCCTCTACAATTCCTTAAGTGCAAAAATTCTAATTCATTAAGGAAAAGTGTGCATCCATTCAAAAAGTTGAGCACAGGAAACTATTGCACAAAACTGAGAGAAATCGATGTTCTGGGAGAATTGCCATCTCCAAAAATATAAAGAGTTAGGAATTATGCGTTATAAAATAGATATTTTTCTAGGTCCTATTCAATCTCTAAAGTTCAAATCCCTTCATTCATTATGGAAAATTAGTTACATGATCTGTAACAATCAACTAGAAACCAGAAAAATGTAATTTTAGTAGAACCCAATTTAGCAACAAGATAAAAACTAGAAACATGCAGGATAGTAGTGTAACCCAGGATGCTCTTGCATTAATTTCATTGATTACCATAATTATTTGGTAATAATATTTTTCCCAATACATATGTAATATTAGCTCCTATCTGGATGATAGGAGACATTTTCTTCTTCCTTCTAGGTTTTTTTTTAATATAGGGCATTTTAATTAGATTGTTAATTTCAGGAATATCTTTAATGGCATGTAAAAGTGGAATTTACATGTTGATCTTATTTAATTTATTTATTATTTTAAAATACATTATATCACCATGACCTTCACTGGAGTTTTCTAGAGCTTCTTATTGCTTCTTGAATCTTTTAGGATGTGGAACTTTCTTCAATTCTGTTTGTTCCATTTGGGGTTTTTCATTATAGAGTTTCTCAATCCATGAGATCTCTCCACTTACCAAGGTTTGATAGGAATGGAAGAAGGAATAATCCTATTCCTTATTAAAATGTCATTAACCTCAATAAATTTAAGACCATCATGACTAGTATCAATAGAATTGGTTTGTTTATTCTTTGGATGAGGGGGGCCACTGAGGTTGATTTTTTTGACAATTAGCTAATGAGGATATGTAATTGTTTTCATTTATGGAAACACATGAAATACATGACTACAAGAAACTTTGGAAATAAAGATACTTAGATTTTGGTATACAAAAAATTGTCTAAGTATGGATTTGGTATACAATAGTGTATTATTTTGCATATAACTTGTTGCTAACATCATATTCTGACTAGCAAAGTTAGATGGAGATTTTATACATGTTGATAATGACGTGTATAACCTAAAAAGTCTTTAAGGACTATAAAAAAAAATATGTTCATGTTTTAGCAATAAAACAAGACAACAAAATTAAAGGAAAGCAATTATTTTGTTTACAAAATAATTACTTGTGCAATTAGGGTCGACATCCTAGATGTTTACTCTAAGTTGGAAAAGTGAATTATGCTCTTAGCTGACCAAGCAATAGTTTGTGTAAAGGCATGGTATTTGTGCAAAAGATGTCTTTCAAATTCAAATGTGCAATTCTGATAGTGTGATATCTTGGAAAAGTTGTGTTGAGAAATTGTATGTGAACTTTTGTGAAAGAAATATATGCAAATTTTGTGAAGATACTTTGTGATTTGAGATCAAATTGAGAAAGAATCTTTATTCTAGAAGTTCAATTACTTGTTTGGGTAGTGAGCTCTTCTTATAATTGGAAGTGCATGTTTACACAATGGACCCATCTTGCATCTATCGTACTACAACTCCTAACAGGGTTTGAATCTCCTAAAAAGGATTCAAAGTCTCTTAACAGGGACTCTCTATACTAAATTTTCTTATTGATTCCTAATAGGGTCCATCCTCTAACAAGGAAATTATATATAAGTATATTATCTAGTGGGTATCATCCCCACACCCTTGGCCAGGGTTTCCCTAGTTAACAAAATATGGGTTTATGAGTTATCTTTGTGCATGGTTACTATTGCTATTCAACATTACTTTATTACTTTGTTATGCATGGTTTAAAGTTAACAATAATATCTAGTTGGTGACTAAAGCTTGTAAATTACTAAATCAACCTCCCCCCTCAGTAATTCTTATTTCTAACAATTAGTATTGGAGTTTATTTACTTAGAAGAGGCTTAACCACTTGAGTAAGATCCCTATGGATATGGAATAGTTGATGTAGAACCTTGAAGATGTACTTGAACAAATTGATCTCCTTATTGAAGAAAGACATAAGTTGAAGGAAAAATATGAAGACTATAAAGTATATATTGGATAATTGAAGGATAATATTAAAAATCTCAAATCTGAGCCTAAACCTACTAAATTTGAAACTAGTGATGATGATTATTCAAAGCTAAAGATAGAGTATAAGATCTTGAAGCATGAATTAAAGATTACAAATTTGAAGTTAACTTTGAGGGGTGATCCTAGAAAAATTGAATTTGATTTGAAGATTGAGAATGCAGATCTTAGAGCAAGTCTAGCAAAGAAGACATCTAAGTTTGAACCATTGAAAGAAGATCATGAAGAACTTTAGAGATACAATACCATTATTAAAGGTGAATTAACTTAGTGTAAGAAACAATTTGACAAGCTTTATTCTAGTAGATAAAAGCTTCATGGTTCAATGTCAATACAGAGACCTACTTATGATAAGACTAGTCTTGGTTATCTATTTAATATGTCTACGAAGAAACCTAAAATTAGATCATATCCAAAAGAAAAAGATAAATTTGATGATAAGATTGAATCTAGTCAATCTTCTCATAAAACCAAAGAAGTTGGACAAGACAAGGAAGTTGATATTTTTGATGAACCAAAGCAAGTGGAATCTCCTAGGGAAAATAGGAATGAATTTAGACGTAAGTGATTTTCATGTAGTGAAATAGGTCATATGAAAATAGATTGTACAAATAATCCATTTAAACATGTTAACAATTTTTATTGTCATAATTTTCATGGTATGGGTCATAAAGCAATTCATTGTAGGAAACCTAAGTATGATAATGATAGAAGGAATAGTAGAATATCTAAAAATACTAACCCTATAGATAAAAGAAGATATAATGAAAGGAAATTGAGAGAAGTAAGATCTTATGAAGATAGAATATAGATTGTGTGTTATAAGTGTAACAAATTTGGACACATTGCTCAGAATTGTCATGCACCTAATGATTAGTAGAATCCTAGAAGTAGAACTCTAGTATGTCAGTTATGCAACAACTTTGGACATAAAACAAATTATTCTAGAATGGATAGAAACTTTAGAGATAGAAGGAACAATGGAAGAAACTTCAAAAATAGAAGGAATGATTGAAGAAACATAAAAAATGATAGAAGGAACCATGATAGAAGGAACCAAGCATATACAGACAAAAGGTATGAATGATCTTAAGGAAAATTTTGATGGTTGCATTAAGATACTAACAGTTTAAGGCTAATGTTCATAAAGATTTTTCTAGCAGACGAATAATTTTTTGGATAGTTTTTTGACATTTTAACCTTTGTCATTGATGTCAAAGGGGGAGAAGTACATAAGAAAATTGTAAATCAAGTAAAGAGAAGATAAAACTGTAAGATATGAAATCATATTGTAAAGGAGAGCATATGTAAGATGGACAAATTGCAATAGATGTAATGCCAATGTGTTATTTATTTTAAGTTTTTGATACTTAACCAATTTTCCCTATTTTGTTGCCATCAATGCCAAAGGTGGAGATTGTTGATAATTGGCTAATGAGGATATGTAATCTTTGTCATTTATGGAAACACATGATGTACATCCTTATAGGAAAACTTAGAAATAAAGATACTTAGCTTTTGGTACACATAAAGTTGTCTAGGTATGAATTTGGTATACAACAATGTATTGTTTTGCATATAACTTGTTGCTCATGTTATATTATGAGTAGAAAAGTTAGATGGAGATTATATACATGTTGATGATGATGTGTATAATAGTCGAAATTAGTATAGACTATATAGAAAAGAGATATTCGTGTTTTACCAATGAAATAGGACAACAAAATTGAAGGAAAGGAATTATTTTGTTTAAAAAATAATTACTTGTCTAATTAGGGCCAACATCCTAGATGTTTTCTCTATGTTGGAAAAGTGGATTATGGTCTTAACCAAACTTGCAACTTTTTTTGTAAAGGAATGGTATTTATGTAAAGTCTATCTTGCAAATTCAACTGTGCAATTGTGCTAGTGTGTTATCTCAGAGAAATTGTGTTGACCAATTGTATGCAAACTTTTGTGAAAGTGATATATGAAAATTTTGTGAAGCTATTTTGTGATATGAGATTGAACTAAGAAAGAATATTTATTTCAAAAGTCTGATTACTTGTTTGGGAAGAGAGTTCTTCTTGTAATTGGAAGTGCATGTTTGGGTAGTGGGCTCATCTTGCATCTATTGTACTACAAGTCCTAACGGGGATTCAAAGTCTCCTAATAGGGTCCATCCTCTAATAAGGAACATATATATCATTATATTATTTAGTGGGTATCATGTCATGCCTGACCACTACTTCAAATTTTTCTGCATATTAGGATCTTGTTGTTATAAGTTTCTTTTAGTTGTTATGTTTTTATTTCTATAGAACTTGGTTATATTACTGTTCTTTGGAACACATGACTTATGCTGAATGTATTTTCTATTTAGAACTATTTTATTAGAAGTGAATGTGATTTAGGATTTTATGATTTCAAACTGGCATATTAATGATTGCATGTTGATAGGGTATCAATTATGTTTATTATGTTTTAACTCATTTAAACTACATTCTGTGTTTGAATGCTTTGGAAAGAAAGTAAATATATTGTATGTTTAACTTGACATTTCAAATGATTTGAATGTTAATATGTTGTATGTATTGAGATCTTGTCATTATATTTTTGTATGTGTGACTGAGAAGGGATTGGATTATTTCATTGGATTTATTTTCAGTATAGCATATAGGCATATGCTCTAAAGGGATTAGATTCTTCTAAATACTTATATCCTTAAGTTGATTTTTTTTACATGACTCATATTAACTTGTTACTTAAAAGAACCACAATTTGTATTGCATATATATATATATATATATATACTTTTTATTAAAAGGGCTAAATATCCTAAGTTGAGATGGGTATAAACATTTTCTATTTTAAAAGGGTTTAATTACCTCTTAAGTATCATGTAACCCTAAACAGGTATTGAATGCCATGAAAGAGGAAATATATTCATTGTGTTGAAAGCCAAATTCATGGCGATGGTTTTGACATAGCTAAATACATGGCTTTATGATACTTGATGTGTATTGAATGCTTGTTATGAGGAGTTATGGCACTTAAGGTTTGGTTGGCCATATCTTGTTACGAGTTGGATTTTTTGCAAAATTTGGGCCAAAAACTTGGCCGCATCACTCTGTTTGGCTTAACATTTGTGATCTTGTTGTTGAGGTATCAGCATAATGAAGGGTGTTGGTTGGAAGGGAAACTTGCATATTTGGTTAAGCTTGATGGAGTTACTCATCAGAAGTTATCTGTTGTTATTATTGGGTTCTTCTACTTCACTCCATTGTGAAGTCATTTGCAAGTTATATGTGTAATCTGTGTGAAGATTGTTACCAATTTTGACTCGGCTTTTGGGGCTTTGGCATCGAGATTAAATTGTAGAGTATTTTCCATCTTCAATATTCACGTAGGGGCAATTTCTTACCCTACTCTCTCTCTTTTTATGATTACATTTTGATATCGATTAGCATGTTGCAAATGGTTATTTGTTTTTTTTTCTTGATGTGAATTTTACACTCAAGGATGGATATATGCAGAGCATGGCACTATGGGCAATGCTTAGCCCTGTATATATCCACCTTTGAATGGGAGTTATGGAAATATTGTTTTAGGTGTTGTTATATGTATATTTAATTGGGCTTTGCCCCAAACATGTGTTTTACACCGAGTTAAGCCTGTGAGAAACACATGGTTGTGGTAGTTACCTTGCTAGCTATTGTGATATAACAAATATGTTTTGGGCTTTCAAAGAGGCAAGCTTTGTGAGAACCCATATCTCAAAGCTCATTTGGTTTTCTGCAGCAAATAGGTGAGAGGTTTGGCCTCAGTCATGAGTTTGCTTTATATTATGGGTTCATGACCATAGTCGAGGGCAGAGGCATTTTGTCGAATAGTTAGTATGAAACCAAAACAATGTTGAATTTACATGTTATTAGCATAGCATCTTTTATGGTTATTGAAATGGTTGAAAATTTCCATGTACAACAACCAATACACTGTCTGAACATTGTAGTATGGTTCGAATTCCTTTGTAAAAGTTACAAGATGTTGCATAAACTAGTATTAGGTTAGTTTGTGTTGCATCTTTTTTGTTAGTAAATTAGAGATTCTAAATAGTAAATATGTTGTCCATGGATTAGAACTTGCAATTTGGCAATTTGGTAATGAGTTTGTATGAACACTCGGTATCATCGATTATGTTCTTTTTGTTTTGAAACAACAACAGAGCTAAAAAAATTTAGTTAACTATACACTATTGGGAATTGTTAGACATGATTTTATTTGATTTGTTTTGAAGCATTTTAGATATGCCAATAGTATTTATATTATGATGAAAATTATATGTGTGCAAATTGGAATCTATTATTCTAATGATGTTTTCTATCCAATATTGAATTGGAAATTGTGTTCAATGGAAAAGATAGATTTATAATATATGTGTTTGATGATATATCATTCAAAGCAAGAATATCATATGTGCATTGTTTTATTGTCTTCGTCATTTCAAAGGATAAGTTTAGTTTATTATAATAGTAGGAATAAGTAGTATAGTACTACGACTAGTAAATATCATTAAACCGATGTAATAGTTTAGTTATATTTACGAGATCATAATATTGTAATATTTATTTCTATTGTTAAAATAACCTAAGTTTACTTTCAAATCTGGCAGTAGAAGATGAGATTTTTAAAAGATGAAGAATGTAATATCATGTGAAAACTGACTGTTATTCGTTGCATGTGCATTCTTAGAATATCTGTTTGATGTGTATTTTAAGGATAGCTGTAATGAACATATATCGAGGTGGCTGAATATCGATTTATCCTATTTATTTAATTAATTTAGTGATAATTTTAAGATAAATTAGGTGGGTTAATTACATACATAAGATAATTGGCCTTACCTATGACTTAAACCAGTAAGGTTAAGTACGGAGAACAAGGCAAGTCTCTATTTCATCATTTCATGAGTACCATAAAGAATTCCACTATGTGTTGTCTATGAGCTTACCATATGCGGATGCAATATCTTAGTACCATAGTGATGACACCTCAGTATATATATGATTCATTTACTGGTTATTCTTAGTGCGAGTTTAATTTTACATTGTTAAGAAGATGGTTACTTCTTGCATATTAATTTTAGAATTGCACTATGTTATGTGGTTTAGATATCTGCATTATGGTTTTACATATGTTTATTCTAACATGTATGCAGGTGGACTACGCTTTTTAACTCAGTATGTACTGAGCCCTCTCTGTGTTGTGTTGTATTTTTGTGTGTGTTTTAGGTGTTTCAAGTTGATTAATAAGTAGCTAATGATGACTATTGAAGTTACTTCTTGAAACAGAATTTGATACTTGTAGAGTCCATATGTTGGACATAAGCATCTAAGAATGATATTGTACTTCATTATTGTACTAAACTCTTTATGTGTTAACATCAAAATGGAAACTTATTTGGATGATATCTTCTTCCATTTTGAGATTTACAAATTGAGAGTGTCTCAATCATTGTTCTTATTCTTGTAACAGATGATTAAATAAAAAAAATATTCTATGGTTCTTTATGCTCATTCGTGGTTTCCTAGTTATTGATTTTTTTAGTGTAGCATTACATATCATTACTTTATTACTCTATTATTTATGGTTTAAAGTTAAAGATAATATCCAATAGGTGACTAAAGTTTATAAATTATTGATTCACCTACTCATTTGATTTATTTGACATGTTGTTATTATTTGTTTCCCATTTTTTGTTAATGTTATGATTTTATTTCCATGGTTGGTTCTAATTTTGATTAGGTTTCCATTGATTGTGTTGATTTTGCTAAGGAGGTGGATTTTGTTGCCATTGAGTTTACAACCATTGCTTTTATTTTTATGGAGGAGGTTCTAAAGGCATATTTGGAGGTAGAATGTTTTGGTTGATCCAACAAGGATTTTTCCAAGCTTTCTAATTATTCCATGCATTTTTATTGTTCCAATTATTCCTATTTCCAAATTGTCTTTGATTCTCTAACCTACATAATTCAAATCCTACTCTATGTCCATCATTTTTATTATCTCTTGTACAATTTATGACAATAATTTATAGGTTCTAGTATCATAATATCCATCACATATGGAAAAGTTTAAGTATTTTATAATGGGCATTCCCTTGGTAAATATTTCACCTTACATTTTGAATAGTAAATAGCCAGTGGTTTAAAAAATTTCTTGTCCATTTGACTTGTCAACTACAAAAGAATATATATCTTAAGATTTTCTATCACCTCCATTACCTGGGATACATCAGGTTGTCCTCCTATTCTTCTAGAACCCCTAGTACCATGCCTAGCATGAGTATAATTTTGGTAGATATGAATAATCTCATCTAGGTTCAATTTATTGATATTATCTTTTTCCATAAGATTCAAGGAATGCCTTGAATTCTCATTATTTCCTTTCAAGAATATTGTCTTTGTAATATCCTCTGTTTTACCATTTTCACATCTTTTGTGAAATAAATAGATCCTATCAACATAGTCTTCTGATCTTTTATCCTCCATTTTCTTCATTCAGAACAACTCCTCTTTTCTATCTCTGAATTAGTAGTAATCCTAATATTTATCTAGGAATACACTTTCCATTTCATCCCAAGTTGTGATAGATTTAGGCCAAAGGTCCATAAACCATCTTAGAGAAGATTCGTTCAAAGTTGAGAAGTGTTTCAAATTTTAATGATTAGTAGTGTAATCATAGGTTTGACAAAGAACCTTCAACTCAAAGAGGAACTGATTAGGGTCTTCCAAAGTTTTTCATAAAAAATTGGGACATTGGCTATGAAAGCATTTTTCATTGGTGCTTCATCTTCCCATATTTTTATATCTATAGGATATTGAAATTTTATATCAAGTGGTTGACCATTAATATTACAGTCACCCTTTTTTTCCTAGTGTGGTTTTCGTGCACCTCATTATTGTTTTTGTGTTGTTCTTTGATTTCTTAATTAGTCTATTAGATTCAATGTGATTATCATCAATATCTTCTTCATAATGTTCTTCATTCAATTATTTAATATTTTCCTTCCTTTGATTATTCCTAAGAGAGAGGTATCATCAAAATTGATCTCTAGGTCATCTATATCATCTCATCAATCTTCAAAAGTCAAGATCCTTATAAATACAAACAATTATTACGGAACAAGTTCCTCAAACCATGTACATGTCACTGGTAATGATGCCAAAATGATGTACAATATTATTTCTTTGTCAAACTCCATCATTAAATTTTAATCAAACATCAATGAGTGCACGTATAAGGCTATCTCCTATAAGGATCTTTGATGTGACTTGTTATTTCTAGGGGCCTTTTACACTATAAAAAATGAGTAACTTTGAACTTTTAAGCTATCTGAAACTCTCTTGATCTATTCTAACCCTACTACAACAACAAAACCTAATAATATTATTTTTCTACAGTTTTGATCCTAAAATGGACTTTGAATATATTCCCTTTAGTTTCAACAATTTGAGATAAGAAATACAACACTCACTTTCTAAACTAACTGGCTTAGAATAACATTTTACCAAATAAAGAGATTCCTAATTATTTTACCAAAATAATTAATCTAAATTCTAAAATTATAAAATCCACAACTTATGTCTTTGAGAAACTAATCTACTTGTTAAAATATTTAATTCTTACTATGAGGAATAACAACAGTTCTAACCATAGAAAGAGTACGAACAAGTGTAATTGCTACTTTCACCCATCCACGATTAACAAATAATGTAATGATTCCTAAAATATTAGTTTGAGTATGATAAATTTCAAGAAATACAACCATATAAACTACCTTAAATATCCAAAGTCAAATTTTTTGAAATATGTTCCCATGCATGTACGTATAACACATAAATTTGATCCAAAATAAATCCTTTCTATTATCCAATCTTCAAATTAAAAACCAAGAGAACACTAGTACAGAATATAAGAGTAAGAAAAAAGTTAAATAAATTTCATGAACTTACATACTAACTAGATGACCAATTTGAAGAATAATTACTAAAGTCAACATTCTTAAAATAGGAGTAGCGATGGAATATTTATAGATGATTTTCCTAATTCAAATTCAAAAGCTTAATGATCTAAACAATGAGGATAAATAATCTAAAAGGAAAAAAAACTAGAACTTTTGTTGAATAGCCATAGAAGTAAAAGGAGAGATGGAACATGCGATTAGCTATTTGAAACACATATGAACATGTATTAGTGACTTAGTATTTCAAACTAAATAATTTGCACCTTTCTTACGCTATTCCAATTAATTACTTCAATCTTGTCATGACAATGTCTGTTAACTAAAAGTTTAAATTCTATCTTGTCATGACATTCAAAAATCATTATCTTCAAATCTGTAATCACCTCACAAATGGTAAAGCACAAAATATTCATTATAATGATAAAATTTACAAGATTTAATCAATACAATATTAGAAAAATTGTGCATTATCATTCGAATGTCAGCATTTAATTCTTCATCCAAAATCAACTTAAAGCATAAAAATATAGGTAAAAGTGTCTATTAGTCTATCAATTATATACATTTAATATTCAAAAAGACGTCTAATAGATGATTAACAACAAAAAAAAAAATGTATTTATCAATGTTCATTAATTCTATGTATGCTTCTTCTTCATGTATTCAGTTTAAAATGTAGGTTTGACATCCATTTGATAAATTTTGAACTTCTTGTACATAGCATAGGTAAAAAATGTTCATACTGCATTCAATCTTTAACAGGTGCAAAAGTCTCACCATAATCCATTACTTCTTCTTGAGCATATCCTTTACAAACTAGTCTTTCCTTATCTCTTACCACTTCTCAATTTTCATTCAACTTGTTTCTAAAAATCCATTTAGTTCATAGCACAATCTTATTTGTAGGTCCCAAGATTAATTTCCATGTATAATTCTTCTCAATATGATCAATCTCTTCATTCATAGCATTTATCCACTTCACATTTTCCAATGCAACCTTAACTATTCTTTGTTCAAAATTAGCTATTGAGCATGTACTATTTCTTATCTTACTTCTTTTCTATACTTCAATATTTCTCTCGCTAATGATTCTTCCTCATATATTTTTCTAATACAAATTCAACTCTCTAATTTTTAGCATTTTCTCAACTTGGTAAGGGTTCATCTTCATGATCGGGTTGTACTCTCTGGTGCTAAGGTAAATAAGTGAGTAAATCGAGTGATACTTTCCAATATGTGGTAGCTCTTGGTTGTAACTTAGGTAGTGTGTCTAGTGCCTTTTCATACACATACAAAAACTACTTGTAATCTTCAGGTTCCTTCTTTCATTCAACTTTGTTCTTCTCTACAAACTCATCAATCCTTACATTTTCACGTTCAATATTTTTGTTGGGAACTTTGTTCAAACATTTATAATAATTACTATGAGATGAGTAGCCATGAGATACAAATTCATCTCCATTTAAATCAAGTTCACCATTTCTTGCATCCTTGTGAATATAAAACCTACTTCTAAAGATTTTGAAATAACTTACATAAGGGCTATAACCATACCCTAGTTCATAGGGTGTTTTGTTTTTTCCTTTCTTGAATTGAACTCAGTTGAGAGTATAAATAATAGTACTAGTAGATTCTCTTAGAAACATTTTTGGAGCATCTTTTTAAATGATCAATATCTTTACACAATTAAAAATAGATCTATTTCTTCTCTTAGCAATACCATTCTATTATTTTTTCCTTGGTGTAGATAACTATATCTTAATACCATCCTACACAAAATATAGTGAATTAAATAGACATAAACTAACCAACACTATCAAATCTTAAAAATTTCAATGATATACCAATTTCATTCTCATCTCTATCTTTATACAATCTAAACATATCAAAATTATGTGATTTCATCTTCATAAACATAACAAAGATCATTCTAGAGTAGTCATAAACAAACATGATGAAATGTTAGTCACCATAATAACTTTCTATGCCAATAGGTCCACACAAGTTAGTAAGCACAACTTTGAAAACATCATTTGAAGTTTATGCCTTACTTGAAAAACTCAATTTCATCATCACCAAGCTAACATTCTTTACACATAGCATTGTATGGTTTTTGTACATTTGGTAAGCCTATAACATTTTTTCTTCTACACATCTTCACCAACTTCTCAAAGTTTCTATGATAGAACCTTCAATACTAGAACTATACATTTTTAACTTTAGAAAATTACATGTATAAATTGTAGGATCAAGATAGAATAAGTTACCTCTTTTTTGCATCCCATTTCAAACCAAACTTCCATCATCATTATCTATCTTGACTTTTCTATTCAAAAATTCTAACTTGAGACCTAGATTGTTCATCATTGCATCAATCCTTTCACCTAGTAAGCATCATCAAATCTGATCTTATTTTTCAAAATTATTAATCCTTTTCCTTTCAAAAGATAACATCATTACCTAGCTTAATAGTTCCACCATCATCAATTTCTTCAAATTTATCAAGCTTATTTAAGTCAACAATCATGTAATGTGAGCATCAACTATATATAATCCATCAACCATTCTTTCTAATATGTAAAATGAGGGCTATTTCATTCTTATACCTTTCTCCGTTGGGATCTTCCTCCATAGAAATACATACCATCTCAACTACTTTCTTTTCTTGACTAGTTTTGGATTCAATTTTCTCTTCTTCAATAATGTAGCATGATTTCTTCACTTTGTCTTAGTCCCTGTTCTTTGTGTACTTGTAATCTTTCTTGTAATTTTTTTCACTCTTACTTCTTTTAGGAAACTTAGCAGAAAAATGACCAACTCCTTTCACTTGAAAAAAAATAGGTGTAGTTTACCTTTTTATTTAACATTACATCTTGACAATCTTATTCCAACTAATTATTCAAATTCGTTAAGATCATCTTCAGCTTCATATTCACTTTCTTTCTTACTTTTCTTTTGCCTCTTTGATTTTCTAATGGTTACCAAAGATTTAAAATCATTTCCATGTATAACCATACTATTATTATAATTGATCAATTCAAATATATTTAACTAACCAACTAAACTCTCAAGTGTCAAAATAATAGCAAGCATAGCTATTAGATCTTGAATTGTAGAAACTTTGATACCATAAACAAATAGAAGAGTTTAAGAACTTTACTAAAAATTTCAATTTCACCGATAATTCCTCCAATAAATTTGATTGCACTTACAATTTCTTTGATTCAATTCATGTTAGAAATAATAGTCCACCAAGATAACTAAGTGAGGGAGAAAGGGGGGGGGGGGTGGGTGAATCAGTTGTCTAGTAATTAAAACATTTATCTTCCTTCAAAAAACTTAACCATTGAAAAAAAAAAAATAGAAACTATAATAAAATTCACATAGATAATTACACGAAATATATTGACTAGAAACCCTTGATTAGAAAGAAAGCCCCAGTAGGAATGATGCCCACAAGATGATGTATTCAGATAAATATTCATTTTTAGAGGATGGACCCTATAAGGAGTCTATTAAAACATTTAGTACATAGAGTCCCTATTAGGGGAATTTGAATCCCTACTAGGATTTTTTCCAACCTTTTTAGGAGTTGTCGTATAATGTATGCAAGATGAGCCGACTACCCAAATGTGCAATTTCAACTACAAGAAGAGCTCATTGTTCAATCATGCAATTTAATGTTATGTTCTTCTTTACTTCATTCTATCAACTAAACCAATCACTATGAGACCTTGTATACTAGATCACAAACCTTGGATCCAAATAGTAAACCACAAATCACTTAGCAAAACCTGAGCAATGAAGTTTCCTTCACTTTCGCTTTGCTCTCCTCAATTTCACTTTTTGGACTTGTAATATTTACAAAGTTACTTTCTTCATTTTTATATCTAATAAAGGAAAGTTTCCTTCCTTTATACCAAGTCCTCAAATCAATTCCATAAGTCATCTATTAGACCTTGTCAATTAATTATTATAGGACTGAATTAAGAACATCTTACACTTAGTGATAACATAAATCTTTCACCTTGCAACTTGAATAACTTTCTGTACACACAATATTATGACTAGAAAAATTAGTCATGTTATCACCAACATGTCTTCTACATGTCCTAAACCTTGATTCTCAAAATAAAAAAATCTACTAAGAGATATAACAAGCTCACTAGAACATGCCTCTATAAACTCTATCTCAAAATAGATAACACCAAAACTTACATAACTTCTTCTAGACTTATCATTTCTTCTTCTAACATTAACTACATATACTATATATTCAGAAGTATCTGTCATAAGCTTTGATAGATAGAATACTCAGCTTGTCATTTGTACCAACTTGATCTTTCCATTTTTCTTTTGTCAAATACCACAAAAAATTGCTATGTTGACATCAATGAAAAACTGAGTCATGAATGTTACATATCATCATAATAACATAACTACAATACTCTCTAATAGAAATATCATTAGCATTCATGCTTGTAACAATCCCCCCCTTTGGCATTGATGGAAACATAGATGAAAAAAATCTAGTTCCAAGAATACCAACAAAATATTGTTCATCATCTTTTCAAATCCTCTTCATTAACCTAGATGTGGTTTCTATAAAATTGTCATGTTGTTCATGCTATTGTTCTTCTCCCCAACATGATGTTTTTCATGTAAATACTTCTCCCCCATTGACATCAATGTCAAAGGTTTTAGCAACCAACTTTACTAAATCAAAATCTATAACAACTGATTCTTACTTAGCTCATGTGTCCAAAGACATTTTTCAAAATAACATTCAACAAGAGTCCTAGATGACTCTGTCCATTGCAGATACTCCCCCATACGACAAGCATTAGCATTCAATCTAGACAATAATGGTGCTCTATTATACTAGACTAATGCACTCTTGTATATTCTATTATGATGTAGGAAGGGGCATAACCCCAAGCATACCTCACAAATACTCAAAAGTCTCTTTTGGAAGAGGCTTAGTGAGTATATATGCAATCTTCTCTTTAATGCTCACATACTTCAATCTAATTTCTTTAACTACAACTTTCTCTCTCAAAATATGATACTTAATAGAAATGTGCTTAGTCTTTGAATGCAAAACTAGATTCTTAGACATATTTACCATGGTTGTGTTGTCACAATGTATGAAAATAGGCTTATTTATTTCTATTCTTATATCCTTCAGCATCTACTTCATCCAAATAAGTTGATTGCAATCATTTTCTACTACCACATATTTTGTTTCTATTGTACATTGTGATGTGAAATCCTACTTCTTGATTAGCCAATAAATTAATCTTCCTCCAAGTAAGAAGGCCCAACCACTGGTGCTCTTTCTGTCACCCATATTGGCTGCCTAATTAGTGTCAATATAAGCACTTAGAGTGAAATCATTAGATCTATCATTCTTTAATCAGAACTCAAATGTTCACTTTAGATATCTAAATATCCTTTTAACTACTACATAATATGCTTCTTTAGGATCATCTTGGAATCTTGCAACAATTATAACTTCATTTTCTATATCTGACCTTGTGTGAGTCAGATATTACAATCCTCTAATCATCACTATGTACTTTTTCTACTCAACAGTAAGTGTTTCATCTTTTGTAGATAACTTGTTTCCTATTACAATAGGTGCTTCAATGGTTTTGCACATTTCTAAACCAAATCTTTTTAGTAAATCCTTCAAGTACTTAGTATAAGAAATAAAGATTCCTTCTTTATTTTATACAATCTGCAATCCTAGAAAATATTTCATTTCTCCTATCATACTCATCTCAAAATCTTTCTTCATTTCTTCAGCAAGCTTCTCACTTTCTTCATCATTTCCTCCAAATATGATATCATCAACAAATATTACCAAAATTATCAAACCATCATCAATTTCTTTCCAATATAGATTACTATCTTCCATACCTTTTCTATATCTAATCTTTGTCAAATGCTTTTCCAACCTCAAATACTAGTTTCTCAATGCTTGTGTCAAGCCATATAATGCTTTCTTCCTTCTTTATATTATGTCTTATCATTTGTCAAAGGACATCCTTTAGGCTACTCAATGTAAACTTCTTCTTCAAGTTCACCATTTAGAAATGGTAGCTTGACATCCGTCTTATATAATTTGAATTTATTTTATGTTGCATAGGGTAAGAAAAATCTTACTGGTTCTATTCTAGTCACTAGAGTATAGGTCTGCTTATAGTCTATCCCTTCTTATTGTGAGTAACCTTTACATACCAATATTTCTTCATTTTTTACAACTTCACCTTGTTCATTCATTTTTGTTTTTAATACCCATTTAGTTCCTATCACATTCTTGTCTTTTGTTTGGGAATCCAATTCCTCTTTCATAGCTTGTTTCCAATAATCACCTTTGCATGCTTCATCTACATTCTTAGGCTCAACTTCAGACATCAAACATAGTTCTTCATTGAATCTATTCTTGTCATTACACCTTTATCTTTACTTCCAATGATCAATTTAGATGGGTGATTCTTTATCATTATTTTTCTTGAAGTAGGAGTTGCTATCTCAACTCCTTGATCTACCAAATGTTTTGAGATTTGTTCTTACCTTGGGTCTCCTTCATTCTGCAAATCATTGTTAGCTTCAAGAAATACCTCATCATTCCTTGGCTTAGTAACAACATCATCATGGTGTGGAATTTAATGAGGGGAGGCTCTAATTGGTGTAATATAATGAGAGCTAAGTACCTTGGTAATCTTAATTTCTCTCACTGTACCTAGAGAAATGATCTTCCCATGGGGTCTAATATATAGCGTAACATTGTGAGAAATAGAACCCTTTTGAGGGAGGGTGTAAGGTGGCTTGTGGGGAATGGTAACTAGATCAATTTATAGGAGGATCCATGGCTTACAAATAAACCTTTTTCAAGAACTAAGTTTGGGTCCCTTCAATATAACATCCAAGATATGGGGGGTAGAATGGTTACATATTATATTGGCCTAGGAAGAAAATAGAAGAAGATGAGGTTGAAATAAAATGACTTGATAGGAAGGGCCCTGACTAATGAGCTGAATTCTTTCCTAGAAGAGTATAGAATCCTAGGAAGGGAAAGGATTGATGAGTTCATTTGGATGGTCACCTTAGCTGGGGATTTCCTAGTTAAATCTACCTACACACTAATGTTTGATAAATCCCTTGAACCTAATGATTGGGGAAATGTTTGGTTTAACCATTTTATCCCAAAAATCAGCATTTTCTTTTGGACCACTATCCATGGGAAAAATTTCACTATTCACAACTTGAGGAAGAGGGGTTCCAATTACCTAATAGGTCTAATATGTGTAAGAGGGAGGAAGAGAGCATCAACCATGTATTCCTACATTTTAGATTTTCTTCTAAGGTGTGGGGGAAAATCCTCCAAAAGTTTGAGGTGAATTGGGTGTTCAATACGAAGGTGGGGCATTTGGTGAACTGGTAGGGCCCCTTCACCCACCCCCTACTTATCAACTTGTGGAAGATTATTCCCACCTAGGTGTGCTAAGGTATTTGGAAGGAGTGAAATAATAGGGTTTCTAAGAATGAGGAGAGGAAGGTGAAGGTCATGGTTGATATGGTCTCCAAATTGATAGTTGATAACATTAGATGTTATAATTGGAGAAGTCCACCATTCCCCCCTTCTACCTTGGAGGTTAGAATTATGAAGTGCTAGTTGTTGATGGATAGGATTATGGAGATTAACAACTCTAATCCTATGGCTAGAAAGAGAACTTGATGGAAACCCCCGCTAGCTAATTGGGTCAAACTTAATTTTGATGGTGTGGCTAGGAAGGAGTGATAAATGGGGGGAGGGATTGTTAGGAACTAGAGCGAAAGGATGTTGTTGGCTTATGCTAGTTCGTTAGGAAAAGTTTCAAATAATGTTGTAGAAGTGATGGCTTTATACTAGGGTTTAAAGTTTGTCTTGAGTGTGGGATGGCAGGATGTACAAGCTAAAGGTGATTCTAAAGTCATTATTGAGATAGTTAAAGGCAATATGAAAGAGGGATGGGCTATCAAAATTATTATTAATGATATCAAGTACCTATTAGCCACCCTCAATAGATTTTATTTGAATCACATTTTTCGAGAGGGAAATAGTTTAGCTAATGTCATGGCAACAATTGGCTTAAAATTGGAAGGGCTAAGAAGTTGGAGGAATTTGAATGCTTTGCCAATTTTGGTGAGGGAGTTAGTGAATAAGGAAATAAATAATGATGAATCCTAGCTGGTTACTTTTAATAATGTTGTTGAGCTAGCAGGGTCAAAATGTACTTGATGCTTATGTGGTAAAGAGAAAAGGCTTGAGTACAGGAAATAATTATAACTCATGGCCCAAAAATTGGAAGTTTGAAATAGGGTATTTTTTATTCATTTCCCTTTATAGATCATCGTATGCTATGCAAAAAAAAGATTTATATTTTATAGATTTGTGGTGTGCTACGAATGATGGAAACGATTGGAAAAAATATTGTAGCAACCAACTCATGATCTTTCTCACCAATTTAGTAGGTTCCATTATTACTATTAAAAGTAATTATAATATCTATTTATAGGTTTATTTTTCTAAGAATGAAGTTTTTTTTTAGGGCTTGGGTTTTGAATAGAGAGAGATGAGAGGAAAAAATTAGAGATATGGGAGGTGACTTGTGCATTTAATTGGCTATGATTGATGATAGTGTGAGGAAGCCCTTGGTCTAGTACATTTTGAGAGAGGATAGTTTTGACCCATTCATGGAGATCCTAAATGGTCATGACAAGAATTTTTCTATGCAATTTGTTAACTCATGGGAGAATCGAAAGGTGACCATTAATTATATCTCATTTCATGTTTTAGAGGAGGTGATTGCTATGGTGACGGGCATGGTGATGAGAATAAGAAAATGGAAGAGGGTGACATGGGTGACTGATGAAACTAGTATGCAATGTTTCTTCGAGGATACTGAGGAACTAGTTCAACATAGAGTGGGTTTCATGAGGGAGAAGTCACTTGACCCATAGAATGAGGTTTGTTTGATTCTAATGAAATATCTTACCTTAGAAGGAAGGCATGGATTTTTCTACTACTACTATTTTCCTCTTCTTAATCATTTTAGACATCGTGATTTTCTTTCAATTCCCTTCTTCCTACTGCATGATCCTAAAGATAGCATTGTGGATGTGAAAGATAAAATGAGAAGGGGGGTTAATTTTACTATTCTGCACCAAGGTCTAATTTTTTAGGCTATACAAATTTCACCTTGCCTTGGTCCCCCCTAGGATTGTGAAAGTTGTGTTGGCATTATGATACATTTTTGTCATTAGTTACAACACTTATTGGATTCTGAATGCTTACTGAGCTCTCACCGAACATTCCTTTGTAAGCCAAGCTTTACCTAATTCTCAGTGTTTACCGAGTGATCGAGGTGAACAAAGAAGTCAGTGTTTACCGAGTGATCAAGGTGAACAAAGAAGTCAGTGTTTACCGAGTGATCGAAGTGAACAAAGAAGTCAGTGTTTACCGAGTGATCGAGGTGAACAAAGCAGCCAGTGTTTACCGAGTGTTCGAGGTAAAGAAAGGAATCCATTTTGATCGAGTGAAGATGTACTTAGTATTGACTGAGAACTTCGTGATAACCGAGCTCCTAAGGTTATCAAGGAAATTAATTTTACCGAGCTCAGAGTGTTATCAAGGAAACTAACTATCACCGAGTCACAAGGTTCTATCGAGTGTTTCCTTTGATCACCGAGCTACAGTTCAGATAGAAGTGTTCACCGAGTGACATCTCTTCTACTGAGTCTCTAGTGGTTACTGAGTTTAGAACTACTCGAAGTGTTTAGTATGGACCGTGCCTTCAATTATACTGAGTGCATGACGATGCCGAGTAACATAGTGGACGTTGAGTATCAGAAGGACACCGAGTCAGTTCAGTGAACCCGAGTTTTTACCTTGGGCAGACTTTGTATAGAGATTTGCACTTGTTGTTTTGTCCAACCTTGCATGTATTGTTTATTTGGATGGTATATATATGCAATGTATTGTATCATTCAAATATGATGGTAATAGTAATGGTAATGAATGAAAGTGTGAAAGTGTGAAAGAAATACATGCATGCGAAAGTATGTGTGCTGAGTTGTGAAGGTATTCAGTAAGGTCAAGTTTTGGAGCAGAAAAGTTTTATTCTATCACATCAAGGTGAATCAGAGCATAGCGGATCTTATCAGCAATCAGTTGTAATCAGATCCACTATTTCATTCTAACAAGTGAATCAATTTTTGTAAATCCTTTAACAAGGTAGACTTAACAATCTTTTGTAAATCTCCTAACAGAGTGCATACTTTATTGTATGTTTGTAAATCCTCTAACAAGGTGGATCTAGCAATCCTTTGTGCTCCTAACAGGGCAGATCACTAGAAGTGGTCATTGTAAGCCTTAACCGACCAACTTCATACTGCAGTAACGAAGCTTTGTGGGTTTCATCCCCACCCTAGTTTTACTTTCTATTTGGAAGGTTTCTGGGTCACCAAATCTGTGTGTTCAAGTGTTGCAAATGATTTTATTTCATGCTTACAGTAGGTTACTTGGATGAATGGTGAATATATCAATATGCAGTTTTATTGTTTGAAATTTTAAAGTTACTGATTCACCCCTCCCCTCTCAGTAACTTGTTATATCTTGAATATTTCCAACAATTGGTATCAGAGCAATAAGGTTCTCAAGATAAAAGTTTCACAGCTTTTGCAAAGATCAAGGACAATGGAGATATTCAGACTTGACAAAACTATTGAGAATGAAAAGCTAGATCTGAAAATGGCCATGGCTCAACTCAATGAAGCAAAAGAGCATCTTTCACAATCCTTGAAAAGAAGAAAAGAACTTGCAAGGCAAATGAATGACCATCAGTATGTTGAAGAAAAGATTGAAGATCTCTCACCATCAAGTAGTTCAGATGAAGCTGACAAAGCAATCAAAGAACTTTTAGAAAAGAATGGATCTCTGCAGGAAGAATTAAGAAAGCTCAAAAGGGAACAAGAAATCTAGTCCATCAGGCTATGTGAAATCTTGGAACAAAGGAACAAGGCAGCTGAAGACTTAGAGGTAAGGAATAATCAATCCTCTTAGCTTGAAAATCTTGTAACTCAATTATCTAATGCAAATGAAGAAATTATGAATCTAAGATCTGAGAATGAGAATTTAAGAAATGACTTAATTACTGAAAGGCAAATCAATGCAAGCTTACAAAGTGATCTAATCTCTGAAAAACAAGTCAATGAGAGAATGGTAAAATCTCAAAAGGACATGGATCAATTGAATCTGCAAAATGAAGAAAACTTTCATAAACAAAATGGTAAAGCAGGCCTTGGATACAAGGAAGAAGGTGAATCCTCCAAACAGGGTACTCAAAAGAATCAAAGACCTACTTGCAACCACTGTGGTAAGTTAGGTCATACATCTAACAGATGTTGGAGCAATGGAAAAGGCAAATTTAATGGAAAGTGCTACAATTGCAATCAGCATGGACACAAAGCCAATGAATGCAAAGAGAAACTGAAATTTGAAGGTAAATGTCACAAATGCCAAAAGCAAGGTCATAAGGCATCACAATGAAAATCCAAATCATTTAATCCAGCTGAACAACTTGTCAAAGCAATATTTGGTTGGGACTGCAAAACTTGGTGCAGATGTCATTATTGTGGAGAATATGGTCATACTGGCATAAACTGTGCAAGGCATCACCTAAGAAAAAGGGATACCACTGTAAGATGTTATACATGTACAGAACTTGGTCATATATCTAAAAACTGCATGAACATAAAGAAAGTCGAGGATGAGAAGAAAATCAAAGTAGACAATATTTGGAAGCAAATGAAGCAGCAATGGATTCCTAAGTCTACCGAGCCAGATAATTCAAGTGATGGAATGGTCACTCAAGAAGTGAGTGACTCTACCATTTCCAATTAAGACTCATCAGGATAAGACCAGGACTGTATCTACAAAGCAATATCCTAAGCAGTCCTAGAATGAAAATATGATCAAATCAATATTTCAGATACATCAGGATCATGGTCGATACATGACCTTACCGAGCTCAGTCGGGTGCAATAAGGCTTCTTTCACCAGTTGCACTTACCGAGCATGGTTGGTTCTTCTCTTACCGAGTTAAGGTTGGTTTAACCTATTTTCTTTTGGTAACCGAGTTGCAAAGTTTAAGCTGAGCTAGTGGATGATAGTCTGTCGATTGCAGCTACCTCCGTACTGAACATTAATGGCAAATTTTTCATCAAAAGGGCAGATTTTGACCTCATTTTTCACCGCGAATTCGAGATTTACACAGAAAAAATAGGCTTTCAAGCGAGTTCAAGCGATTTGAAGAGATTTTCCAGCAAAGTATTCTTACGAAACCTTTTCACTCACCGAGCAGCAATGGCATCCGCAAGCACCAGCAGCAACAAGGTGAAGAAGGGTTCTGAAATGCTTGTGAAGGGAACGGAATGGAAGGCACCTACGTTCAAGCTCATTCCTGCCATCGCTGAATCGCTCAATCCCAATGGAGCTCAATCATAGATTCCACCCAAGGTACTCCTCTTGAATGACATTTGCACTCATTTTAAGTGTGCTATTCAAGAAATAGGGACTTTGGACATGGATAATGCCCTAGGGAAGTTATGTGTAAATGGTTCTCTCAAAATCGAGCACAAGCATTTGGAAACTAAAGGTTTGACTCACATCGCGCATATGCCTAGAAAATTTCGAACCAAATGGATTAGGTATATCTTGAGTCGAGTGCATAATGGTCATTTGTGGTTGGAACAACCCATTTTGATAACCAAGAAGATGATTCAAAAAATCACGGGTCTCCCGATGCTCAGCAAAGCCAAAACCACCAAAACCCTAGGATGGGATGAGTTACAAAGGCAAACCCTAGCCGAGTGGGATGGTAGAGGTTTGAAGGTTAACATTGTAATAGATCCAGAACTAAGATTTGGCATACATATTATTGCATATAAGTTATATAGTTCCAACAGGTTAAATAGTGTACCGTGTGAAGCTGTGGATTTGGCCCTGAAAATTGTAAAGAAGAAACTTGAGTTTGATCTGTCAGAAGTAATGTTGAAGCAGTTAAACAAGAACATGGACAGTATAAGGACATTGAAGAATAACCCCTATAAATTTGGATCTCTGTTAATATGTTTACTATTTTATGTACAAAAATTCTTTCCATCAAAGGGAACCATAGAATGGAGAAAAGATGTCCCAATTTTGTATCAGATTAATGAGTTTATAGCAGAGATGGGAGAAAATTTTGATAGTATCATGGATAACTATTTTGAAGACTTTAAGGAGAGGATGAATAACCAATTCAGAATTCCTCCTAGGCTTGTTGAAGAATATAAAGATGACGTATGTTTCATGGTTGACTGTGACAAGGTGTACATATAGGCAGTTAGACCCCGAGTTGCATGGGTGAAACCTCTTCCATATGAGGTAAATATTGATGAAACAAGGGATATCATTGAAGCACTGATAAATGAGCCAGTAGACCCAAGGCAACGGATTTTTGGTATTTATGATGAAGCAAAGGCCAGAATTGAACTGGAAATCAAAATTCCATAGGCCATCAGCGAAGGTAAGAGGAAAGTGGCCAAACTGAAAACTGCAATGGGTCCTCTTATGCTCACCAAGGGAAAAGGTGAATATAAAGAAAGTGAAGAAGAAGAAGAAGGAGAAGAAGAATCAGAAGAAGAGCAACCGGCAAAGAAGAAAGGCAAGGTAATCATTACCAAGCCCAAGAAGCAGCCTACTACAATATTTACTCGAAGGACAAGAAAAGGTATTCAAGAACCTGTATTGGTCAAGCCTGCACCTACATTTGAGCAAAGGCTCAAATCATTGGAAGAAGTAGCTGGCATCACAAATTTCAAGGCATTGAAATTTGAGACAAGGACTGATGCAGAGAAAATGCAGATTGAGGAACTGATACTTAACAAAATGGGAAAATGGAAATACTCCCTGGACCAGATTGCTCCTCATATCTCTAAAGAACTACTGGAGAGAGTACAGTCAAGATGGGAGTTAGCCACCAAGACGGTAAAAGATATATATGAGCAATCCTTCAAGAATCTTTAGCCTAGTCTCACTGGAGCAGAGGTAAAATTTGAATTGAAAACCTATGAAGGTAAAATGATGATCAGATTCCACACTTGTTTGATTTTGATCAAAGATATAGAGCATGTTGTAAATGATGCTACAAACATGTGGAAAAACATCTATCATCTACATAAGCCCAGTGTAGACCTAGTAGAAATAAAGGATGATGATAGCAGCAGCAGCAGTGATGAATCAGATAGCACTCCATCCATCATAGTTACACCAGGAGAGTTGCATGCAATTATGGAAGAGAAAGAGGAAGAAGACAAAGAGGAAGAATCTGAAGAGGAAGATAAGGAGGATGATCCGGTAAAAATTGTAGCAGCAGTTATTGCATCCCTTCCTCACTCCCTAGCTAAACCTGTGACATCATCAAGGTTGGAGTCAGCTTTAGTAGGTTCATCTACACCAGATTTACCATCTACACCTACCATATCTCAGCTCTAGGTATCATCAGTGGAAGTGACTACCACTTCGTCTACCGAGCTGCACCCCTCTTCATCTACCGAGTTGGCCTCCTCGACTCCATCATCATCAGTTGGTATTGTTGTGAGTTCTCCAATTTTGACTACTCCAATTTGTTCTACAATTTTGTCACCATCTACTTCAAGCATAGTGAGCTTAGATACTATATTACCGAGTGTATCACCATTTTTGGCTAGTACTCAAATTTTTGACCCTGTACATACTCCTATTGGCACTCAACCCTCAAGCATCCCAGTTTTTACTGTTAGGCCTTTTGTCTCTACTGTTGTGTCTATTCCAAAGGTCAAACCAGTCATCTCAGAAGTCAAACAAAAGCAACCATTAAGACTTATGATCACTGGAAAGGAAATTCCTGAAGACATTGACTTGGACATAGAGATAGTAATTCCAAAGATTGACTTTGATAATGCTACCATTGAAGAAATGAGGTATGCTAGTCAACTTATTGAGAAAAAGGCTACTTAGATGCAGTTAAGATCGGAAAGGGATAAGGAATACAGGATAATTGAGGATGCCCAGAACATAATTACTGAGGCTATAGGTGTTGATGTTGATACTTCTCAACACATTTTGATTCAATTGGAAGAGGCAGTTAATAAATTCAATGAAGATGCCTCCAGACAAGAAAAGCTGATTGAGCATGCAGAAAATAAATTTGATAATAAGGTGTTGGGGCACATTGCCCAGAACATTGCAATAAATCAGGTTGCATTAACCTCAGTTTTGGCAGATATGGAAAATTCTTTTAATAATGTAACATCTCTTTTTGCTAAGCTTTGTGATGTTACTGAGTACACTAAGGGAATAAGAGAGAAACTAAATAAAATTGATGAGGATCTAAAGGTGAGCACATAGAACTTGAAGCTTGACCCCAGTTCAAGCTCATCTCATCACCTCAGGATCAAATTTTTGTCAGAGAAGTAGGCAAAGCTATTGAGAGAAGAGGCAAGGATCCGATTTACATTGATAGATATCCAAAACATGATCCTTCCCATCATGGATTCAATGCAAAAGCACATTGCACATTCAAAGACATTAATCCATGATAATAACTTCTCCATTGCAGACCATGTGATTGAACTTTCAGCTGAAGTTCAAGTAGCTCTTTCCACCTGCAAAATTTTGCAAGAGAATTGGGATAAGACTCTCCAGCTTATTCTTTAGGTACATTCAGAGTTCATCTCTCATTTTGGTGTTTCTATATAAGTATATATATTCTTTTATTCTTTGGCATTATTGTCAAAAAGGGGGAGATTATTGTTGGATATGTATACTATGGGTGAATAAGTGTTTTCGAAAAAATTGTACAAAGGAAGAGATATACAGCTCATGTAAATACTGTATGTACATTCTATGGGGGAGTTGTATATAACAAAGCTATGTATATTCAGAATCAGTCATCAGCATGTCAGATAAATTTTGTCTCATAAGTGTTTTTGTCACTAATGCCAAAGGGGGAGATTGTTGGCATTATGATACATTTTTGTCATTAGTTACAACACTTATTGGATTCTGAATGCTTACCGAGCTCTCACCGGACATTCCTTTGTAAGCCAAGCTTTACCTAATTCTCAATGTTTACCGAGTGATCGAGGTGAACAAAGAAGTTAGTGTTTATCGAGTGATCGAGGTGAACAAAGAAGTCAGTGTTTACCAAGTGATTGAGGTGAACAAAGAAGTCAGTGTTTACTGAGTGATCGAGGTGAATAAAGCAGCCAGTGTTTACCGAGTGTTCGAGGTAAAGAAAGGAATCAGTTTTGATCGAGTGAAGATGTACTTAGTATTGACCAAGAACTTCATGATAACTGAGCTCCTGAGGTTATCAAGGAAATTAATTTTACCGAGCTCAGACGGTTATCAAGGAAACTAACTATCACTGAGTCACAAGGTTCTATCAAGTGTTTCCTTTGATCACTGAGCTACAGTTCAGATAGAAGTGTTCACCAAGTGACATCTCTTCTACCGAGTCTCCAGTGGTTACCGAGTTCAGAACTACTCAAAGTGTTTAGTATGGACTGTGCCTTCACTTCTACCGAGTGCATGACGATGCCGAGTAATGCAGTGGACGCTGAGTATTAGAAGGACACCGAGTCAGTTCAGTGAACCTGAGTTTTTACCTTGGGCCGAATTTGTATAGAGATTTGCACTTGTTGTTTTGGCCAACCTTGCATGTATTGTTTATTTGGATGGTATATATATGCAATGTATTGTATCATTCAAATATGATGGTAATAGTAATGGTAATGAATGAAAGTGTGAAAGTGTGAAAGAAATACATGCGTGCGAAAGTATGTGTGCTGAGTTGTGAAGGTATTCAGCAAGGTCAAGTTTTGGAGAAAAAAAGTTTTATCTATCACATCAAGGTGAATCAGAGCATAGACGATCTTATTAGCAATCAGTTGTAATCAGATTCACTGTTTCATTCTAACAAGTGAATCAATTTTTGTAAATCCTTTAACAAGGTAGACTTAATAGTCTTTTGTAAATCTCCTAACAGAGTGCATACTTTATTGTATGTTTGTAAATCCTCTAACAAGGTGGATCTAGCAATCCTTTGTGCTCCTAACAGGGCAGATCACTAGAAGTGGTCATTGTAAGCCTTAATCGGCCAACTTCATACTGCAGTAATGAAGCTTTGTTGGTTTCATCCCCACCCCAGTTTTACTTTCTATTTGGAAGGTTTCTGGGTCACCAAATCTGTGTGTTCAAGTGTTGCAAATGATTTTGTTTCATACTTACAGTAGGTTACTTGGATGAATGGTGAATATATCAGTATGCAGTTTTATTGTTTGAAATTTTAAAGTTACTGATTCACCCCTCCCCTCTCAGTAACTTGTCATATCTTGAATATTTCCAACAAGTTGATATTTCTATTCACCTGAACCCTAGGCCCCAAATTTTCCCGCTTAGGATTACTGGTCCTAGAGCCCCCACACCTTAGCCCTCTCCTACTGGGTCCCAATTGATCCCTCCTCTAGAGGGAAAAAAGGAAAGGGTAAGGAGAAAATGCAAATGGATTTAGAGGATGAGGAGAGAGGGGGAAGGAGGAGGTCAGAGAGGTTGGCTAGGTCTTAGGCTAAGAGGAAGTTAAGGGAGCAAGCCTCGCAAGAGGAGGAATTAGATTCTAAGGATTCAGGTTGCCACAAAAGAAGAATGAAGGAGAAAATTGTTAACTGTGGCAAAGGAGGTATGGAGAGGGTGGAAGAAGAGATTTTTTATTCTTTTAGGTCAATCTTGGGTAATGGTAGTTAGCTAAATCTCAAGCTAAGAGGAAGTTCATGGAGGGAGCCTCATAGGAGGAGGAATTAGATTGTAAGGATTTAGGCTACCACAAAAAAAGAATGAAGGAGAAAACTATTGACTTTGGCAAGGGAGGTATGGAGGGGGTGGAAGAAGAGATTTTTGATTCATCCAGGTCAATCTTGGGTAATGTCAAGGAGAATAAAGAGGTTTCATATGTCTCGGAGATGGTGGTGCTTGGGTGTATGGACCTTACTAAAGATCAATTTGTTGAAATGATGGATAGGATGTCTTCCCTCATTACGATCTCCTCACCTATTAAGGTAGATTCTAAAAAGGCCACTAAACCCGTTATTGTGCAGGATATGTAGAATGGCAAGGACAAACATCCAAGTTTCTCAAATAAGGCTAGTAATGTGATGCGGTAGAGAATTTAGGCACTAGAGGAAAGAATGGGACTCTTAACCAAATTTACATTTAAAGTCACTCATGTAATGGCTACCACTATGTGCCTGTTGAGGGATGCTGAAGGGGACCTACCCAAGGAGGACTCCAAGCTACTTTATGACTTCCTAGTGGAAGACTGGGTGAATTTCCTCTTGGGGAAGAAGGAGGTCAAGAAATCTTAATGGCTCCCCCCTTCTCTTTTTCTACATTTTGTTAATCCATTGGTTTATAGAATTTTTTGGTTTTAAGGCTCTCACACCTTTGTCTTTTTTAAATGACTTCTATTAGCTAATAGGGATTTTTTTTAAAGGTTGTAGATATCTTTATAATTTTAGTATAAGCTTTTGTTGCTTGTTAACATGGATTTTGTTTAAAGCATATAGTTATTATAGCATAAACTTCTATTTTTGTTTTAAAAAGCAATAGGGGTTAGTTTTGTTATGATGGATATGTGCTAGTATTCATTTAGCTAGTTTTTAATGGGCCAAGCCCCTTGTTTTGGTTGCTTTTATTTCAAAAACAACATCACCATCTGAACTGTAATCAACTATTCTCTCTTGTATCCTAAATTTCTCATTGATTCTCACATTTGCACTTTCCATAATTGTATTAGTTCTCTAATTATAACATCTATAAGCCTTTATTTTCAATGAATAACTGAGAAACATCCTTCATCACTTCTTGCATCAAACTTTCCAATATCATCATCTCTTTTGACACAATACTTACTCCAATTTTTTTTGAAATAATTAATTTTAGGTGAGTGACCAAACCACAGTTCATAAGGGGTCTTGTTTGTGTCTTTCTTGACTTGCACTGTGTTCATAGTATAGACTCTTGTATTTATAGCTTCTCTCCAAAATGTCTTGGATACATTATTCTTAGCTAACATAGCTCTTGCAGCTTCTGTAACTAACCTACTCTTTCTCTTTTCAATACCATTCTATTCATGGGTTCTTAGAGCTGATAATTGTCTTTTGATTCTATTTTCTTCAAAAAAAACATGTTAAACTCATTTGAAGTAAATTCCCCTCCTCTATCTGATCTTAAACATTTAATCTTCATACCATATTCATTCTCAACTCTATTCTTGAATATCTTAAATTTATCAAATCCCTCAAATTTCTCTTTAAGAAATGCAACCCACATCATTCTAGAAAAGTCATCAAATAGAATCATAAAATAGCTTTCACCATAGAATCCTTTTTTTTTCATGGGACCACTAAGATCTGTTTGTAAAATCTCCAACTTTGTTTAAGTAGTAGACTTATTGCAAGGAAAAGAAGTTCTATTATACTTTGCCAACACATGTTCCTTTCAAATTGTGTTAGTAGGCTTTACAATCTTTGAAAAATTTCTAACTACAAACATATTACTAGTCTTCACAATACTGTTATAGTTTATATGACAAAATATCTTATGCCATAACCAACTATCATCTACCTTTGTAACCAAACATGTCATTTTAGTAGGATTTAACTAAATTAAATTAAATCTAGATCTAGTTCTTGATCCAATTACCTTCCCATCATTATCTTTGATCATGCATGTCTTATCTATGAACTACAATTGATATCTTTTTTCTACTAGTTGTCCAATACTTAAAACATTATGGTTTAAACCATAAAATATAAATGTTAGTTTTACCATCAAGAGTTATAGATCCAATACCTTTAACTTGGCATGTTGTATTGTTTCCAACTCTAACAACTCCTCCATCCTAACTTTTGAAGTCAACAAAAATTTTCATATCACCATTCATATGATGTGAACAACGACTATCAATTATCCAATTAGATTTCTTCTCAACCTATGACACCAAGGATACTTTCTCTATACTTTCTTCTTTAATAACCACAAATCTAATTTCATCATCACTAGAACTTAATGCTTGTTCATTAGAATCATTATCTTCATTTTAATACAAACATTCTCTATCTTTTCTAGGCTTGTAATTGCCTTTATAATTTTTCTCTCTTTTAGGACACTTAGATGCATAATGACCATATTCATCATAAGTTCAACATTAAAAAAATTTCTTACCTCCTTTTTCTCTTCTTACCAAAAGGGCTACTCCTTCAATCTTTCTATCCCCCTCAAATTTGTTGCTGCTAGAAAAATCTCTCCTAGCACTTGTGCTCCTTGATAAATTAGGTTGAATATTTAAGGCATTGAAAGCTATCTCTATTATGGTAAATTCTCCAGACTGTCTAATTTCATTCTCAATTACTTCAAGTCTTCCAAGAAATGTCTCCTTTGTGAAATCTTTGGTACAAGATATCAACAACTCTATCATCTAAACTACTAACTTAAATGGTGATGTTAGTTCAATATTTTCCATATAACCTCATCATCTTCTTTGGTTCCTCCTTAATATCTAGTACCTATAGTAATTTCTGATTTCCTTCCTATATATGTTCTTATAGATTCATCTTCCATCACTTTAGAATCTTGAAATGCACAAATCCAACTTTGTAATCTCAACTTATTAGAATGTTTGTCACCTTCAAAACTAGTTTCCAAAGCTTTCCAAATCAAATGTGAAGTAGCAATTGATTTTACCTCATTGTATTCAATTTTCGAAAGTGTAGTTAATATTGCTTGTGTAGCTCTCATTTCACATATGAAAAGATCTCTTTCTACCTCTGTACAAGTTTCCAAATCTTTTTTTCAGAAATGATTGTCTTTATTAATTTTGTTAAGATCCAATATCCTTAACCCATACACAACAAATGTGTCTTCATCTTTTCTTTCCATCTATCATAATTTATTACATCAAACTTTGGAGTATTTTTCTGAACATTCTTGCCATGGATCTCCCAAAGTTGTTAAATGTTATCTTCAATGAATTGATGCTCTAATACAAATTGTTAGAAATAATAGTCCACCAAGATAACTAAGAGGGAAAGGGGGTGGGGGTAAATCAATTATTTAATAATTAAAATATTTATATTCTTTAAAAAAACTTAACCATTCAAAAAAAAAAAAATAGAAACCATAATAAAATGCACATAGAAAATTATACTAGATATGTTGACTAGGGAAACCCTTGATTAGAGGCAAAACCCCGACAGAAATAATGCCCACAAGATGATGTACTAATATAAATATTCCTTGTTAGAGGATGGACCCTATGAGGAGTCTATTACAAAATCTAGTACATAGAGTCCTTGTTAGGAGACTTTGAATCCCAATTAGAAGATTCCAACCTTATTAGGAGTTAGGCCAACCCTGTTAGGAAGTGTAATATAATGTATGCAAGATGAGCCCACTACCCAAACATGAAATTTCAACTACAAGGATAGCTCATTGTTCAAACATTCAATTTACTATTATGTTCTTCTTTCCTTTGTTCTATCAACTAAACAATTAGTGTCATACCTTGTAGACTAGGTTATGAACCTTAAATCCAAATATCAAACCTCAAATCACTTAGCAAAATCTTGGCAATGAAGTTTCCTTCACTTTCTCTTTTCTCTACTCAACTTTGTATTCCACACTTGTACTATTTACAAAGTTACTTTTTTATTTCTCTTATCTAATAAAAGAAAGTGTCCTTCCTTTATACTGAGTCCTCAAATCAATTCCCTAAGTCAGCTATTAGACCTGCTCAATTAATTATTACAGGACCACATTAAGAACATGTTACACTTAGCAATAACATAAATCCTCTACTTGCAACTTGAATAACTTTATGTATACACAATATTATGATTACCAAACCTAACCACATCATCACCAACATTTCTTCTACATGTGCTCAACCTTGATCCCCAAAATAACAAATTGGCAAAGAGATATAACAATTTTACCAAAACATGCCTCTATAAACTCTATATCAGAACAAACATCACCAAAACTTGCATAACTTCTTCTAGACTTATCATTTCTTCTTCCAACATTAACTTCATATACCAAATATTCAAAAGTATTTCTCATAACCTTGGATAGTAGAAATACTCAACTTTCCATCTATACCAACTTGATCTTTCTATTTTTCTTCTATCAGATACCACAAAAAAATTCTATCTTGACATCAATGAAAATCTTAATCATGAATGTAACATATCATCATAGTAACATATCTACAATATTCCTCCATAGGAATATCAGTAGCATTCATGCTTGCAATAGCTCACTTAGTGTAAAATATGCTCACCTTCTTTTATTTTCATGTCATCATACTTGTCTCTAATACTTTCAGCTTTAACTTGTAGTTCATTTTGATCTCCATCGTGTACAAGTGTTAATTTTTGCCACATCTATTTATCTTTTGTGAATTTCTTGATATTTTAAAACTTAGAATCATTGAGTGTAGATGTTATCTCAATTGTTAAGTTATTATGATTCCTCTTTTTAGTCATTTGTTCCACTATCAATGGAGCATGAGGTGTAGAGTATTCATTGTCCAAAAAGTAAGTTATATTATTTCCAATTCAAGATAGGTATTGCATCATTCTATCTTTTAAATGATTATAAATTCTCCTTATTCAACTTAGGGCGTGGGGGTGAAATAGCTATGTTCAATTACTCTATAGTCCCTTCAAACACTTAAGTACCAAAAAATATCAATAAACATCACAAACGTATACTTGATGATCTCATTTAACTTCACAATTAACTCTTATAATCAATATATTCCAAACTATTTATTTACTATTCATTATTTTACTGAATGTCAATAATAAAACATAGTTTTTAATGAGTCCTAGTCAAAAGTAAATAACATGAAAATCAACTTGAAACATAAAAAAATCACACATTTTACACCATGTCTTTTAACATCGAAAGTCTATCAAGGGAAAAACCACCTAGTATCAACAATCCAAAATTTCCACTCTTTTGAAGTGGGCTATCTAGTAGCCATCCTTATTGCAATTTTAGATACATATTATTAATGTGACCTTGTTCTAGAGGATTTACTCAAAAATATCATCTAGACCTTATCACTTTTTGATCTTATTTAAAGAGTGGCCTTCTCTAAAGAAATTATAAACAATACTAATTGATGTTAACCATATGAAATTTTAAAGACTTGTTAGGTCCACTAGGTTAAAATGATTTTTATGCTACAATGATTATAAAGTAATAATATAAATTTATATATTAGGTTTAGCACTAGCTATTGGAAATATAAGAGTAACTAAGAGGGGAGGGATGGATTATTTAGTGCAAAAATAATTACAAATCCCTTAGGAGTAAATACAAACTTCTCACTAAGCCAAATCCTTGAACTTCTCTATTAGAACTAGATATACATTGTAACTTAGTTAACAAAGAAGTTTTAGTACATATTAATGTGAATTAACCTTTAGTAACTTAGTTTCAAAAACATAAAGCTTTAAAAAAATAACATGAACACATGAGATACCAATATTTAACATGGAAACCTAATTTTGGAAAACCACCAATGCAACTAGCTACAACTTTTTAGTCTTCTAAAGTGATCCCTATTAGGAGCCAACTCTATTAAAGGTTAAAAAAAATTGTTAAGTGTGACCCTATTAGAGGATTTGAATCACCCTATTTTGAGTGGCCTTTTTAGAGGTCTTTAGACAATCCAATCTAGAAATGCCACTCTATTAATAAATTTATTCACTGCTACAATTGTTAGAGATCAAAAATGACTAAACTAATTGATGAAGAATTTGACTTTGCAAATTTAGATCACTATTCTAGTTTATCCTCTTGATCCTTTTTTATCAGAATATTCTTTTGATCTCCTTGGTTGTTCTATCTTAATTTAAAAATTCTTCTTAATTCAAATCTCTCTCATTCTTTCTAATGTATATGCTACTTTAGTATGTTAGAAACACCAAATTAAAACAATCAAAAAACATTTGCATACTAATTTAACATAACTTCATGAGAGACAAAGTGAAGTCCTCAAATGATAATATGAGCCATGGATAGGATCTCTCAATGAGGATGATCACTTGATGTAGAGGTGTGTCTAATAGCTAAGATGGCTTGATTATGTATGTATGCTCAAATGCTCAAATGAGCTTCAATGGAGAAGTTTTGATAGATTTTGGTGAATGGATTTGATGTAAAAATGGCTTCTCAAAATAGCATTATGGCTTTACTTTCTAGATTGTGTTAAAATGGCTTGGGAGAGGATTCTTTAAATAGGCAAAGGGCTTGAGGGATCAAGGGCTAGGATGTAAGGATGGGAAAAAGCTTATGGAAGGTTTAGATTGAATGAGAGGAGAGCACATAGATTGTGCTTCCTTACAACCAATCAGGTAGTGACACATCTCACAGAGTCATTGGTTAGAGCAAGAGGGGTTGAGGGGTCAACAAAGGAGGCTCAAAGCTCATAAAGACCCTCATAATGGCTTGTAAGAGAAATGAATGGGCTTGTAAGAGTCATTTATGGCTTTATGAGCTTCATAAATTTTTATGGTTGAAATATTTGTGAGAGAGTTGAGATATTTTGACTTGGGTTGGATTAAGAAAGTCTTAAGCTTGACTTAGGAATGTGAAAATGATTAAGGCTTGGATTAGGCTTGGGTTAAGATTAGATTAGGCTTGTTAGAGATGGGAAAGTGGATGGCATTTAATGAGGGTGGGTGAAGGAGGAGATATTTGTTGGCTTTGGCTTGGGTTAGCAAGTCTTAACCCATGTTTAGGAAATGTGACAAGGTTAGGGGGGGGATTAGGATTAGGGTCAAAGATAAGGATTGACATCTTCTAGAAGAGTCTAGGCTTTGGATGAGGATGAAGACTTTCTAGAAGAGTCTAGAACTTCCTAGGATAAGGATAAGAAAGGTTTTTAGGAAATAAATAAAGTTTTATTTATTTCAAGGGTTTGGGTTGAGGAGATATTTATTAAAGCATTTTTAATAAACATGAGGATTAATATTTAATCTTAATTAAATATTTTGAGTTGGGATTAGGGGTAAGAAATGATGGGATTAGCCTTTAATCAAAATTAAAGAAGGATTAAAAGATTTTGGAAGAGGTTAGTGGTCTTAAAGAAATTGGCCAAGTTTTGGGCAAAAAATAAATAAATTATTTATTTTGAGATTTTTGGTCAATTTATTAATTAAATAATTAATAAATAAGGAAATAATGTTTACATAAGATTTAAACATTTTTGGGAGGGATTCCTTAATTAAATATTTTTAATTAAGATAAAGGGATTTAATGGCATAAAAATAAATAAATTAATTAAATTAATAATTAATTAATAAATGATGATGTCATCAAAGACATTTTCAGAAAATAAAAATACTTTATTTTCTAAAGAAATTTTTAGGTGTCTACATTTTGCCCCTCTTTGACATAGTGTTGAGATAACACTATTTCAAAGAAGTTTGAATATAAATGACACGAGGAAGATGATTTAGCAACAAAGTTGTCCCACTCTTGGATAAGAAGGAGAGACTAGACTATGAGATGCTCCCTCAAGAAGGTGGTGGGGAGAGAAAATGAGGCTTGACAACTTCTTGAAAAATACAAGAATTTGAGATAAGCAAGGAGACTCAGATTGGCAAAGAGAAGGGGCTAAATTAGCTCAAACTCTCACTATAGGAGAATGATAAAGGGAGAATCAGAGGCACAAAATAAGCTTAAGACTTCAGGGGAGATGGAGGATGAAGGAGTAGAGCACTATAAAAAGGAATCCGGGATAGGGAGATGGATGATGGGATGATAAATCTGATACAATAGGATTTCAAAGAGTCAAATTGGTGGAAGATGGGTTTCGGAGATCCCTAGGACTAGGATTGTGGATCTTGAAAGATGAGGCTTGGTGGATTGGTTTGATGGGTGGATCCCTAAGACTAGGATTGTGGATCTCTAAAGCTAGGAGTGATGATTGATTCTAAGAGATACGATTGAACAAGCTGGGGTAGGAGAGATAGATGCTAGATAATGGAGACGAAGGAAATCCATTGAATCTTTTTTAGTAGGGGGATACTTCAAAGAGAAGTACCACTATGTAGTTGAGCACTAGATTTGCTATAGGACCGTTGGTTAATTGCCAAGGTTACCAAGAACATCAAGGCCATGTCACCAACCATCCAGAGGACTGACTGACTGACTCAAAACAAACACACAAGGATTGCCTCAGCATCACACATGAAACTCGAAAGAAATAGTGTGGAACCGACACTAGGTAACCCACAAGCAAAAAAGAAACAAATGAAAGACTTGATAAAAATTGTATGCTCAGAGTGCCCCATTCGCAGCATACCATGATATGGAAGATTGTGGCAACCTTGAGGAGGGAACAAAAAGATTGCTTGGAAAAGATACTTCAAGACACAAAAGGGAAGATTCCAAATCAAAAGAAAGCAAAATTCCAAAAGAGAATTGTTTGCCAATGAGATGGGTAGGATGAGGTACTAACAGACCAAGATCAGACATGAGGAAAGCTATATCCTGCAAGGATCTATCAAAGAACACCTAAGCTGGTGGATTTGGATGAGTGATGCACTTGGCAAACTGAAATGAGAAGGATAACACTTTGATGATAGGAGATCTAGGTAAAGGATGCATTAGAATAGCTAACCAAGATTTGTGCGATGTGTGCAAGATGTTGATCAAGGATGAACTGACACAAAAGCTGGATAGATACAATGGTACTAAGCTAAAGAGGATGTACAAGCTGATGGACCAAGATATGGTACAAATGTACAAGTTTTTTTGGACAAGATTGGATATACAAGCTATGATACAAGGTATGATACAAGCATTGAATACAAGATTATTTACAAGTTGTACATGAGCTCCAGATGATAAGATAGCAGGATGACTCAAGTTGGTGCAAGATGTAGAAGCTAAGGATGAGGTGATAGTGGAAGATATGGATTTGGCAGGATGCATCCAATGATGATGATAGATGTGCGACCAAGGATGGGGACAATGCTAAGTTTGGTCATAGCTGAGCTAATAGATGGTGCTAGAGTGAATGGCTAATGAGAAGATGGCATTGGATTTGCATGAGGATAGCCTAGAGCAAGATGCCAATGAAAAGGGAGGATGGACAAGACAAGATCTCCAAGGAATATAGTGCCCCCAGTTAGAAGATGACATGCAGAAGGAGGTCTTATGATGGATGCGATAGGATTGAAGCTAGGATGGAAATGATGAAGGCGCTAGGGAGATGTTTGATAGCTGGGATGATGGGGTGAGGTTGAAAAAGATAAGTGGATAGTGATATATAAAAGCTAGAGGATGAAAGATAGGTGGATAAATTGAAAGATGGAGCTAGATGACAAGATATGACTAAAAGCATGAGGATGATAGGCTAAGCTAGGGATGGTTGGATTATGCATGATGCTTGTTTGCCAAGTTTTCATCATGGTACTTGTCCAAGGAGCTTGAATTGCCAAGTTTTCACCAGTGGATGCTTTATTTATTTTTATTTTTTTGACTTTTTGACTTTGGACTTAGCTGGAATGATTTTGGCTTTCTTCTGCTGGTTTTGGCTTTTTTTAGGATTTTTCACTAGCTGTTGGAATGTTCAATTTTGTTGCTAACTATTGGTACACTGGATGTGTGATTTATGCAATACATCAGATTAGATGGGATTGATGGTAGGAGATGGAGGGATGAAAAGGCTGGAAAGGAGCATGAGATGGGGATGCTTGTAGGATCAACATTGGCACATGTTGGGATAGGTGTGAAAAGAGCATATGGGGGATAGATGGTAGATACGAGCTTGATGGAGGATTTTTGGAAGCGTGCTTGGGGATATAGGCACCCAAGATGGAGTTAGGAGATGGGGGACATGAATCACTGGATGGGGGATTAGCAATGGTGGATGCCATTATGCATTGGGCTTCAAATTTTTTCTTTGGGATCCACATGGTTTTGGATTTTCTTTTCATAGGATTTTGCATTGTTTTGCATTATTTGATTGGATTTTTCCTTTTTGGAGTATGTCTTTTAGAATAGACATATGATTTCCTAGGATGTGGATTTTTAGCTTTATGCATTTTGAAGTTGGCATTCACATTGTTGTGGTAAGCTTTGGGAAGATGGTTAGGAGAAGCTTTGTGAGATGGAGAGGATATGGAAGAGTGTGTAGGGGGATGATGATGGATGATGTGCCCTGATATGTGCCTTTTTTGATCTTGCATAGGAATGGAGGGAATAGGATTTTTATGATGGCTGATAGGAGGATGGAGGATGGTATATTTTGGGATATGGGGACCCAAAATGAATTTAGCGGATGAAGGGGGGATATGGTAGGTTGTTTTGGGTTGCAAAGATGGTGGAGGGGGGATGACATAAGATTTCTTGAAGGAGTGATGGGAGGCTGGCATGGTGGGCCTGGAGATAGGCTTGGTTTGGGGATGGAGTGCACCAACACTTTTAGATGGTGAGCCTTTGGATACATATCCAAGACCATGAAATCCTGATTCTTTTATGCAATAATAGGCTTTTTGATTCCTTTCTCTTGTGGTCCTAAACCTTGACCTTGATAATGCCATTGATTGAGCATTTGAATGAGCTGAGGAAACTTTTTGCTTGTAGAAAATGGTAGAAGTGCTTTATTAGATGTACTGCAACAGGGAGATACTATTCTTAATTCTTCTACTAAGAGGGGGCCACCATGGATGAATGTAAGTGAACCAAGAGGGTAGATTATAGATGGTGGAATAGCTTAGATAGGTGGTAAGATGGAAGCATGGATCATAGGAGATGGTAGGATAGGATCTTGATTTAGCTGATGGGATGAAAAGATATCTTGCAATAGAGGAGGTATGGCTTGAGGTTTTGGAGATGGAGGGGATGGTGACTGCACTATGGATGGAAGACATGGTACAATGATATCTTCATTTATTCTTTGGGGGATGTCAACATGCTTTTCGGCAGGATCTTGATAGGATTGGATTGGAGTGGATGGTGCAATAGGAGGTGAAGGGATGAATTCTTCAATGGTAGTGGATGGATAGATGGGAGATTTGGTAGTGGAGATGTGTGAGTAGAAGATGGATGCGTAAGAGTCATTACAAGAGATTTGGGAAATTCTTGGAGGTGATGTGGATAGGATTTGGATGGATTTGACAGGTGGTGGTATTTTGATGCTTGCAAGAAGTGGAAGGATTTTAAGCAATTTGATGGATGGTATGGGGATGATAGCTATGAGAGATGGAAGTGATATTATAGATGGGGAAGCTTCATCACTGACTACTTCACATGTTTGGATTAGATGACATGGCTTATCGACTATTGGAGGTAACTTTTCTTATATTTCCTCTAGGAGATTCCTGGGAGACTCGTGTGTTAGAGGTGGAGATGGTGGGTTGATAGGAATAGCTGGTGTAATGGGGGTGGAAGATTGGAAGCTTGGTTGATTAGGTGATGGAGGAGAAGTTGGGATATGAGATGGCATGACTAGATAGTTTGGAGGAATTCTTCGATTTTGGGGGATGGTTGGTGGAAGGCATCTAAGGGTCTTAAGATATCCATCATAGTCAACAAGATTTTCATCATCATTGGAATAGGATGTAGCGAGAGAAAGGAAAATGTGACCAAACTCATCATGATAGGGTTGGGATTTCATGTTTTGATGATGAGTTAGATGGGGATGGGGTCTTGCATATGGATGAACACGGAAGCTCATGGTTGGATTTGGATTAAGCGTAGATTTTGGATTGGATGATGAAAGATTTCCTAGGGAGAGTCAAAGGTGCATGACAGACCTAAGGAGGATTGGCTGGAGATTTTTGGCTTTCTTGTGGATAGAAGACTTCAAGGGTATGCTGTCAAAAAGTGAGAGTTTTGCTTTCCTATGTGCAAGATTGGTGGCTTTTGGTGTCAAATTGAGGATAGAAAAATGATCCTATGGGCATGACATGAGATTGACCACTTGTGGATCCCAACCTTTAGCTTAATGTGATGAGGGATGACAAGTGACAAGGCTAGATTACCCTAGACAAAGCTCTATCAAAGGGATAACCTTGGGGAGATTGAGGGATTTGGATAGATTGATTGGATAGCAAACTCTTGCAAAGTAACAACAATTCCTTAAAGGCTTGGGTGATTTTGAGTTGGGTTGCTAGCTAGCTGGGGGGATGATTTGGATGGACTTTGGATTTGGGATTTTTCTAAAGCAAAGAACTAGATAGATTCAGTTCCGACAGAGGAGCTTGGATGATTTTTTGATGAGGTAGTGACTATGCTAAGTATGCCTTGAGCTGGGAGATTTTTGCTTTTATGGGATTTTGATCAAAGTTGGCAAACATTCATTCAAAAGCTATGAACAAACAAGCAGACAAAAGTTTGGAGCAAGCACGTCAAACACACCAACATCCTAGGAAGCTTTCTACAACAATGAAATTTGGTTTAGCTAGGAATTCCTCAATATACGCAAGGTATTTGAGGCCCAAATCTGTAGATGAAACCAAAAATATGTCACACAACCAAGAGGAGCGATAACCCACTTCTCCTCTTTCACTTCTCAAGGGTATAAAGTTCCTTGAGGCTTAGCCCAAGTGACAAAATTTTGATCCTAAGAGAGGTGTCTTTGGATTCACCTCCCAATCTTTATACTCTGCCGGAATGCTGGAGTTGAGGTTGTCCCAAGGGGTGATAAAATCCTCAAGTAGGCCTCCTAAAAGCTAAGACAAGATTTTGGATCCTAATCTTATGCACCCAAGATGGCCTCGAAAGATGACAAGGGGAAAGAAGACTTGGATGATCTTGGGCTAAAAGATAGAGTTCTTTTCCAATTGACACTTTAAGTTTTTTGATCTAGACCTTTTGAAAACACACATGATTTAAGATGCAAAGGTTGAATTCCAATTTAAAATGCACCAACAAAAGAGAAGTGATCAAATAATGAATACACCAAGAAGATTTAGGGTCAACAAAAAGTAAACTCCCATGCCTAGAGGCCCTCCATGTCAAGTATCGATTGATTTTCTTTAAGGCATTCAAGATTGAGTGTGAGTTTGTTTTAAGCCCAGAACAAAGATGTGTGTAAAGAATGATTTCAAGCATGCACCCAGAGGCCCTCCCTGTCAAGATTTATTCAATTTTTATTCCCAAATGAAGTGTTAGTGAGACTAATGTGCATTCAAAAAAATTTCTATCTTAGAAAAACCAATAAAAACTCAAGTGAGTGGAATTTGATTTTTGTGGAGCACTTAACACCTTCTTAGGTAGACCCATCCCCATATATGGTGCTGATATTGCAACCAATGGTTAGAATGATGGGTGATTAAAGAGGGTGAGTCCAACAACAAGTTCACTCAAAGTGTCTTTATTTGTTTTTATAACTTAGAAAGTTTCTAAAATGTATATTCTTCTTATGCCCCAAAAGACGAAGTGTGAGATATTGTAATGATTAATTGACCTTTTGCATTCAAGATTGGATTTGTTGTTTTAATCATGCATTCATTAAAAAAAAAAAAACTTTATTTTAATCCATGGCACTCAAGAGTGATTTTAGCAACATGCATTCAAAGAAAAGTGATTAAACATTCAAGTTTTTTCCTTTGAGCATTCAAGATTGAGATTTTGTGTGTTGTTTTAAGAACTTTGAAGTGCTTTTTTTTAACCTTAGATCATTCAAGATTGTTTTGGACTCAAAAGTGAAAATGACTCTTTGGACTTTGGTTTTCATTCAAGATTTTTTGTTCTAGTTTGCATGTTTTAAGCCTAAAAAAATGATATTCCTAGATTGTTTTGATGCATGAAAAACCTAGGAAACATTCAAGATTTTGCAACAAGATATTTGTTTGGAACAAATAACAAAGCTGTTAGGAAAATTTTGGCAACCATTTAGGACTCTTAGTTTTCATGAGATTTTTAAAAGAACTTTAAAATATTTGCAAATGAGGTTCATTTTATCCTTGATTGATGCTTTGAGTTTGATTTAGATTTTAGTGTGCACTTAGTGTTGATTTTGAACCTTTTGAAATGAAAACTTGAAGTTCTCTTTAAATTTCCAAAAATGAAGTGTTCCTAACTTTGCATGAATGCATCTAAAACCTTGATGTTGCAAGGATGCAAATGATTGGATTGGTTTAGTTTCACTTGTTAAAAGATTTTTTTTTTTTTGCAAATTTTTAGTATTTAATGGATTTAAGTATGATTTGGGGGTTCATTTTAAGCACTTAAAAAAAGTGTGTATGATTTTGCTTCCTTAAAAAAAAAAGGCCAAGATCCCTCAAGAAGAAGAAGTAGACGGAATAGAAGAAGAATACAGACAAGAAGAGGAAGAAGAATTCCAAGTGCTTCGTCCACCTATAAGCTTGAAAAATCTGCGAACACTATGAGATAGACTATGAGTTCCTTTGTCTTCTTCATGCTCATGTGGACCTACAAAACTAATCTGTACAATCCTACCAATCACAAAAACAAGAAAAATTAGCCAAAATCAGAAAATGACATACAAAACTTGACTAAAAAAGCTAATGAAGATGACCCATGTGGGGTCCCACTGAGCGTGGCAAAATGTATATGCTACTTTAGTATGTTAGAAACACCAAATTAAAACAATCAAAAAGCATTTGCATACTAATTTAACATAACTTCACGAGAGACAAAGTGAAGTCCTCAAATGATAATATGAGCCATGGATAGGCTCTCTCAATGAGGATGATCACTTGATGTAGAGGTGTGTCTAATAGCTAAGATGGCTTGATTATGTATGTATGCTCAAATGCTCAAATGGGATTCAATGGAGAATTTTTGATAGATTTTGGTGAATGGATTTGATGTAGAAATGGCTTCTCAAAATGGCATTATGGCTTTACTTTCTAGATTGTGTTAAAATAGTTTGGGAGAGGATTCTTTAAATAGGCAAAGGGCTTAAGGGATCAAGTGCTAGGATGCAAGGATGGAAAAAAGCTTATGGAAGGTTTAGATTGAATGAGAGGAGAGCACATGGATTGTGCTTCTTTATAGCCAATCAGAGAGTGACACATGTCACAGAGTCATTGGTTAGAGCAAGAGGGGTTGAGGGGTCAACAAAGGAGGCTCAAAGCTCATAAAGACCCTCATAATGGCTTGTAAGAGCAATGAATGGGCTTATAAGAGTCATTTATGGCTTTGTGGGCTTAATAAAGCTTTATGGTTGGGATATTTGTGAGAGAGTTGAGATATTTTGACTTGGGTTGGATTAAGAAAGTCTTAAGCTTGACTTAGGAATGTGCAAATGATTAAGGCTTGGATTAGGCTTGGGTTAAGATTAGATTAGGCTTGTTAGAGATGGGCAAGTGGATGGCATTTAATGAGGGTGGGTGAAGGAGGAGATATTTGTTGGCTTTAGCTTGTGTTAGCAAGTCTTAACCCATGTTTAGAAAATGTGACAAGGTTAGGGGGGGGGGATTAGGATTAGGGTCAAAGATAAAGATTGACAGCTTCTAGAAGAGTCTAGGCTTTGGATGAGGATGAAGACTTTCTAGAAGAGTCTAGAACTTCCTAGGATGAGGATAAGTAAGGTTTTTAGGAAATAAATAAAGTTTTATTTATTTCAAGGGTTTGGGTTGAGGAGATATTTATTAAAGCATTTTTAATAAACATGAGGATTAATATTTAATCTTAATTAAATATTTTGAGTTGGGATTAGGGGTAGGAAATGATGGGATTAGCCTTTAATCGAAATTAAAGAAGGATTAGAAGATTTTGGAAGAGGTTAGTGGTCTTAAAGAAATTGGCCAAGTTTTGGGCAAAAAATAAATAAATTATTTTTTTGAGATTTTTGGTCAATTTATTAATTAAATAATTAATAAATAAGGAAATAATGTTTAAATAAGATTTAAACATTTTTGGGAGGGATTCCTTAATTAAATATTTTTAATTAAGATAAAGGGATTTAATGGCAAAAATATAAATAAATAAATTAAATAATTAATTAATTAAGAAATGATGATGTCATCAGGGAACTTTTTAATAAATAAAAATTCTTTATGTTCTAAAGGATTTTTTAGGTGTCTAAACCTAATACTTTAGATTTTAATCCATAACTTGACCTTTCATATATATGAAACCCAATGTCAAGTCGGCTTTGATACCCTTACAAAAAAATATTTAGCATCCACTAGGTTGGCTTGTATTAATGAATTAATCAAAAAAAGTATTCTGCTGATAGTTGGCTAACACTTAAATAAGTCACTCAGTTAATATTGGATTCCTTTGGTAACTGACTTGACTCAATTAATACTAGCACCCTTCATTGACTAAGTTGACTTAGTTTACACTGATTTTCTTTAATGACTAATTGAACTTGGTTCCTTTTGTATTTTCTTGATTGACACTAGAGTTTTCTTTGGTGCCCAAATGAGCTTGGTTAACACTAGTTGTGCTCAGTTGGAGTGTGACATTTGTGTAACATTAAAGGCAATATACAATTGACTAATTATTTTCAACAATCTCCCTCTTTGGCATCAACGGAAATACAACATTTCATTAGTAAAGAATAATATAGAGCATTAGAATGATTTATAAGATTTTATAATATCCTTAGTTTCATTCTAACTCTTTATCCATGAGAAATCCATCTAAGATTCTCCCTCTGACATCTTATCTTTAGACTTTGTCTAATCAAAATCTCCCTCTTTCTCTTCTACAAATTTCTTCCTATAATTATTTGGCATGACATCAATCTCTCCCTCTTCAACATCAAATGCCAAATAATTTATGCAATGAATTTGTAATGTACCTAATCTATTGATTCATATGTAATATGCTCTAAAATCCTTGCATCAACTTGATAGTTTGCCATTGGAGCTTTGTTGATGTATCACTAATCTGTACTCTAGTGAGCATTAGATAGGGGAATGAACCCTAGCTTACCTCTTAGGTACAAAAATACATCCCTAGGTAATGGCTTGGTGAATATTTTAGCAACTTATTCCTTGGTGTTTACATATCCCAATCGTACCACATTTTTTTGAACTAATTCCCTCATAAAATGATACTTGATTGCAATGTATTTTGTCTTAGTGTGCATTATTGGATTCTCGGATATGTTTATTACACTTGTGTTATCATAATAGATAACCACTAGGTCCTTGCTTTCTTCGTTCATTCCTCACAATAGTTTCTTGAACCAGTTTATGTTGGAATAATTGACTATTGCAACCACATATTTTACTTATGCTATAGATTGAAAGATACAATTTTTCTTCTTACTTGTACATGATACTAAACTCTTTCCAAGAAAGAATGCTCCTCCATTGGTTCTTTTCCTATCATCAATTCTTCTAGCCCAATCTACATTAGTAGAGGATTTCAACTCAAATTTTCCTCCTTTCTTGTACCATAGACCATAGTCTTCAGTGTCTTTAGACATCTAATAATAATTTTGACTCCCATTATATGATTTGCTCTAGGATTTGCAATTTTTTTTGCAACTATACCAAATGCTAATTCAATATCAGGCCTTGTGTGAACCACATACTAAAGTTTTCCAATCATGGATCTATAGGTAGTCTAATTTATGTCCTTTGATTAATCATTCTTAAGTAGTTTGTATCTAGTAGACATAGGTCTTCCTACTATAATATATAGTTCACCAATATAAATGAGAGCAAGGTGAATCATTTATCCAACTACTATCACAATTATCAACCTTATTAAAATTTAACCATATGAGAAATATAATCATAAACCACAACATGATACTAATGAAAAATAACACCATATATATTAACTAGGGAAAACCTTGATCAGAGGGAAAACCTGAGTGGGGATGGTGCCCAAAAGATGAAGTACTAATATAAATATTCCTTTTTAGAGGATGGACTCTATTATGAGTCTATAAAAACATTCAGTACATATCAGTCCTTGTTAGGAGACTCTTAATCCTTGATAGGAGATTCCAAACCTATTCCAAGTTATTTCAACCCTATCAAGAATTGTAGAATATAGCTGGACCAATTGGAAAAATAGCTTAAAGGGAAAGATATACCCTTAGTCCAAATGATCTATGTATTATTCCTTGTAGAATAATATAAATGAATTTTACTACTCCTTCCTTTTGTTGTCTTGTCAACTAGACTTTTGTTCCTTTTGATCTTGTAACTAGATCATAAATCTCACATCCAATAATCTCTTGGATTGCTTAGTCACATTTACTAAACACTCTAATCCGTTTCTCACTTTGCACTGAATATAATGATCACAACACATTTACAAATAAGGAAAACATCTTTCCTTTATACCATATCTTCAAAATAATTCCTTGAGTCAACCTTGAGGCTTTCCTAATTAATTATAATATGATAATTAATTCATTTACAATTATAATAATAGTTTCCAATGAAAAATGATAAAAATTCTAACATGTGTGACATTAAGGCTTGCATATTTTTTGATGTTATCATCAGAGTGTCATCAATCATTGGTTGACTACACATCAACATATTACATCACTATCAAATGATATAATGCAAACATCAAAAATTGATGCTCAAGTACTCTATCTTTGTACTTCTCTTTGTAAATTAGGTACAACTTTTGTACATCTTCAAATTATGTGTTGTGCATTGAACCTTCATATTAAGACACTATATCGAACATGTCCATGAACATGCATCACAAGACAATCAAAATATTATCCACACAACTTAGGTCTCTATCTACTACTTTGTCAATCTTTACAAACTTATTTATATGTTGAAATCAATGACCAACAAAGTGATGAATGAAAAATGTCAATACTCTCCAATACTTAGGAAACTTCCCCAATGTAGTATCATCGATACTTATGCTAATAAACTCCCCCTTTAGCATTGGTGGCAACATAGATGAAAAAAAATCTAAGTTCTAAGAATACCAAATAGTATTCTATTATTGCTTTTGCACTCATCTTTTTAAATCCTCTTCATCAATCAAATCTTAAATCCTCTACAACACTTCTTTGTTGTTCTTCTTTTTCTTACATGAATCTTTCCAAATATCCCTAATAAAGTAGAGATTTTTGTGCACTCTTCTCTCCATACATACTTAGGAGATTTTTTTTGCATATCCTCCCTAGTTGACATCAATGAAAAAGGCCTCATTATCTCAATTAACTGCTCCAAGTCTTCAACTAGATCAAGTGTCCAAAGGCATTGTTCAAGACCAAATACCAAGAGTCCTCAATGAATCATCTCATAATAGATACTCCTTCATATAGGAAGCATCAACATCCATTTCAATCTAACAATAGTGCTCTATACCACTGAACTAATGCAATCTCTACATCATCTACTTAGAAGTAGGCATGGGTATAACCCCAAGTATAGCTCTCAAATAATCAAATGTATTTTTAGGTAAGGACTTCATAAAGATGTCTACAATATAATCTTTAGTACTCACATATTCCAATCTAATCTCTTTCTCTATTGCCTTCTCTCTCAAGCCATGATACTTAATAGATATATGCTTAGTATTAGAATGCAACACATGATTCTTAGACATACTTATAGTACTTGTGTTATAACACTATATGATAATAGGTTCTGTAAACTCAATCATGATATCCTTCAATGTCTTCTTCATCCACATAACTTGATTACAATTATTTGTGGTTGCAACATAATCTACCTTAGCATACTTTGTGAAGTATAATCTTGTTTCTTTCTTAGCCAAGAAACCAATCTTCCTCCAAGAAAGAATTCTCCACCACTAATACTCTTTTAGTCATCCATACTACCTCCCCAATTTGCATTAGTATATGCACATAGACTAAAATCACTCAATCTATCATACTAAATTACATAGTTAGATGTTCCTTTCAAATATTTAAATATCCTCTTTACTACCTCATAATGATACTCTTTAGGACCAGCTTGATATCTAGCAATATTACTAACTACATTTTCTATATATGGTCTACCTTGAGTCACATATTAGAAACCTCCAATCGTAAATCTATATTTCTTTTGCTCAAATGTAGTTGTCTCATCTTTTGTAGATAACTTGTGACCGGTTATCATAGGTGTACCAATAGGTTTACAACTTTAAAATCCAAATCTTTTCAACAATTCTTTGAAGTATTTATCTTGTGAAATTAAAATACCATCACTATTCTACACAATCTACAATCCTAGGAAAATTTTTGTTTCTCCTAGCATACTAATTTCAAAATAATTCTTCATTTCTTTAGAAAATTTATCACTTACCTAATCATTACCTCCAAAGGTTATGCCATCAAAAAATATCAAATAAATAACAAAAAATTCTTAGTTTATCTCAAATACAAGTTTCTATCTATCATACCTTTAACAAATCCAAGTTTTGTTAAGTACTTATCCAACCTTGCATACTAGGTTCTAGGTGCTTGCTTTAGTCCATATAAAGATTTTTTCAATATTTACATCATATCTTCGTCCTATATTAGAGGGAAACCATCAAGCTACTCAATATATACCTCTTCTTCAAGTTCTACATTTACGAAAGCTAATGTAACATCCATCTTATATACTTTGAACTTTTTATTCATTACATAAGTAAAGAACATTCTTACTACTTCCATTTTTGCTATAGGAGCATAAATCTCCTCATAGTATATTCCTTCTTATTGGAATACTTTAGAATAACTAAGAGGGGGGAGTTGAATTAGTTATCTGAGGTCTAGATGTATAAATAAAACTTTTCACAACTTTAGTGAACCCATAAAACATTTATCTTCATGCATGCATCCATAAGATTATGCAATGACTTAAAACTTATAGATTATTATTAAATCAACTTGAATAAATCTAAACATGAACCATAATAGATTCATCAACACACTTGATAGAATTATTTATGTGGAAACCTAGTTTGGAAAAAACCACTAGTAACATGCTACCCTCTTTTACTCTTCTAAAGTGATGTCCTATGAAAGGCCAACCGTAAAAAGGTTACAATACACACTATTAAATGTGACCCTGTTAAAAGATTTCAATCACCTTGTTAGGAGTGAGATTCGTTAGAGGACTTTAGACCATTCACTTGGAATATAAACTGATTAAACGATTTACAAATAACTGTTAGGTCAACCTTAATCCAAAGGATATACCCTAAACTAATACAATTATTAGAGAGTAATACTGAGGCTTGATCTGATAATAACTTACAACTCCATTTGTATATTACAAATCTTTATTTTAGTCCTCCATTCTACTTGGCCTTTGCACTTTTTAGCTTTGATAGCTTGTTCACCCTTTAATAATTCATACCCTTAAGCCTTCTTGCTTAACATGCCATTACAAACTCTTTTCTTAGGTCACTTGATGAAGCAAAACCCTTGACTCCTTAGGTTCTTGCATATGACAACCTTTTCTTCTAACTAGTTATTCCTATAAATAGGAAATTAGGATCTTGTGCCACTCATTCTCCATTGTCCAATTTAGGATTAAGATAGATTAGGTAGGATACAATAATTCTACCCCTTATTACATATCTCTTCTAGAAACTTCTCCTTGAATCCTCTTTGAATTCACCTAGAATTTGTTTACCTTGAATTCTATGCCACTAGCTCATCAATCTTATTGTCCACCTAGTTAACACAATCCAAGAAAATAAACTTGTTGGATCAAATCCATCAAATTTAAAATCTTTTAAACAAAGAAACCATTTGGCATTATTTTTTTTATGATGGTGAACGCATACTGCATTGCTCGACATCCTCTATGAAATTACTTGGCATGAACTAAAGTTTACTACTACTTGTCATCAACTAAACTTTACTCGACATCCATTTTTTTTCTTGGCATACACTAGAATAAAATTTTACTTGGCTTCAACTAATTTTATGCTTGGCTTGCATAGACTTTGCTCAACACCTACTATCCACTCAATCAAGCTTGGCAAACAAACTTTTTTTTAACTTGTTCTTCTAAACTCTCTTAGTGTAACCAACCTTTATAACCTTAAGTATATTATCAATACATCATGTTATCACTATCACAATTGATTTTTGTACTTCTTTACATAATCATAACTCAAACTTTCCTCTAGGTTCTATTGTTACATCTTTTGATCAAAACCTCTGCATAAATCAAATAAGTGATAGTACTTAAATCATATAAATAGTTATCTTAATAGAAAATGGTAGGTTTGATAGTAGTGACAAATTTTTTTTGAAACATTTTGATTATGCTTGTATGTTCTCAACAATCTCCCTCTTTTATTGTTTTCAATCTATTCTCAACACTTCTTGCTATGCATATAATTTGTAGACAAGTCTAGCCTTGTTCCTTACAACTTCCCCTTGATCATTCATATTGTTTGTTATAATTCTACTGGGAGTTGTCAACTCAACTGTTTCTTCTACTCTAGGATCAGATATTTTCTCTTCAATTTGATTGCTATTTAAAAAATCATGGTTAGTGTAATGCCTTGCACTAAGATCCTTGGAACACAAGGATAAAACATGAATTGAATATTTTTTTTCTTAATATAAGTTACTAACAACAACATAAAGTAACTGAGTGCAAGAGTGAAACAACTATATAAGATAAAAAAGGGAACATTACTAAGCTCACATGATCACTTACACCAATGGAAGTCTTAAAAACAGTTCCAAAGATCTCCAAGAACTAAACCATAACTAATGAACCCAAGATCATACAAATTATGAGGATACACAAGGAGAGATGTTCTTTTTAAGCCCCAAAGAACAAGCTCCTAGCATGGTTAAACATACAAGTCTATTTCCAACTTCTAAACATAAAATTATCAAGAATTACAAGAACAAACCGACAACAACCATGCTCAAGATGTGGGCTGAAAGTTGCAACCACTCATCTACTAGACACCATGATAAAAGATAAATGTTGAATCTTGAAATTTTGCCAGATCTAAAATCTTGAAGCCCTAAAAATTGGCTAAATCTAAATTTCTAAAGCCCTAAAATTTCATAGAATCTTAATCTTAACTTAGAGAGGTTTGGAACCTATCTCAAATGAATCATCACATATATTAAAGTATATCTTAAGTATAAAGATTTAAATATAAATCAGCTTATAATTAAACTATATATTTTTAAACCCCTTAGAAAATATGGTTTCAACTAGGAAGGTGTGCAACCCTTAAGGGTACACAAAACACCCTTTGACTCTCAACCAAAAAGTCTAGAGATACCTGCTATTTTATAGAGAATTTTTTTTTCAAGAAATTAGATGATACTTTTATAGTGTCATATGAGATTTCACAATACTACTACATAATACTTTTTTAGCATCATGCGATACTTATTACTACCAAGCAACACTTTCATGGATTGCACAATATACCTCAATACTATGGTATGATACTTGGCTAGTGTTATACAAAAAAACTTACTACTTTTGTGTAACACTTTCCAATATCTCACAATATTTCTCCTTAAGGGTGTGATACATTTCTAGTATTGCCCAATGTTGACTTTAGTTGCCCACAATTGCAATGGAAAATCCTCACAAACAATTAGAATGGAAAAAAGTTGGAATCTACAATAATCGAGGCTTTGACACTCGAACACATGAAATAAAAGACATAAAAAAATAGGAAGGAGAAAACTATTGGAATTACAAGTGGGAAATGTAAACTTTGTGGGGGGGGGGGGGGTGGAGTGAATTAGAAGTTAAAACATGAACCCATAAAACTTTTCACCTCACATCCACCTTATGCATTCAATAGATAAATTGAAATAACATGAAAACAAATGCATCGAAAACATCTATACAATTAGAGACACACACTTTGACACCAAATATGATTACCCATAAACCCTCCAAATGAGAAGGTAAAACTTGGGTGGGGATGACACCCATAAATCTTCACTACTGCAGTTGTAAAGTGTAGCCAATTAAGGTTACAATGGTTTGACCATGAATCATGATATACCCTATTAAAGGTTTTCCCTATTAAAGGCTTACAAAGACTATTAAGTCCTACCTTGTTAGAGGATTTCAAAACCTTGTTAGAAGTGCTCCTAATTAAAGGACTTCTAATCAATGACTTGGAATGTCACCCTATTAAAGGATTTGATAAGGCCTATTAGGACCACTCTATTTAAGAGATTTAACAGAAATCACCTGTCAAAATATCTTAGCATAGATCTTGTTATTGGCTTTAGATTAAATGATTAAAGATCAAATCTACACTATATCCTTCTCGATCCTTTATGATCAGATGTATCAATGTTGTATCTTTATCTATCCTTTGTTCTCCTCTAACTGATTCTATAATTCACTCTCATTGCTAAGTCACCTTGAATGCTCTATAAAGAAATTTGATTGTTCATCCCATGTTACCCTTCTACAACTTGATCTCTCTCACATTAAAACCTTTGGAGCTTCATCTTCCTTATAAAGACTTTGGTGGCTTAGGGTTAGGTATGAATCTACAACTAAGATTCATCCTTTTTTCCACTTAATCCTTCCTATTTTCTGATTGGCTCCATGCAAATACATAGGGATTTTGCAAGTAGATTCATCCTTATCTACAAAAGATTGTAATCTATCCTTAGTTTGGCTTGAAAATAGTTTACATAGTTGTTTGTGCAATCACAAACAAATATGTCCAATTTCTATTACTCAACACTTGAAGTTATTGATGCTTGGCACATACTATAATTCTATTTTTGATTCAACACCTAAATTTCTTAGCATCTACTATTCACTCGACACTTGAATGACTTGGAATTGTCTATCTTCTTGGCACTTGACTGACTCGACACATGAGTGACTCAACACTCATTGCAACTTGGCATGCATTACTAGTTTGGCATAAACTAAGTAAATTTCTTAAGTGTGTTGACACTCAATTGTCAAAACCAATCTAAGATCAACAATCTCCCGCTTTGACATGAGTGTCAAAAACACTTGAATATATACAAATAATCTAATGTACTGAAGTATAACATATGTATGACCCAACTTTTATATAGAACTTCAAATTTTCAAATTTTGTAATAGTCTATGTACCTCAAAATTTATTACTTCCCTTGAGTTAATTTGTTTGTTTTGTATCCAAAATCTATTTTCCATTCGAAGTAGATTTGTCTCTATTGACTAATACTCTTTACCTTCAATGTTCTTGCAACTTATGCTCTTTATGCTCTACCTTAGTTGGTTCTTCTCTATTTCTATCTTTGCATTGTATTTCTTCAAATATGTATGTCAATGAGGTCAAAATCTGATTCATCTCCTTTATTCACCTCTTCCCCTTTCATTATTCTCTTCTTTCTTTCTTACATATTTATTCCTTCTTGTGATTTATTTCCCTTGCTTCTTTATCTCCCCCTTGCTTATTTATCTCCTCCTTTTTGACACTTATATCAAAGAGTTTATACACTTATAGTGTATTTTTCCAAAAAGGACATATGGACTTTCATTATTATTTTTAGAGTAGTATCCCGGTTGTCATATGCAACATCCAATGACTTTATTTGGATAGCTAGATATACTACAAGGTGTACAAGTCCATCTAGTGTTGAAAGATTGGGATCTTTCTTCAACAATGTTTCTTAATAGACTAGTTCTTTATGGAGTATTTCCATGTGTGGGGTAAGAGAGGCCTAAATTTGTGTCAATTTGGCTCTTGTATTAGCCTCTTCTACTATTAACATAGCTAATTGACTCTATGATTGAAGCAATGTGTGGAAATGTTGCTCACTTTGAGCTAGGTTCTGAAATGTTTAGATTCCTCTATAGGCTCAAAATTCTATGTCTAGTGTCTTGGCTGAAGAGTGTGGGATCACATAGTTTGGTGTATAATGAGAAAATATTTTCAAGTACCTTCTTCACATCCTCAACCTTATTTACCAAAGCAACTGGTGACACTGACATATCACTAGATAAATTTTCATTCCTTTTCCTTGAAACTTTCTTTTAGACCATTCCAAAAGTTTGGCATTTATATCTAGGTCTTCATTAATCACCTTTTCCACAACATCTAATAACTATTCCATTAGTGGCTTGGTTTGTTTAGGAGTAGGCAAGTTGAATGCATCTAAAAAGATGTCTTTAGTTTCTTTTAATGATTTTTTTTTTTTGATACTCCTTTCTAAGAATTTCTTGGTGTTTCTTCTTTTCTAAAGCTTTTTGTAATGTGTTTATTTGTTCTAGTGTCATTGTTACATAATTAAACTTAGGTATCACTCTTTCTTCATCTATAGTTGAATCTCCATAGTGAATTACCTTTCCAATATTAGAAAAGCTTGAGCCTAGTGTTGAAATTTGTAGGGATACAACTTTTGTGCTCATCTTTTGAAGGACTTTTGTAGGAGTGTCAGATGTTGGTAAGGTTACCAATGCTTGTATGGCTTCTTGCTCCTTTCCCCTTAGTGCATCCTTACTTTTTTTAATTTTTCTTTGGTAAATCACAATGATTGGACTTATACCTTGTGTTTATGCATCAAGTTGATCATTTGTTGTTTCTTTCTCTTATGTTGCACTCTATCTCTGTTCAACTAAATCAATTTTAACAGTTGTGTCAACCTTTATGGATGTGTCTACTAATGTTTGAATCAAAGGTTGATCACTAGTAGCTAAAGGGCTAGAAAAATGTGGTTCTTGTGTATTCACCTTATCCCTTTTTATGTCAACTACTACCTTTTGAAGTTCATCCACACTAACCAATACTAGATTTTCATGTAATATTGCCTAAAGTGTAGAATGGTCTAGTATCTTTTTTAGTAAATCAATTTTAATAGTTGTGTCAACCTTTATGGATGTGTATACTAATGTTTGAATCAAAGGTTGATCACTAGTAGCTAAAGGGCTAGCAGAAGGTGGTTCTTGTGTATTCACCTTATGCCTTTTTATGTTAGCTACTACCTTTTGAAGTTCATCCACACTAACCAATACTAGATTTTCACGTAATCTTGCCTAAAGTGTAGAATGGTCTAGTATCTTTTTTAGATCCTATGTAGTCAAAGGATTGATGTTCTAAGTTGAAATGTTAGAAACATCCTTGACAATCATAATTTTTGTAGTTAAATTGGTGTCATGTGGAGGGCTGACACTCGGCAATTTGTGTGTCCTACACACTTTGTTCTTCTTGTTGCTCTCCATTTGTTTCCATTTCTTCATTATTCTTTTGTGCTTCCTTTTCAACAATATTTAATTTTTCCTTGTCATACTCCTTGCTTGGCCAAAGAAAGGGATCAAAATTCTACAACAATGGACTACCTAACCCAAGATTGGACATCTAAAGTGGTTCTTATCCAACTCATTTGTACTCATTTAATTTATCAACCAGGGACATAAAGATGAAATGGTGTTCACAAAATATATGCTTCAAACTTATCTCAACTTAAGAACTACTCGATGAAAAATCAAGTTCTTAAACTGTAGGAAATTTATGCTAAGGTTGAGAACCAAATTTATTTTAATAAAGCATGAAAATATAGCTAAGAATTACTTCAAATTCCTATGCTATAGGAATAGCCCACTAATTCTATTATTATTGGCTATAACAACAATAAAGTCTACTTGAGTTCTACGAACTGTATATAAATCCTATGCTAACTAATTAGTTCACTCCTTATGTGGGCCCCCATAGAGAAGTGAACCTGAAATGGTCTTTTTATTAATAACAATAAAATGTACGTACTGATGAGTAATAGTATTATATTCAGTACTTAAAAATTCAACAACTTCTTATTTCTATTGAAAAATGACTGACTAAAACCTAACACTTCTAGAATATAGACTTCCAATTATTTAAAACACAAACTAGGAATAGAATTCCTAAATTCAAGACTCATCAACTACCAAAACAAATGATGGCATTGATTATTACAATATGCACATAAATTTTGGTGCCCAATAGAACAATAATTTAGGAGCTCATGACCCCTTAATTTCCTCCACTCAAGGCTAGTCTATTAATGTGAGCAATTACTTTGACTCCCACTTGGTTGACTTGGCTTTGTTTTTATATCTATAAAATATTAGAGCCTCCAAAACAATAACATACATCAAGACTTATTCAAAACATGTTATCTAAATTAGTTTACCCTATGTCATATTGTTGTAGGAGAACTACCTAACATAGCTAAGGAAGAAAAAGCATCATTCTCACTATTTGTAATTAAATGACATGTCTTTTCACAACTTATTCTTTTTAATCCTAAAAATTAATTATGCACACATTTGTTTGAAATCATCATAAACATCATGTTTTTGAACATCAAAGTCTTTAGAAAGTTTGCAAATTAAATTGAAAATGAAATGAAAAAATAGACCATATGCTGGTCTCATCTCTCCTTATCATCATTTTCATCACCATTATTTCTTCCCTCAAAGGGATATTCTTCTCCTTGTTTGATAGTTGTTAACCCATAAATCAATTTCCACATTTGGGTGGATTTCTTCACAACATCTTCAATTTTTTTCTAAAGAATGTTGAAGGCTCTGTATTTAGGTGCAAATATTCCACCATATTTCTTGTTTTCCTTGGTAATTTGTCCTTTTGTCAATTCTAGCATAACTCATTCCAATGTAGATTCTTTGATTTGTTTCTCCAAGTTTAAACAATAATGCAACTTTTCCTCAATAATGTCATATAGACCTCTTGGTAGAGTATTTTCAAACTCAAGTGGAGTATTATTGAGTTTTCACATCATTGCATATATTAATTCTTCTACTAATTTTATTCTTCCCTTCCAAGTTTTTCAAAATCAACAATTTTCAAACTAGACAAATTTGCATTATTCTTGACATTCACATAGATATTGTCAAGATCAAATTGAGGTGTATGACTTAACACATTAAATTGGCTTGTATCCTTAGATTCTATTCTCTCATCATTAGCATCTAGTTGTGTAATGTATTTATTTCTTGTTTCTTCTACACTTGGTCTCTTTGTTCTATAGCCTTAGCCTTTTCTTTGGCTTTCTCCTTGGCCTTTTGTGTGATGGCCTATGTGCTTGCTCTAGTTGTTGGTGTTGTTGGCTTTGTTGATCTTGGCTTATCAATTTTCTTTGCCTTTGCCTTTCCCATAGGATGTGACTTAGCCTTTCTCTTCTTAGGCTCAACATGTACTAATGCTTCCTCTACTTCATCTTCCTAGGAACCCTCTTCTTGTTCTTTATCCTCACCCATGCCTTGGGTTAATGCAAGAGGTTTTTTAGTTTTATCTTGTTGTTCCTCTTCATCCTCTTCATCTCCTTCTTCTTCAACACCTTCACCAAATTTAGCATTTAATTTCTTCACCAATTTGTCTTTCTTCTTTATTGTGGAGACTGTCTTCAACTCCATTTCTACTTTGGACTTCATCACATCATAATTTCCAAATGTTTGGCTATTTTATCAACTTCTTTAGCAAGAAGTGCACTTATGGCAGTTAAGGCTTCATCAACATTAATCTCATATCCTAAGGGTCTTAGCCATCTTACCCTAGGTATGGAAACATGCACATATATGTAATCAATATCTACAAGAAAACATATTTCATTGTAACATTGTTCAACTAGTGAAATAGATATTATCATCCTCAGCTTCATAAACTTCTTAAAGTCTTCATAATAACTTTTCAAGATAGTTTAAAATGTATTCATTGATTTGTACAGCTACTATCCCGTTCATCTTCCAATTCACCTTGCCAAATGATGAAAATGTATTATGTGCATAGAAAAATATGCAAATTAGGATTGATCCAAATTTGCACTATGCACTCTTGGTTTTTCTAGTGGCTCCTAGGTTCTCAATTATTTGTTGTAACTAAAATTCATCTAGATCATAGCTATGATCCTTCTATTGGAAATATAGGAGTAACTAAGAGGGGGTAGGGGGGTTAATTAGTTACCATTAAAACATATCTCAAATCCCTTGGATGTCAAACAAAACTGATTGATATTGTTATTCGGTATACACACAAAAATGTTGTAACCCAGTAAATGTACAATGATTTACTTTTAGTTGATCTTAAACATTCATAGTGATTAATTTGCAAGCATAAGAGAAATAAAATGAACACATGAGACACCAAGATTTAACATGGAAACCCAATATGGAAAAGACCACCAATGTAACTAGTTACTATTTTCACTCTTTTGAAGTGAGCCCTATTAGGAGCCAACCTGGTTAAAGGTTACATAAAACACTATTAGGTGTGACCTTGTTAGAGGATTTAATCACCCTGTAAGGAGTGGCCTTGCAAGAGATCTTAAAAAAATTCAATGGAACTATCACCTTGTTAGAGGATTTACAACTAGCTATTAAACCAACTCTATTAAGAGATTTAGATCATTGCTACAATGGTTAGAGAGTAACAATGAAATGATTGGTTGCAATGAAACTAAATTTTTGATTAAAGATTTCTATTCTACTTCATACTTGATTCTTTTTTATTGAATAACACTTTTTTGCTCCACAAGGATACTTGCTTATCCTTCAAGTTCACTCTTACTCTTTCTTTCTCAATTCAATCAACATATTTTTTACATACACTAAAATTTCATCTTGACCTCTCATTTATACCATCCAAATTGTCAAGTCGGCTCCATTACAAATTATAATAACCAATAATCATCACCATAGTTGGCTAGAAACATACTTAAAATAAATAAGCTTCTTATGCCAAAACAAAATCCTTCATTGGCTGACCCTGCTCAATAAATACTGGCTGACAACTGATATGATATTTGTGCAACATCAACGACAACACACAATTAGACAATTGTATCCAACAATATCCCTCTTTGGCATTGATGGCAACACAACATGTCATAGGACAATAAAATTTGAAAGCAAGTCTTTCTCTGATAGAAATTTTCTCCCTCTTATATTTTAACCAAAAACTTCTTCTCCTTCATGTAGTAATCTCCCTTTTTGAAGGAGTTACATAACTTCTAAGATAGTGTACTTCTTTTCTCAAAAGATATTAACAAATTTCAGAAAGATATGACAATAATCTTCTCCCTCTTTGACAACACATTCCAAAAACAACACATACCAAATTAGTATCAATTTACCTTAAATACTAATTCATATGTAATATTCCCTTTGACTATGTTGCATCAATTGATTGATCTTCAACTTGTTTCCTATTGATGCATCACTAAAACTTTATTTAGTAAGCTTTAGATAGAGGAATGAACCCTAACTTACCTCTTAGATACATGAATGCATCCTTAGGTAATGGCTTAGTGAATATGTCTATAATCTATTCTTTTGTGTGAACATATTCCAATCTGGTTTTTTAATCCTATACCAATTCTTTAACAAAATGATATTTTAATTGCTATGGTGTTATCACAATACATGACAACTAGTTCTTTGATCTCAACCTTCATGCCTTCTAGCAACTATTTAAACCAAATAATATTACAAAAATTCATTGTTGTCGCAACATATTCTACTTTTGTTATAGATTGGGATGTACAATTTTGCTTCTTGCTTGTCCAAGATACCAATCTTTTACCAAGAAAGAATGTTCCACCACTTGTACTCTTTCTGTCATCAAGATTTCCTACCCAATCAACATCAATGAATACCTTTAAGTCTAAGTTTCCTCCAATTTTGTACCATAGACCATAATCTTCAGTACCTTTCAGATATCTCAAAATTCTTTTGATTTCCATCATATGATTTTCTATGGTTTTAGCCGAGTCTCTTGCCACTATCCCAACTACTAAAGCAATATCAAGCCTTGTATGAACTACATACTATAATTTTCCAATCATTGATCTGTATAAGGTTTGATCTACCTATATAAGCTTTAGTCTAGTACACATGGAGGTTCCAACTGGTTTAGAATCTTCCACTCCAAATTTCTTGAGTATCTCTTTGATATACTTAGATTGAGTAATGTAGATGCCATTCTTTCTTTGATATATCTATAGTCTAACAAAAAATTTTATCTCACCAAACATGGATATTTCAAACTCTTCATTCATTTGTTCTAAAAATTCTTTGCATAGATCATCATTCCCTATAAATAGAGTGTCATCCACACATATTTTTGCTAATACAATCTTGTTATCTGGTCCTTCCTGTATGTACAAACTATTGTTATCATTAGTTCTTTGAAAACCAATCTATATAAGGTAGTTGTGTGACCTTTCATACCATGCTCTAGGAGTTTTTTTCAGACCATATAGTGCTTTATGTCATTTGTAGACCACATCCTTTTTGTTTGTATCAAAAAAACCCTCTAATTGCTCATTGTAGACTTCTTCATCAAGAATACCATTGAGAAATGTAGATTTAACATCCATTTGATATAATTTAAATCCTTTGTGAGTAGCCTATGCAAGTAGAGTCCTAACACCTTCTAATCTTGCAACAGGAGAAAAAGTATCACCATAATTAATTCCTTCTTCTTGAGAATATCCTTTACACACCAATATTTCTTTATTTCTTGATACTTGTCCATCTTCATTTAGCTTATTTCTGAATATCCATTTTGTTCCAATCACATTTTTATCTTTAGGCATAGGAACAAGAGTCCAAGTTTTTTTCTTCTCTATTTGTTCTATTTCTTCATTCATACCCTCAATCCAACTTTTATGTTCCAATGCATCTTTAATATTTCTAGGTTCAAAATTAGCATGTAAACACGTACCATTTAGCTTACTTCTTGTCATAGTACCTTCTAATTTATCTCCAATAATCTGATCAGGTGCATGATGCCTTCTGACATACTTGGCCAATATAGGTTCTTTGCCTTTTCAATGAATTGTATTGTCTTCATATTGAATTTCATCTTCTAGCTCAGTTTGCTCAAACTTGGTAGGCATTGGCTCAATAGATTTAGAATATGACTTGGGTTCTTGTGACTTAGTTTGAACTTCTTGCAACTCAGTAACTGAGGAAAACTTGGGAGTTGAAATATCCTTATTGATAGATGTGTCTAGAAATGTATCAGGTTCAAAGTAAACAAATCTCTTGTAATCTTCTGGTCCCTTTTTTCTTTCTTCTTTAGTTCTTTATGCAAACTCATCAATTCTCACATGTGGACTTTCTATGATGTTATAAGTAGAAAAATTCAAACATCTATATGCCTTACTTCTATAAGAATATCTTAAGAATATACCTTCATCACCTTTTACATCAAACTTTCCTTTTCTAAACTCTTTTAAGATATAGCATTTACTTACAAATACTTTCAAGTAGCTTACACTAGGTTTATAGCCATACCATAATTCATAGTGAGTTTTATATGAGTCCTTCTTCAACTATACTTAGTTCAAAGTATGAACTGAAGTGATAATAGCTTCCTTCAAGTATTTGATGGCAACATTCTTTTCAATCATTAGAGTCCTTGCATAATCCATGATGGATTTGTTTCTTCTTTTAGCTATTTCATTCTACTCAGGAGTACCAGGGGCTGATAGTTGTCTTTTAGTTCCTCTTTCAATACAAAAGTTATTGAATTCATTGGAGATGAATTCACCACCTCTATTTGATCTTAGGAACTTCAATCTTTTCCCTGTTTCCTTTTCTATTCTTGCTAGATACCATTTGAATTTCTCAAATGCTTCTAACTTCTCTCTAAGATACATAACAGTCATCATTCTAGAATATTCATCAACAAAAAGAATTATGGATTTTTCTCCACTGTAGATTTCTATTCCAATGGTTTCACATAGGTCAGTATGCACAATTTTTGAGACATCTTCAAACTAATAGTTTTTTCTTTTAAAACTAGTCTTTCACATTTTACCAATCTAACAATTCTTGCATAAACCAACATCTGGTTTGTTCAAACTAGGAATACCTCTCACTTTTTTGAATTTTCTTATTTTGACCATATTATCAAAGTTTACATGACAATCTTCTGTGCCATAACCAACTTTCTTCTATTTGAGCAATAAAACATGAACAATCACCAAGATCATGATAAAATAGGTTACCTCTTATTGGTTTGCCTGATCCAATCAGATTACCTTTTACATCCAACAATCTTCCCTTGTCATGCATGAATTTCACCTTGAATCCAATGTTGATCAGCTGTGCCACACACAATAGATTATGTTTTACTCCTTCAACCCAATAGGCATTGTCACATACAAGTTCTTTGGTTAATGAGATTTGGTCTTTCCCTTTTATGCAAAAAGGTTCATTGTTTCCAAACCTTACACTACAACCATCATAGTCTTCAAAGTGTTCAAAATTTGTTTTATCTTTAGTCATGTGATGTGAACATCCACTGTCTATGATCCATGTGCCATTTTTACTGACATGAGAGATAAGTGTCATAGTATCTTCTTCTTCATCAGATTCATCTTTCACAGTAATGTATACAATCTCATCTTCACTGTTATTAGAATCTTTAGAGATAAAACAAGTCTTCTTACCTTTTCATTAAATGATTTGTAATTTTTTAAATCCTTCTTGTCATTGCACTTGTGACTTTTTTTCTCATCCTTGCTTTCTTTTTTTGGGCACTTGGGAGTAATATGACCAATTTCTTCACATGAAAAATAGATTAAGGGAACTTTTCCTTTGTATTTTCCTCAGCCTCTAGAATACTTCCTTGCAAGTAAAGCTTCAATAACTTCAAGATCGCTATCAAAACTTTTATCTAATTTCTCTTCACTTTCTAATTGAATATCCTTTATTTTTTTGTCTTTTTCTTTTAGTGAAAGTTTGGCTTCAAATGCAGATTCAATATTCTTGGAAGCTGGAACATAATTGTCATAGTTGTCTAGCTCAAAAGTTGTCAATCTTTCTACTAAGGTGTCCAAAGTTATCTTATGATTTGGTTCACACCTCTTTTCTTGAATAGTAGATACTCTAATTACATAGATAGAAAGTAACGTTCTAATAACTTTACTTACAATAGTTTCATCCTTGATTTCTCCTCTAGATGCTCTGATTACACTAACACTGGCTTTGATTCTTTCCACATATTTGACGACATTTTTATCTCCTCTCATTCTCATATGATTAAACTATCCTCTAAGGCTTTCTACTTTGGCTCTCCTCACATTTTCATCACCACCATAGATATCCTTTAGCTTGTCCCACATACCAAATGTAGATTTACAGTCCTTGATATCATCAAATTCATCATAGCTAAGAGTAGATGCAATATTAATCATCATAGTGTTATGGTTCTTTTTCTCAGCAATGTCTCCAATAGATAATGTACCAGTGGGAGTTGTGTATTCTTCATCGAGGTATTTCAAGCTAGAATCACTAATGGAGGCTAGATGAAGTCTTGTGAGTGCTTTCCATGTTGAAAAGTTTTCTCTATTTAGCTTTGGAATTTCTCTCTTGTAAGGCATCCTAATCTTTAGCTTAGGTCCTTCAAACCTTCTTACAAGCACCAAAAGCTCTGATACCAATTGTTGGAAATATAGGAGTAACTGAGAGGGGGGTGAATCAGTTACCACTAAAATATATCTCAGATCCCTTAGATGTCAAATAAAACTAATTGTTGTTGTTCGTTAGTATACACAAAAAAATGTTGTAACTTAGTAAATGTAGAGTGATTTACTTTTAGTTGATCATAAAAATTCATAGTGATTAATTTGCAAGCATAAGAGAGATAACATGAATACACAAGACACTAGGATTTAACGTGGAAACCCAATATGGAAAAAATGACCAATGTAACTAGTTACTATTTTCACTCTTCTAAAGTGAGCCCTATTAGGAGCCAATCTGGTTAAACGTTACAAAACACACTATTAGGTGTGACCTTATTAGAGGATTTAATCACCTTGTAAGTAGTGGCCTTGCAAGGGGTCTTAAAACAATTCAATGGAATTGTCACCTTGTTAGAGGATTTACAACTGGCTATTAAACCAACTTTGTTAAGAGATTTAGATCACTACTACAATGGTTAGAGAGTAATAATGAAATGACCTAATTGTGATGCAACTCAATTACTATTTACAGATCTCTATGTTACTTCATACTTGATCCTTCTTGATTGAATAACACTTCTCTATTCCATAAGGATACCTAGTTATCCTTCAAGTTCATTCTTACTCTTTCTTTCTCAATTCAATCAACATATTTTTTACACACACTAAAATCTCAACTTGACATTTCATTTCTACCGTCCAGATTATCAAGTCAGCTCAATTACAAATTACAATAACCAATAATTATCACCATAGTTGGCTATAAACAATACTCAAAATAAATAAGCTTCTTATGCTAAAATAAAATCCTTCATTGGCTAACCCTACTCAGTAAATATTAGCTGGCAATTGATATGACATTTTTGTAACATCAAAGACAACACACAATTAGGCAATTGTATCCACACCTTCTTCACAATTTTGTATCCTACATCTACTACAATACATGGTACACTATTCAATCTTCTTGATTAATGAAACATATGAAAAATTACCCTTATGGAAAAGTCCAATAGAGGGTCTATAATGGTATCAATTGTCATTCCACATTTGTTCCATTTGGCTCCTATATTTTTCTCTATAACCTCTTTTGAGTCATTTTGTAGAGTCTTTGGCTAATCTAGGGTTGGAAAACTAGTTATCCTATGAATTATTCTCATTGAAATTTTGATTGGTCCATCTTCCAACCATAGGGGTCCATTGTATATTCTTCTCAATATGGTCTTTATCCATTCTATTTTGAACATTATGGGGAAATCTAGGGCATGGATCAAACCCCTTCCTTTCTACAATTTTGAATTCTTCTTTTAAATGCCATTTTCACACAATCTATCTTATGCTTCCCTTATCACCATATCACCAATTCCACATATCTTACAGTTATAACATTTTCTAACTTCCTGAACCATAATAACTTTTAGGGGAATCATGGATAGTGTGCTGGATGGCTCTTGTTTATATGTAACATCTAGAATTGATTTGAAGTCTAGTTGTTTTATCTCATTGCTAACTAATTGATAATTTAAAACTTCTTATCCCTCTACATTCCTTGAGCTAGATGCCACTTGAAAAACTAGGGTTTATACAAATTTCAAACTGCATAGCTCATCTTATGAATAAATACCTTTGATATTAAAAAAACATGAGTAAAATCATTGTTAGGATCTTTGTAATCACTGCAAACAAACTTTTGAATTTCCCTTTGCATCGCGTGCTCTCACTTCAAATTTGAAATGATGAGAATGAGTGAAAAAAAACCATAGACCCTATAAAAACCTTGCAATTAATGCTTAGTGCTTGTATAATTATAAACTTGGCATCAACATGATTTTTGTTGCACTTGGCATCTAATGATATGACCATCACTCAATAGCTACTGTACAGTCAACACTAACTAGTTTTTCACTTGACATACACAAAGAACTTTTCATGCTCAACAACATGAAAACTTTGAAGATTTAACTTAAATTTTCACAACACCTTGCATCTTTATTCATGCTAATTGTGAGGCTTTACCTTGACCCATCAAAGCATGGATGTTTTATTTACATTTTGATATTTGAGACCTTGATATTTTGATAATTATTCGAGACTTAAATGGACATTGGATTGCTTTATCTATTAATTTTGATACTTTAGTAGTGTTTTACATTGTTATATGCACTAAGGACCTATTATCGTGTAAGAAATGTTCGAACATATAAGGATGCAACTTTATGACATGATATTATCAGATTTTGAGCAATGTGAAATGTTAATTTAATTCTAATGATTTTTGATTTATAGATAAATGTTAATTTGATTATGATGCTTTATGACATACAGATGAATGGTTAGGATATACAGATAGATGTTAATTTGATAGTGATGACTTATGACATGTAGATTTTGATATCTTAACATTTGAAATGGAATAATTGAAAAGACTAGGAAAGGAAATCTAATTCAAATTATGTTAATGTGGATATTATTATTATGTGCACTTATGTAGTATATGTTTATTTGACCCTATTGGACTACTAATGCTCAAGTTTGATGTGCAAAAGAGGAACCATGGAAATTTAATGGTTAAAAAAGGTATATACACATGTTTAAATGACTTTGAAAAGGTGAATCTTCATAAGATTTGTAAACCTCATTGTGATGTGTTTATTTTGTAAATGTGAGATGTATGTGTGTAGTGTTGAAGTTTGAAAAAGTTACCAGTTTCCAATTACCTTGATGAGAACAAAACACATCTAGGGGTAGCTAACTCCCATTTTTGACATATCCCTTTAGACACTGGGCCAAGTATAAGGCTTGACCCTTCTTCTACTTCAAGCTTTGCAAGACCTAGGTGGGTGGACCTTAGATTCAATCAATATGGTACCAATGAAAAACATATCTGTGAATCTCACAAAGTAGATAAAAACTCCTAAATCTTCTATACTTAACCATGTAATCACAAACATGAAATAACTAAGAACATGACTCCTGACACTGTAAGCTAAGTGCAAGTTAAACTTTGAATAACTTTCAACATGAAAGGGAAAATATTTGATTAATGATGTTGATTCAACACAACCTCAAATATGCAGCAGTATAACAAGTGATCCTATAACTGATTAGTGCCTAATACATTGGGCAATTCAATGAATTGAATACATATTTCATATACCTAGACATCAGATCTATCTAATCACCTTGTGATTCAGACACCAGTGTTCATCTAGATCTCATTCTCACAAAATATCCTTCTCAAGTAACCAGTAACCCTATTAAACATATCAAGCATTTACTTGGCCCTTTCTTCTAATAGTAAAATACATCAAACATTAAACCTAAAGGGGATGCAAATGGATCTCAGATCTTTGTTCCAAGACCACATAAGACTTATAGATTATTGAGACAAAAGATGAGAACCAGAATAAAACTAATGAAATTCTTATTCATATGTATTCTGTCATGCCCAAACTACGAGGCAGAAAGACACAATTTTTTTAAAAGTAATAATTAAAATGCTCAAGTTTGATAAGTTTGCGATCACATTTTAAGTAAGGTTCTCTACAATTCATCTTAAGTTACATATCTTGAGAAGGAATAAATCGTTAAACTGAAGCCCTCACTATTAAAATAATATCGACATTTATTTCATTTCATATTAATCTTAACACAATAGATTTAAATTTCCTCTATAAAAAAAAAAAATTAAAGATAGATTTAACAATTAGTACATAGTATCTTTCATCTCATACAAGGTTAACATTATAAAAAAATAATTTTTATAATCTCTTTGCTATACATAAAAAAAACACGACATCTATCAATGATAATTTAGCATTTTAAGAAAACTTTATTATTACAATAAAGAAATAATAATTAAATTTTATCTAAATTGAGAATCTAACTTAATTAAGATATTTCCACTAAAGACAATGATTATTAAAATCAAACCAAAAAATAATTAATTAATTCTTATATATAATTGAAATAAAATAATGCTAACTACTAAGCAAAATTAATTAACTAGCTATCCTTTATATTAAAACTAAATAATATTAAAAACAAACTAAATTAACATAAATATAAACACTAACTAAAATTAACTTAATCTAAACTAACTCTCTTAACACTCTAACTTAATTTAATCATTTAATATGACACAAATTAAAATAAAAAAATAAAAAAACTAACTAACTAAATTATACAATAACTAAACCCCTAACTTAACCTATATCCAAAGTACTCCACATCACACCTATGCTAACCTTTCCCCATACCCCTATGACTCCCTTACCCCCTACTTTGGGCAAGCGCTTCCCAAGGTCAAGCATTGTCCAAGCGCTAGCCAAAGACAACACTCTGCCTAAGACCTAAGTTGGCGTAGACTCATCCATAAAGGAGGCATCCAAAACAAATTTCCAAGGAAACAAAACAAAGTTTCAAAACAAAATTTAATTCCTTCTTTTTTTCACATTGCAAGACAGATCTTGGGGTAAGAAAATTCTATAAAGATGATAGGGTGACATCATCTCTATGATGATAGTTCGACTTTGCACAACAACTTTTTAAAAAAAACAACTTTTTAAAATAGAGCTTCAGAAGTAACGTCCACCAAGGGAGATGGGTATGTATTGATGACATAAAGTTTTCTAGGTAAGTTTAGGATATTAAGTTTATATGATAAGTTATAATTTCTTTTTCTTATTTTTTTTTCTTGTTTATTTAATTACTATTTTTAATTTTAAATACAATATTCAATAAAACAAAGAGGATAATAAGAGAATCTTTTAGATTCTCTGTTACTAAAAAGGTAACAATTCTTTTCCCATACAAAAGACAGAGAGTTTTTACTCTCTTGAAACAATTATTTTTTTCCAAATTTTCTAAGTATAAATTGTAAAATTGATATATTACCAAGAGGGGGTAATTTTTTTTTAAAAAAGAAAATCTATAGGGATTTTTTACAATCTAATATACCAAAAAAAAATTGAATAGATTTAACACCTCGATTCAATAGTTTGTGTCAAATTAATAGTAGATTAATTGATCTCCTAAACATACTTGAATTGAAAAATATCACCCATATACATTTGCTATTTCTTAACATAATTTTCATCTTTGAACATATAAGGAAACTTGAAATTTTTTCTTAACTAAACCATCACTATTCATCCTATTTTTGATGTGCATCCATCTAATTGAAAATTACAATTAAATCACATGATAAGCAATATTACTCAATCACCATTTTTATTGGCAAACCAGATTCAAAGGCTCAGCCGGGAAAGAACTAGGAAGAAAACTTGACATCTTTGCCATTACAACAAGGTTTTGAAATATAAATTACATAGGATTTCAATCCCAATTTACAACAATCTAATTGAATTTCCTTTATGGCCCTCATCAAGGGTTCCATAACAATTTCTGCAACACATTTCTAAGGACTATGGAGGAAACAGAATCTGATCAGGTGACAACCAACATGACCAAGAAACTAATCAAACATGCATATTCATACAAGGTTTTCACAATAGGATTCACAATGAATCAACACTAGGGAAAGGTGGCTTCTTCCAACAGGAGAAGCCAAGCACAACACCAAAATAGATGCCCAATCGAGGCTATAAACAAAGAACTTCCATTCTTCCATTTTAACATGCCATACTCATATGAGGTTTCTGCTGATAGGTAGGGTCCCATAACACCCTACCCTCTCTCCCTCTTCTCATTCTGAGAAGAGACTCTACACTGGTTGGAGTCCAACTAAAAAGACCTTTCCCAAAATTGGTCACTTCTGCCCTATCCAAGGGTGAGTAAGACCAAAATAACCATACAAGAAAATCTCAAAATTCAAACATAAAAATGAAAGGAAGACATTCAAAAAAACATGGTTTTCAAATCTTCCCAACATACCCACAAACATACAAGCATTTAAACAACAACAAGATAGCATAAACATGAAACAAACATGAAATCTGAACAAGGGAGATGAAAATTTCTACGTTCACAAAGAGGTTATGGCCAAAGAACAAGTTTGAGTAGAGCTTTCCTCTTGCTTGCTTCAATCTTCCAAGACTCCTCTCTAAATGTAGAGATTGGGTAACAACCTCCACTAGTCCAAGAAGGGCCTCTAAATAAGCCTCCAATTTAAGCAACACAAAGGTAATAACTTCTTCCACCCACCTACAAATCTAGAAGCTCCTAACTCAATCCACACTATGGTTAAATCACTAAGTGGAGGTGAGGTAAGGAAACTCAGGGTAACCACTTGCAATTTTCGCACAAAGGTTAAATGAGACTTTTTGAGTGATCTCAGAAGTCAACAAAAGGGGCTTAGGGGTTGGAAAAGACCCCCAACCCATACCCATACCCCTTGGGCATAAATATTTCATGATTTAGAGCCTAAGGAATAGGTTTAGAGCCAAACAAAAGGTAGGAAAATAATTAGGACCAACTAATAACTCTAAAATGCAGATTAAGCACTAATTTGGATTAAGGATGACTAAGCTCGATTAAGAACCAAACTACCAAAAGATACTAACTTAATCTGACTTACATCAATGGGTTACACAGCTAACCCTAACTAGCAAACTAAAGAGCACAAATAATTCACGAGTGTCAAGTGACACTAAAAGAACATAGTTACGAACATTAACATTTACTGATCACAAAAAGATACATACATACATCTCACAATTAAAATACTTGAATTACGAACAACAATGTTTCCAAAATTAGCACATAGAGATCAGTTCTATTCCTCCATCAGTTTTCTCAGCTAAAATATCTTGCACACTCGTTGCACACATCAGTAGTCCTGTAAAATCACATGTACATATATTTATATATACATATATATATATATATATATATATATATATGTACATATATATATATACATATATATATATATACATATATATATATATATACATATATATATATGTACATATATATATATATATACATCTATATGTATCAAAAATTTACATAAATTGAAACATACATCAATCAGGGTTTCTTTCATCCTACTTAATTCTTAACCATTTTAAATATCTTAAATCAAAGTATTAATCCTACATTTACTAATCTCATCAACATACATATACATAAAACATTAAATGACGAACATCAAATATCTGAAAGTAACATCACACGGCATGAAATAATATAATATGTTCTAAACATCAGATAATGTCTCGACATCTCGAGTCATGAGTATCAAAATAATAGTAATGTATCACTATGCTACGATGGGTTAGGGTGAGGCCTCACATCCTCTCCCACTAGGCATTAATTTCCTCCTAGAGTTCATAAAAAACATAAGGGTACTGAGATCACATCGGTGCTACATCGTCGCATGACATTGTAACCTTATCGTAATAATCCCACTGGACCCTAACTTGGTCTAGCTCTCGGCTTCGAAGTGCTAGGGTCCGTCGGGCAATAATGTGGATAGGCTCCAATGCTAGCTGTCCATCCAACTCCACCTGTAAAGAATCCCAATCTATAATATGAGACTCATCATAAATGTATCCTATAAGAACATAAATATGAAACACATCATGGATGCATGATAGGCTAGGTGGCAAGGCTAAACAGTATGCAACAGGTCCTATCATCTCTAGGATCTTGAATGGTCCAATAAACCAGGGTGCTAACTTAGATCCCTTTCCAAATCAAATTAGACTCTTGTGTGGTCGCACCCTCAAGAACACTCTATCACCAACTTGATACTCTCGATCCATCTTCTTCACATCAGCATACTTCTTTTGCCTATCCTGTGCATCTCTCAAGCATTGTCTAATCAAGGTCACCTACTGCTCCATCTCTTTTACTAATTGGGGACCAATAGATACTCGATCCTCAATCCCATCCCAACTCAAGGGTGTCTTGCATGGTCTCCCATACAAGGCCTCATAAGGTGGCATATCTATGGAGGAATGGTGCCCATTGTTATAGGAAAACTCGACAAGGTGTAGGTATTCCTTTCATTTCACCTGATGTTCCATCACGTACATACCTAACATGTCTTCCAAAACTTGATTCACTCACTCAATTTGGCCATCAGTCTAAGGATGGTACATTGTACTAAAATTGAGCCTAGTACCCAAAGTTTCCTACAACTCTCTCCAAAATGAAGAAGTGAATAATGAGTCTCTATGAGAGATGATCTTACAGGAAACACCATGAAGTCTAACAATGTCTCGCAAGAACACCTGAGCTATCTCATGCTGTGAATGTAGTATGCATAGGTGGGAAATGGGTAACCTTGGTCAACGTGTCAACAAGATGACATAGGAAGACCAACAATACAATCCATAGATATAGTATCCCATTTCCACTCTACAATCTCATGCGGTTGAAGAAGCCCACCAGGATGACGGTGTTCTACCTTCACCCTCTAGCACTCAAGGCATCTCACAATAATGCTAGTAATATACACTCTCATTCCTAGCCAGTGATACAACTGCCTCAAATCTACATGCAACTTCTTAACACCGGGGTGCACTGCATAAGGTGCTCTATGAGCCTCAAGTACAATAAGCTGACACAAACCCCCATTGAAAGGTACATACATACGTCTTCGATGATGCAAAAGTTCATTAGAATCCAAGGAATACTCTGAATACTTCAATTCCAAGGGTCTTTGAGAATGCACTATTTGACTCACTTCTACATAAAGCTCATCGGCTGGTAAATGCTGTAAGATCCGTTCTCTCAAGTCAGTGCAAGTAGTCATAGATGAAAGCTCATGGCACCTTCTACTTAAGGCATCTGCAACCACATTCTCTTTTCCCTTGATGTGATGAACATCAAAATCATACTCTCATAGAAACTCCATCCACCTTCTTTGCCTAGCATAAAGATTTGGCTAAAAAAATATGTATTGTGAGCTCTAGTGATTGGAATGAAGCTCAAATCTATGACCCAAAAGGAAGTGTTGCCATCTCACCAAGGCATGAACCATTTCCGCAAGCTCTAGGTCATGAGTAGGACAATTGAGTTCATGAGTCTTCAACTTTCTAGACTCAAAGGAAATAGGTCATCCTTCCTGCATAAGGATGGCCCCTAAACCATCTAAAGATGCATCAATGCACACCACAAAATCTACAATAGGATCTGGTACTGCAAGAATCGGTGCACTTGTGAGGGCTCTCTTGAGCTCTTGAAAAGCTCTACCACACTTCTCTATCCACTCATATTTCTTCCCCTTTTTCTAAAGAGATGTGATGGGGTGTGCCAATCTAGAGAATCTTGAAATGAAATGTCGATAATATCCTGCTAGCCCCATAAGGCTCCTCACTTCAGTAACACTAGTGGGCGCTGGCCAATCCATGATAGCCCTAATCTTTGATGGGTCTACTGAGACTCCATCACCTAATATGACATGACCCAAATAATGTATCTGGGGTCTGAAGAATGCACACTTCAACAAGCTACCAAACAACTGATTCTCTCTCAACTTCTACAATACCTGCCTTAGGTGCTCTTCATGCTCTCTCTAATCATGAGAATAAATCAGAATGTCATCAAGATAAAAAACCACAAAATTATCCAAAAAGGTATGGAATACTCCATTCATGAGGCTCATGAATACAATTGGAGCATTCATGAGGCCAAATGGTACTACTGTGAACTCGTAGTGACCATACCTAGTATGAAAAGTAGTCTTGGGAATATCACTATCCACAATCCTCAACTAATGATAACGCAACTTCAGATCAATCTTTGAAAATACTTGGCACCTTGAAACTGATCAAAGAGATCATTGATTCTAGGAAGAGGATATTAGTTCTTGATGGTCACTTTGTTCAATTGCCAATAATCAATACACAAAATAAGTGATCTATCCTTCTTCTTGACAAAGATCACTAGTGCACCCCAAGGTGACACACTAGGTCGAATATGCCCCTTTTCTAAAAGTTCCTCCAACTGAGCCTTTAGCTCATTGAGCTCATGAGTAGTCATCCTATATGGTGCTCTCAAAATTGGCTTGGCTCCTAGCACAAGGTCTATGTGAAAATCCACTGCTCGAGGTGGAGGCATACCAGGATGCTCTGAAGGAAAAACATTTGCAAACTCTTGCAGGATTGGAAAATCATTGAGCAATAGCTCCCCCTCTAGATCTTCCTCTCTGTCACTAATGGTGATAGTGAACAACTGACAACCCTTTCGCATGCACCATCTAAGATGCATAGAGGAAATCATGCAAAGGGACACATGTCTCTTCACTCCAAAGATCTCCCTAGAGATACCATCATCATCCACACATTCCACCCTCTTCTGTTGACAATCCATCTTGGCGCTGTGGGCATAAAGCCAATCCATGCCAAGAACAACATCATAAGAACCCAGAGGGGTAATGCATAGATTAGTCTTAGTGGACATGTCTCCAATCTGCATCTGACAACTTTGCACCATGGAACTAAATGACACTTTGGCTCCTGAGGCTAACTCTACTTCCCAACTAACATCATGTCTAACTGCCACTAGCCTGCAATGGTCCACCGCATATGGAGATATAAAAGAGTCAGTAGCTCTGGAATCAAATAAAATTGCAACCATATAGACCTAAATAATACCTGTAGCCTCGATAACTATGGCTTGATGCTCAGCCTGGCGGTTGTCAAACACTGTAAAAACTCTATGGGATCTACCCATGTCACCAACTGTCGGCTCTGAAAAAGCCCTACTCTGACCACTAGATGCATGTCCTTGTGGACACTCCCTAGCTATATGACCCATTCCACCACAAGTGTAGCATGGTCCTCGAGTATAAGATCATGCACCCTATGATCTAGACTATTGTGGGCCTCTTGACCTACTGGATCCACTGTATCCAGCCCTAGAAGACTGCTAGGTCTTCATTGACTGAGACTGTGGGGCATGTACTTTCTGATCCTACCTAGGACCTTGTGACTACCACTACTTGGCCTTGGATTTCTGATAACTCTGAGAAGGTTTTTTCTGTTGCTACTGCTAGGGTTTCGACTGCTGAGACTGTTGTCCCTTAGAGGACCCTACTGTATAGTTCTAATTCCCTTTCCAAGGGGGTTTTTTTGCTGCGAAGAGTTTTGGTTCTGAGACTAATCCCATGACTCCTACCTACCTTGAGTATCCTTAGAAACTAGTGCTATCTCCACTACCTATCTAAAGATTGTAGGGAAGGCCATCCAAACTGGGCCCTGAAGTGAGAAATTCAGATCCATGATAAAGTGATGCACCTGTAGTTTCTCGTCCTTCATGTATTCCACATAAGGAAGGAGCTCGAGACACTTGCTCTCATACTGAGCCACTATAAGACCTCTTTGATAAAGAGAATGGAACTCCTCTATCTGTTTTTGTCAAAAATGCTCTAACAAGTACCTCTCTGAGAATCTTTCTAGTAAAGACTCCTATGTGAGGGTGTCCATCCTCACTCCACCTATGATCTCCTCTTGATGCCACCAATTGGAGGCATCCCCTCTCAACTGATGAATTGCTAGGTGTGCCTTTAGATTACTCCCATAGGGCATAATGTAAAGCACTGCTATAAGCTCTACAACCATGCCTCTGCTACTGTCCCCTCAGTGGAATCGATATATAATGGTGGCCCAAGTCGAATTAATTCCCTATTGTCATCTCTTATATGTCTAGGAGGTCTGTTAAGTGGGGTTCCTCTCTAGTGTATTGACTCTTCCTCATGCTCACCCTGACCCTCTATCTATCTCAGCAGGGGACTCCTAGTCCTCTCTCCGACTCTGGGTCTGCCTGCTCTGGGTCCCTCTACTTCCACTACTGGAATCTGCTAAACTGGTTGAACTACAAGTACTACTCTCTGCTGAACTACACCGATCAAAGTCTAAAGTGCATCTATAATGTCCTAGTTTGGGTTCGGTGGTGGTGGAGGTGGAGGAGGTGGTGGTGGAGATGGTCCATCCTCCTATCCCTCTCTACCACCCCTAGCCCTATGACCTCTGCCTCACCGGTTGGTTCGAGTAATAGGAGGCATCTACACAATTAAAAGTTGAGTTAAGTTTAGGAAGCACAATGGTCTCAGGTTCTTAGTGTTGAAACACAAGCTCTGATACCAAAATGCCATGCCCAAACTATGAGGTAGAAACACACAATTTTTTTTTAAAATAATAGTTAAAATGCTCAAGTTTGATAAGTTTGCAATCACAGTTTAAGTAAGGTTCTCTAAAACTCATCTTAAGTTACATATCTTGAGAAGGAATAAATCATTAAACTGAAGCTCTCGCTATTAAAATAATATCGACGTTTATTTCATTTCATATTAATCTCAAAACAATAGATTTAAATTTCCTCTATAACAAAATAATTAAAGATAGATTTACCAATTAGTACATAGTATCTTTCATCTCATACAAGGTTAATATTATAAAAAAATAATTTTTATAATCTCTTTGCTATATATAAAAAAAACACAACATCTATCAATGATAATTTAGCATTTTAAGAAAACTTTATGATTACAATAAAGAAATAATAATTAAATTTTATCTAAATTGAGAATCTAACTTAATTAATATATTTCCATTAAAGACAATGATAATCAAAATCAAACCAAATAATAATTAATTAATTCTTATATATACTTGAAATAAAATAATGCTAACTACTAAGCAAAATTAATTAACTAACTATCCTTTATATTAAAACTAAATAATATTAAAAATAAACTAAATTAACATAAATATAGAAACTAACTAAAATTAACTTAATCTAAACTAACTCTCTTAACACTCTAACTTAATTTAATCATTTAATATGACACAAATTAAAAAAATAAATAAAAAAACAAACTAACTAAACTATACAATAACTAAACCCCTAACTTAACCTAAACCCAAACTCCTCCACATCACACCTATGCTAACCTTTCCCCCTACCCCTATGACTCCCTTACCCACTACCTTGGGTGAGCGCTTCCCAAGGTCAAGCATTGCCCAAGTGCTAGCCAAGGATAGCGCTTTGCCCAAGGCCTAAGCTGGTGCAGACTCATCCATAAAGGAGGTGCCCAAAACAAATTTGCAAGGAAACAAAACAAAGTTTCAAAACAAAATTTAATTCCTTCTTTTTTTCACATTGCAAGACAGATCTTGGGGTAAACAAATTCCATGAAGATGATAGGGTGACATCATCTCTATGATGATAGTTTGACTTTGCACAACAACTTTAAAAAAAAAAAACATTTTTAAAATAGAGCTTTAGAACTGACGTCCACCAAGGGAGATGCGTATGTATTGATGACATCAAGTTTTCTAGGTAAGTTTAGGATATTAAGTTTATATGATAAGTTATAACTTGTTTTTTTTTTTTTTTCTTGTTTATTTAATTACTATTTTTAATTTTAAATACAATATTCAATAAAACAAAGAGGCTAATAAGAGAATCTTTTAGATATTACCAAAAGGGTAACAATTCTTTTCCCATACAAAAGACAAAGAGTTTTTACTCTCTTGAAACAATTTTTTTTTTCAAAATTTTCTAAGTATAAATTGTAAAATTGATATATTACCAAGAGGAGGTAATTTTTTTAAAAAAAGAAAATCTATAGGAATTTTTTACAACCTAATATACTAAAAAATATTGAATAGATTTAACACATAGATTCAATAGTTTGTGTCAAATTAATACCAGATTAATTAATCTCCTAAACATACTTGAATTGAAAAATATCAACCATATACATTTGTCTTTTCTTAACATAATTTTTATCTTTGAACATATAAGGAAACTTGAAAATTTTGCTTAACTAAACCATCACCATTCATCCTATTTTTGATGTGCATCCATCTAACTCAAAATTACAATTAAATCACATGATAAGCAATATTACTCAATCACCATTTTTATTGGCAAACCTGATTCAAAAGCTCAACCAGGAAAGAACCAGGAAGAAAACCCGACGTCATTGCAATTACAACAAGGTTTTGAAATACAAATACATAGGATTTCAATCCCAATTTACAACAATCTAATTGAATTTCCTTCATGACCCTCCTCAAGGGTTCCATAACAATTTCTACAACACATTTCTATGCACCATGGAGGAAACAAAACCTGATCAGGTGACAACCAACATGACCAAGAAACCAATCAAACATGCATATTCATACAAGGTTTTCATAATAGGATTCACAATGAATCAACACTAGGGAAAGGTGGATTCTTCTAATAGGAGAAGTCAAGCACAACATGAAAATAGATGCCCAATTAAGGCTATAAACCAAGAACTTCCGTTCTTCCATTTTAGCATGCCATACTCATACAAGGTTTGTGCTGACAGGTAGGGGCCCATAACACCCTACCCTCTCTCCCTCTTCTCATCCTGAGAAGAGACTTTACACTGGTTGGAGTCCAACTAAAAAGACCTTTCCCAAAATTGGTCACTTCTACCCTATCCAAGGGTGAGTAAGACCAAAACACCCATACAAGAAAATCTCAAAATTCAAACATAAACATGAAAGGAAGACATTCAAAAAAACATGGTTTTCAAATCTTCCCAACATACCCACAAACATACAAGCATTCAAACAACAACAAGATAGCATAAACATGAAACAAACATGAAATCTGAACAAGGGAGATGGAAATTCCTATCTTCACAAAGAGGTAATGGCAAAAGAACAAGTTCGAGTAGAGCTTTCCTCTTCCTTGCTTCAATCTTCCAAGAATCCTCTCTAAATGTAGAGTTTGGGTAACAACCTCCACTAGTCCAAGAAGGGCCTCTAAATAAGCCTCCAACTCAACCACCACAAAGGTAATAACTTCTTCCACCCACCTACAAATCTAGAAGCTCCTAACTCAACCCACATTATGGTTAAATCACTAAGTGGAGGTGAGGTGAGGCAACTCATGGTAACCACTTGCAATTTTCGCACAAAGATAAAATGAGACTTTTTGAGTGATCTCAAAAGTCAACAAAAGGGGCTTAGGGGTTGGAAAAGACCCCCAACCCATACCCATACCCCTTGGGTATAAATATTTCATTATTTAAAGCCTTAGGAATAGGTTTAGATCCAAACAAAAGCTAGGAAAATAATTAGGACAACTAACAACTCTAAAATGCAAATTAAGTACTAATCTAGATTAAGGGTGACTAAACTCAATTAAGTACCAAACTACTAAAAGATACTAACTTAATCTGACTTAGTACCATGGGTTACACAGCTAACCCTAACTAGCACGCTAAAGAGCACAAACTATTCACGAGTGTCAAGAGACACTAAAAGAACATAGTTATGAACATTAATGTTTACTGATCACAGAAAGATGCATACATACATCTCACAGTTAAAATACTTGAATTACAAACAACAAGATTTCCAAAATTAGTACATAAAGATCAATTCTATTCCTCTGTCGATTTTCTTAGCTAAAATATCCTACACACTCATTGCACAGATCAGTAGTCCAATAAAATCACATGTATATATATATATATATATATATATATATATATATATATACGTATCAAAAATTCACATAAATTGAAACATACATCAATCAGGGTTTCTTTCATCCTACTTAATTCTTAACCATTTAAAATATCTTAAATCAAAGTATCAATCCTACATTTACTGATTTCATCAACATACATATATATAAAACATCAAATAATGAACATCAAATATATGAAAGTAACATCACACAGTATGAAACAATATGATATGTTCTACACATCAGATAATGTCTCAACATCTCAAGTCATGAGTATCAAAATAATAGTAATGTATCACTATGCTACGATGGGTTGGGGCGAGGCCTCACATATATATTTCCTTGAAACAATACAATCATATGCATGAAATCAAAACATGAAACAACCTAACATCTCATAAATATCTATGTTATCTTTACAACTATTGTTCACATGAGAGAATGGTGTCTCGGTAGTGAGTGATTTTTTTCTCAAAACTAGAACCCTACTGGCTCATAGAGAAAATTGCCAACCCTTACAATGAAAGAGAGAAAGAATGATATAGGTCAGCAAGAATTCCCAGATCTGATCTCAAAATGACATGCGTCCACTTGAAATTCCATCTTTTGCAACTAAATAACCTCTCTCTTCTTTCTACCATTTTGATCTGATTTGGTTTTATCATCATCTTGTAACTGATTTGAAAATATCTTTTGTTCAATGATGAAAACCCTTTTGTTGCACCAAAATTTGATTTGCCTCATGAAATGCTAGTGAAATCTCAATTTTTACTAAATATGGGTGACCAAATTTGACGCAAACTGCATTTTCACTACCTTTTAACCATATTCAGGTCATTACAATGTCAAAAATCAGTTTTGAACTTTGTCACTTGAATACAGTTACAAATTGGGAACTTGAGAGAAAATCTTGAATAACTCCAACATACTACTTCTTGTGCAAAAACTAACCTCAAAATTGAAAAGTTCATTCTCTCTCGATTTTGGCAATATATAACATCGAATATTTTGCTTATCAAAAATGCCCAAGAAGTCAGTTTGAAAAATGTCCCTCTAGTATAGCTACCTGGTTTGCAACTTCAAATATTTTAAATTTTGAAAAATTTAAATTAATGTAAAGTTTTAAGTTTAGATTAAAACCCCTTTTTGATTTAAAAGGAATTCTAAATGTGCCCTTTTAAAATGATTAAGAAAAAAATCATTTTTTAATAAATCCTTATATCTATCCACACCCTTCAAATTTAGGGTTAAAGTAGCTTTGACCAAGCTTTTTGCCATGTATCACTTCCTAATTGGTTGATTTCTACACACTCCCATCGAACTACCATGTGGCACTCAGTGAGTGGCCCACTCAATCACCACATCATCTGTGACATCACCATCTATTTTGGGCCTAATGCAATGTGTCGCATTTCCACTTGCCTACAATATTTAACTAGTGTGCATTTCTACAATGCGGGTAGGTGTTGGCCATTAGATCATGACACATGTCATGATCTTATGCTCCCTCTCAAACTGCTCCTTTGGTGCCACCTTATCCACACCCTTCAAATTCAGGGTTAAAGTAGCTTTGACCAAGCCTTTTGCCATGTATCACTTCCTAATTGGTTGATTTCTACACACTCCCATCGAACTGCCATCTGGCACTTAATGATTGGCCCACCCGATCACCACATCATCTGTGACATCACCATCTATTCTGGGCCTGATGCAATGTGTGGCATTTCCACTTGCCTACAATATTTAACTAGTGTGCATTTCTACAATGCGGGTAGGTTTTTCCTATTAGATCATGACACATGTCATGACCCTATGCTCCCTTTCAAACTGGTCCTTTGGTGTCACCTCATCGCATGTGAGACCTACTTGCCACAGGTCAATTTTTTTGCATGCCCTTATTTTTTTAAACTATGATCACTTCCATCTTGCAGGCTTGCACCAACCCTCAGATCTTGACACATGGCATCTTCTCATTGCATCCTTGCCACATCAGCATGCTTCAATGTTTGTTCAAAATAATGCCTTTGTACTCTGCCAATTGTCCACATGCACATTGGGCCCTACAAAAAAGCCTGCAACTTTCTAAAAGCCATTGGTTTTGAAGACAATAAACCATCTATTTGTTCTTCTATTTAAAGACTATAAATCTCAACCCACAAGCAATGTGGGACTAAGTGGTTAGACTATTCCTATAATTCTATGACTTTTCCTTTCAAAGCATGAGGCTCTTTATGTGTTTTCATGCTGCTATGATTACCCCCACCTAATTAAAAAATACTAAGTTGTAGTGTTTTTACTTTTTTTGTTGCTGCTAATTGTTCTTTGATGCCATGGATATTATGTTGACTCCTTTTTTCTTAATGCATGGAGACCCTTTATAGAATGTGGGTTCTCTTTTATACGTTTGCAGATTGTGTCTTCAAGCTTTGACTACTAGAATTGACTCCATTTTAATTTTTTCCCACATCATTATTCAACTTGCACCTCCTCTTATTTAAGCCATGGGGTCTTCTTTTGTTTGTATGAGTAGAGCTCCCTGCTTGATGTCTCCTCATTCCACAATAGCTTTCCTTGTGTGTTGGCAATTTTTAAATGCACCTACAGCTTTTGTTCTAGCTCTGCTTTTAAAATGTGTGTGGGACTTTTTTTTAATGCCGTGAGCTCTCCTTTTTTCCAGATGGTCTTCTTTAACCATGCGTTGGGACTTCTAAATTTTATTTGTCATTTGTTGGCTACTCATGCCACTTCCCTTTAAAACTACAAGTTCTCCTCCTCAAGAAATTGCATGTTTGCTTTACCTGAACTATCCTTTATTGCTACATGTTCTATTTTTTATATTGAACCTTCTCCTTATCTATAGATTTTTTCTCATTTTTAACGTCTTTTCTCCATATTTGTGTGGATTTAATGAAATTCATGATGTCTTCTTTACTTTGACTACCGTGGATGTCTTTGCCTATGAGTTTAAATGCATCTATCCAATGCTTTCGCACCTTAACCTTTTACATCTGCTAGTGGCTTCTTATACATGAATTGAATTCCTCTTTTTTTTAAAAAAATTCCATTCTTCCTTTAATGCATGGGTTCTACCTGAAACGACTTGGACTGCATTTTCCCTTAGCTGTGGGCTTGTTGCAAGCAGTGGCTCTACCCTTTATGGTGTGATCTTCTCTAATGTGTGGTGCTTCTTTGAACTAGTGTAGACTACTATTTGACTTGCTTCATGTCTTTACTCCTTTGCAATCGGCTTGTTCTACCCCTTTTTATGGTCCTCCTTTTTAAATATGTCATTTTTTCCCTATTGATTGCCTTTGATAAATTCCTTTCCAAAATGTTTATTTTCTTTCATGTTTTGCAAGGTTTGATTTCTTGAAGCATTCCCAAAAAAGCTATATCCCTCTCTCTCTAGATTTGAAAGGGATTGTTAAACATACTTTGATCTTTCTAGCTCGCAAAAATCAGGACGTAATGAATATTCACTAATAATTTTAGAAAATTGTTCCTCAAATTCACTGACCTATGATCCTTCAGGAGTTTCAGAGAATTCTAACTTGTTCCTATTGTCTTGAAAACCAATAAGAGGCTCTGTGAGAGTAGAACTCACAAATGGCAATGTACATGGCCAATCACTTTCAGTAACAACCAACTTAGAGTTTGGATAAGATGGAAGCTTGTAAGAAATGCTATCTTGACAAGCTTTATAAATTGGTACCTGGATACTTCTACGAGCAGAAAGGTTGTCCACTTCTACTTTTTCTTCCTACTTACAAACATTGACATCATTGAAATCCATGAATGCTTCTATTGGGGTAAGACTCATACTATAAGTTTTCTTCAATTTTCCAATTAGTTTTATGGTTACTAGAAATTAAGGAAAAAGCTATGTTTTAATTGTTATCATCTTGATATCTAGTATTCAATTGTAGAAAATGTATAATTATAATTTATAATTTCCAAAATTATAACTAGTTATTGTAAAATCTTGCTATGGCCTTAACTCATCTAGGGAAATCATAATCCTTTTTGTGAGTTCCCCATCTTGTCCATCCATTGCTTTTGACTCGGCTCCCACTTATCTTGAAACATTGCTCCTTCATTTTTCTCATGTAGATGCACTTGAAAATCCCAAACAAAGGAAGAGTTGAAATCAAACCATTCTCTCATAAAAATGCCATATGAATTTGGTTATGGATAGGGCTCTATGAAATGAAATTTTTCAATGACATCTATCAATGATCTGATCATAGTTATCTTTTTCCTTTTGAAAACCTTTGAAAATCATTATACCAAACATATTTTCATGCTTTGACTCACTTTGCCTAATGTAATCAGTCGGGCCCCAACATGGGTTCTACTAAAAAAAAATTTCATTTCCAAACAACTGAATCCTCAAACTGGCCCATTTACCTTTCAATATTCACTGGAATTGATTTCAAGCATTAATTTATCATTGAAATCTCATTCTATCATTTTTTGCAAACTGTCAAATTTGAGCTAGCAAGTCTATTGACTGGCCTTAAAATTTGACCAGAACACCTGATCAAGCTCTGAAAAATGGCACACTGACTCTTTGTTCCACATTCTTGCACCATGTCAAATCTTGTCTCATGAAAAGTTTGAGGTTAAAAGATATTCACTATCAAAGTTGAACTCTCAAAACTACCTACAAACAAACATGTTAGAAAACAACATTGAAAATTGGGCAAATAGAGTATAAAGCTGCAATTTGGGCTCATGATGAATAACAAGATGCAAATGGCGAGTGGTCAAAGTGGGCTGCTTAGAATTTTGCAAACTAAAAGCACTGATAGAAAACATTTTTTTGCAAATGGAAAGGACTTGGAAAAGTATGCAGATGGATTCGTCAAGACTTGCAAACTGACACACTTAAAGTATTTTTAGAGTACAACATAGTGGTGCAATCTATTTGATCTCACCTATCATTGATTTTAAGATATAACGTCCTAAATAGGGGTACCAAACAATCTACAAATGATGACACCAGTAAAACTTTAGAAATTGCATTTGGAATCACGTTTGAAAACTTATCAAACAAAATGCAAAACAAAATTCAACATTTTGGTCAACTAGGTCAACGTTATAACACATCAAACAGGGCTTCCCAGAATTATGTGCAATGTGCATCAGCATGAAAATAGTAAACTGCCAACTTTAAGGGATTCAAAACATAGTCAAACAGATTAAAAATTACTTGAAATCTTAAACATAGGTTCCCAGGTATGGGAACTAGACACTCCCAAAGTGCAAAAACACAAACCATTTCTAGGTGTGAGATATTCAATGACAAACACAACCTCCTGTCATTGTTTGACACTTGAACAAAAATGCAGATTTAACAAATGTCCAAAATAGGACTTCACAAAATGGCTTAGAATGATAGTTTAACTTTGTGGAACACATAGACCCACTAAATAAAAGGTGCTAGAAGCATTAAACACCTTATGGGGCTCAAAGGTATAGCCATGTACATATGCATTCATGAGCACTCATATGGCTTGAATTTCTCAATGCTACTCAAAATTGACCATGCAATTTTTAGTCCCAACATGTAGTAGTATTTCATGTGTTGATTCTGAATGTGTCATGTGTGATGTAGAGTGCATTTTGTGTGTGTCACTTGACACTTGTACTCATTATGTGAAATGACATGTTCTTGATGATAGATCATGTGGCTACCTTATTTTGACGTAAATGCCTTAATTAAGAAATTTGATTTATTGGCCTAAATTAGTAAAGAGAACAAGGTTATCACCATGGGAAAAATTTAAAATTTAAATTACCTAGCATTGGGAGGGCCATAAAGTAACTCTAAGGTGAGTTTGTGACAAAAATAAACCCTACCCATGTTAGTACTTTAAATTAGGGGGCTATTAATGACCTCTAGGGTGCCTAGTGGACCCAAGAGACCCCAAAAAAATTGCATTCATTATTGAATCCGAAAATGAGAGGGATATGTAGAGGCATGGCTAAATTGGAAACTCACTTTCCCACTCTCTATCTTTAGAGACAACTAGGGTTTGGAGGAAGAGGATAAGGAGCTCTACTACAACTATCCATTGCCATTTCTTGGAGTGAGGTTGGTACCCGTGATCCATGGTGTTCTTCATTTTGCATGTAGAATAGATATGGTGTTCTTCATTCCATGATGAATTTGGTGTATTGTGGATGTGGTTTTGTGGGAAAAGATCTTTTGTTTGAGTGTTGCATGTGAGAAGTTTTGTGCGAATCCTTCCTTGAATCTTTCTTGGCTTTCATGTTGTGTATTTTGTGTAATGGGTGTGAAGCATCACTCACCCTTGGGAGGGAAGAGATGCTTGGGTGAAGGGGTTAGTTTGGCTCACACATGTAGTTGAGGAAATCTCCCATGTGTGGAGATGATTATTACATGTTCAATGGAATGTGTTCTTTTTGCTTACTTGCATTTTGGGAGGTATAAGGAGGTGTGTGGAAGGGAAGTTATTGTAAGCCCCGAAAGGGCATATTGATAATGAGGAAATGTATATATTGTGAATTATAGATTTGGAAATCCTCCTCATGGTGAGAGCCCACCTTCACCCTATGACTTGATTCAATTATTGAATCTTTGTGCAAGCCTTGGGTTGGGTTGTCTTGTATTGTGTAGAATCTTGTTATATTGTTGTGATAATGCATGATATGTGAATGTGGAGTATACTATCACTTATACCTTGTTTCCCCAAGCTCAGGGGGTTGCCTCCTTGAGGCCTAGGTTGGGAGTTGAGCCTCCATGGTTCTACATTTGTCTCTTGTTGTAGGATTTTTCTTAAGACCTTGGACATTTGGAGATTGTGAAGTTTTACCCATGGATAAAAGAAGAGAGTTCTATTGTTTTTGTATTGAAATGGAGGAAAATTCTATCATGTTATGTGAATTTCATTTTATTTTAGGAGTGTTGTTATTGGTCTCATGTCTATGCCAAATAGAGAGATTTGTGAAACATCATTTTGGTGAAGTCCTCCATTGTGTATCTTGATTTGAAGATCCCACTACCCCATTACTTGTTTGATATTGTGTTGTTATTTCTTCATCAATACCTTAAATTAGCATGTGCTGAAAGAAAAGAGGTTGTAATATGATGTCCCTTGGAGCAAAGAATTAGGACATTAGCATAATGGTATACTTATCTCCTCAATTCCATAAGAATAATTTAGTTGCATTAGAGATCAATATTTCTTTCAAATTTGTTATTGAATATACAATTGATAACTCATGGATTATAGATAGTTTAGTTTTAAATTGGATGTCAATAATATATTTGAAAAAATATGACATTCGTGAAAATTAGAATCAATGGATTTCATTCAAATTCCATGTTAATTTATCTTGTAAGTGAACTTTGTTGGAATATGATAGTTATTTATGTTAGATTTCTTATTTGAATGGAAATCGTAATGTAGATTATGATGTTTAATATATATCAACTCAATCTAAACAACTCTAGAGATCTCATAAAAAAATCTAAGAAAGAAGTTAAGTTCAAACTAAGACCTATAGAAGCATTAAATCATCTAGAAATTGTATGGGCAACAAAAAAAAAAATCCCTCCCAAGTTACAGACATTAAATTTTATTTTTTTAAATCTATATATGATAAACATATTGCCCAAATACAAATTAAAAAGCATAAGTCACATTCATAACTATAAAAGAAATCTTAAGAAGTAACAAGAAAACATATTTATATTATCCTTCCATATGAAGGAAACCAGGCATTAAATTGGTGTCAGGATCCTTGTTTAAAAAAAAATATACATTATAATATATGTAGGGTATGGGTCGCATCCCCACTCACCTCTACCTATCAATTTACAAAGAAGACATGATCTTTAAAAATAATGTCAACCACAATTTATACATTGTTGTCCTAAATGAGACTCTCCATCATAAGATGCCTCAAAACTAGGAGATCACATTAAATGGGGAAGATGGTTGTCTTGTCAAACCACTTCCTTTTTCCTCATACCACCTTGCTAGGAATACATGTGCAGCAAAGGAGTTAAGAAGATGAAGGATAGGTAGACATGTAAGGGAGAATGTAGAGTTATAAAATAAATAAATTAATAATTGTTTTGACCCTTCCTAACCACATGCATTTTTAGGCACCTAAGATTTGTGCATAGGGAGAAGTGATTATACTTTTAGATCCTCCAACCTCCATGCATAGAAGGAAGCATCCATACACATGGAGTAAAGGGAATATATTTATTTGAAGTTTGGGCCATGTGTTGATTTGTTAGGAGGAGGTGAGTAGGATTTTAGTAATTAATATTTTATGAGTGTAGTGGGGCCTCATGTGGAGATATAGGTTAGGAGAATTGTGATGTATTATTTGATGTTTTGTATCTATGGCTAGTAAAGTCATGGGGTAGTGTGTGTAGTATAATGTTTTAATTTGTTATTTTTTTCAGATATAAAAATAATATTGTAGGCATTTAGTGTTAATTCATTTTCATTATAATTTTGATTTAGGGGTTTTCATAATCATGATCTTATTTTTATTAATAATATCTTGTATATATTAATTTAGTTTTTTTTTTTAAAAATTAGATGGGTGGGTATAGATAATTAGGAAATTAGTGTAATTAGTTAATGCTCTTTTTCTTTTGTTTATTAAGTTATAGTTGGGAGTAGATTTAAACTTGGATATTTGACATTATTGGAAATTAAGGAGATTGCTATTAAGGTTTATTAAATTAGTAAGTTATGTTACTAAATAGGATGTTTGGGAGTACGTTTTGTTAATGGAAGTTATTAATTCTTCCTTAGACTAAATAAGTAAATGAATACATCTTTAGTAATGTTAGCTTAAATTATTTATATCTTTTGTGAAGTATAATTTAATTTCAATTAATCTAGCATATTGTATCACCCTTGTATTTGGGGGTTGTCAATATTGATGGATAAATAAATGGATAAAGCATTTATATTCCAATATCTAATTTGAAACCTAAAAATTGATAGTAGATAAATAAATAAATATAAAATTAAATAAATTAAGGGATATGCACAACAATTATTCATGAAATAAATGCCCTGGGGAATAATCAACATTTTATCAAGACTTCACATAAACTATAATATGAAGGAGTGTAAAACAATTATGACCCATTATGACCTTTAAGGATATAGTTATGAATGTATTATAACAGAATCTCTAAAAGGATGATAACATGAAGGAAGTGAACCTAGTCACCCTAAGACCTATATTGAAGTATCAACATACCTAGGAGTCATTGGACTTTGCCTCTAGCACATGAATGAATTTGTGATGCCCTAGCATACTTCTAACCTTGAAATTTGAGATTTCTACCCCTGTTCCATTCATTAGAGAATATCTACTACACATAGGTACTTGTGCAATTGTCCTTTATTATGCTTTTATTTTATTTATAAAAAAAAAATTTGTCATGTATTTTCCTATTAAATCTAGGGCATGACATTAATCCATTCTTTTTAGTGCTATTTTCTTTTGGAATTGATGTATGATATTATACTTTGAATATCAATCCCACATACTTCTGGTTGCTTTTTTTGATAAGGTGTGACCACTTGACCCATTGGGTGAAGTAATCCCTTCTCCATTTGATGTACTATAGTCATATTTCTTCTTCCATGTCTTATTCATCTCATTCCTGATGTGTTCAACATTTGCCTTTCCTTTGCCTTTATCAGATTCACAACTTGGTGCCTTAGACATAGTTGGACAATGCTTATTGATGTGACCAATCTCCAAACACCTAAAACATGTAGTTTGACTCAACCATATTTTGTGGTTTTCACTGAAGTGAGTCCTAATGTAGTTCTTAGGTAATTCCCATATTCTTGAAAATAGTGATAGTTGTATCTTGTATTGTAATCCCAATTATAAGAATTTCCATAGCTTCTTACCTTTGTTGGCTTGCTTGATGACCATGTGGACTTGGATCTGCATTCAAAGGCTCTATGTCCATATTTTTGATATTTGTAGCAATATCCTTCAAATTTTGGTGCATGCATGGTTCTGGTTCTAAATTAATGTGCCTAATGACCTTGTTTATTATAGTTATGAAAATGGACCATGTTCTTAGGATTAGCATTCTAATTTGTATTCTTTCTCTTGCACACATTAGTAGTATGCCCTTTCTTTCCACAATTATGATAAGTACGTTTGGAATTCTTACCTTTGTTTTTTCTTTCCTTAGTAGCTTTGGATGATTCTCCTTCTTCAGTGCTTGTATAGCCCAGTCCTATTGTATTTCTATTAGATCTAGGGGATTTCCATAATTGCTCAAAGTATTTGATGGCTTCATTTGGCTTATTGAAACTTTCAAAAAATTCCTTTTCTCTTTTCAAGTCATTTTGCAGTTGTTCATTCTGTAATTTTATTGTAGTTATCTCAATGTCCTTGACATTCAACTCATGATGAGCATTCATCATGTGGCTTAAGGTATCTAGTTGCATTTTTGATATCTTGGATAGCTCTATTAACTTCTCTTCCAATCTGATGTTTAAGATTCTTTTGTTTTATTCAATCATGGACTTGTCTTCTATAGCTTTATTCTTTTGTTTAATCACCTCAAATAGTAGTATAGCTTGTGATTCTTGCTCCAACTTGAGATTTTTGATTTTTTCAACTTGTACTCTATTCTTTTCCATTAGATCTGCAACTTGTACATCAAATTCACTAGAGTTACCATCTACAAATATCTTTGTGGTGTTGATATCTTTGTATTGTGTGTCATTTTGTACTATAGAAATCTCTTTCCTTCTTTTCAAGGAACTCTTCAAAGCATCTCTAACTTCATTCAGTTGATGTAGTATGAGATGTATTTCAATCTTTTGGTTCTCAATAGTCTTTCCTAGTTTGTAGTCTTCCATTTCAAGATATTTCCTCTAAGCTACAAAGCTTCTCCTCCTAAGAACTTAGCTCTGTTACCAATTGTTGGAATTACAAGTGCAAAATGTAAACTTCTAATAGGAGGTTGAATCAAAAGTTAAAACATGAACCCATAAAAATTTTCACCTCACATCCACCTTAGGTATTCAATAGATAAACTAAAATAACTCAAAAAGTAAATGCATCCAAAACATGTATGCAATTACACACACTCTTTGACACCAAATATGATTACCCATAAACCTTCCAAATGAGAAGGTAAAACTAGGGTGGGGATGACACCCACAAATCTTCACTATTGTAGTTGTAAAGTGTAGAAAATTAAGGCTACAATGGTTTAACCATGAATCATGATCTACCATATGAAAGGCTTGCCTTGTTAAAGGCTTACAAAGATTGTTAAGTCCCACCTTGTTAGAGGATTTCAACACCTTGTTAGAAGTGTACCTAGTTAAGGGACTTCTAGTCACTGACTTGGAATGTCACCCTATTAAAGACTTTGATAAGGCTTGTTAGGACCACTTTTCTTAGGAGATATAATTGAAATTTCCTATCAAAATGTTTTAGCATAGATCTTGTGATTGGCTTTGGATTTCCTGATTAATGATCAAATCTGCACTATATCCTTCCTGGTCCTTTATGATCAAATGTATCAATGTTGTATCTTTATCTGTCCTTTTTTGTCCTCTAACTAACTCTACAATTCACTCTCACTGCTAAGTCACCTTGAATGCTCTATAAGAAAATTTGACTATTCACACCTTGTTACCTTCCTGTAACTTGATCTCTCTCACATTAAAACCTTTGGGGCTTCATTTTCCTTATAAAGACTTTGGTAACTTAGGGTTAGGCATGAATCTATGACTGAGATTCATCCTTTTTGCTACTTAATCCTTCCTATTTTCTTATTGGTTGCATGCAAATGCATAGGTATTCTACAAATAGATTCATCCTTATCTCCAAAAGATTATAATCTATCCTTAGGTTAGCATGAAAATAGTTTGCATAGTTTTTTGTGCAATGACAATCAAATGTGTCTAATTTGTGTTACTCAGCACTTGAAGTTACTAATGCTTGACACATACTGTAATTTAATTTTTGACTTGGCATCTAAACTACTTGGAATCTACTATTCACTTGACACTTGAATCACTCAACATGGTCTATCTACTTGGCACTTGAGTGACTCAGCACATGAGTGACTCGACACTCATTACAACTCAACATCCATTACTAGTTTGGAATAAACTAATTAAATGTCTTAAGTGCGTTGACACTCAATTATCAAAACCAATCTAAGATCAAAAAAAAAATTTATCCACTTAATCCATAACATCATATGAAAGAGCATGTTGAAAGCAACATTGCAATGTACTTATATGGTGCATAAAAAAAATATCAGATGAAAGAAAGCATAAAATAACTAAGCACCAAAACAACTAGAATAATGCTTAGTTCCTCCTAACTATAGCAACATCATGAGACTACATGCATCCTAGTCATCCCCCAAGTGTAACATGCCAAACTACCAACTAGATAGTCAGAGCTATCTTATGTGGGTGTTATTACTACAATGTAATTAACATCATAAGATCAAGAAGATCTAACATGCTAACCCATCAAAGCATAGATACTCCAAGAAGTAGTGAATTAGATAATCTAACTATATTCTGTAACATCATAGTAAAGGAATGAATCAAGGGTATGTGCACAACCAAGGTCAACAAAACTATTCTCTTAAGTGGCAATAAAAATTTAGCAAATTAGGGTTATGTCAACTTCACGTGCAATTTTCTACTTGTTATAAACTTTATATCAAAAATTTGAGAGAAATGAATCACTAAGAAATTTAATTTAGTTTCTAAACTACTAGGCCTTATCCAAAAGAGGAAAAAATAAATTGGTCAAAATTTAGAATTTGAATGCAATAGTACAAAAATTTTAGGACAAAAATAAGAGTAGATGTATGTCTGACCACCTTAATCAAAATCAAATGATAATATTTTTAAATAATATTCTAGATATAAGAAGTAGATACATACTTGTATTTGACATATATTTTTGGGTATTTTTATTCTAAATAAATAGCTAATTATTAATTTTCTACTTTATTACTTTTGGAATTAAAAAAATCTTGTGTCTGACCACGTTAACTAATTCAATATCAGCAATTTTTTTCTTTTTCTTTTTTTCTTATAGTAGAAGAAACATAGAATGTGATACACTTTTAGATTTTTAATTTATTTTTTACCATTTGAAAGTTATAGTTGATTTTCAAGTAGTGTGTCAGTTAGAACATTATATGTAACTCCATTAGAAAATAGTAATAAAAACTTACTACACTTGTAATATGATAAACCTTACATTTATGGAAATCTAAGAACATTCTTAAGAAATCCTTTTTCATTTCATCAAATTTTGGTGAAAAAAAGTCATCAGCTAAATATTTGAAGGAAAAAGACACACAAGAATAGGCCAAAAACACATTTTTTAGGACATTTTTAAAGTTGACCATATAGAGTTGGTATCAAAAGATATAGTAGGCCTTATAAATATATTAATTATTATTTTTAGTATTAGGGTGGGTGGGAAAAAAGTTGGAATGGATTTTGAAATTCTTTGAGACATTTCAGGATTGCATATTTTTCAGATGTCCACATTTTGGCACACCATGATCCTACACATACCCTCAAATGAAACACCATCATCTAAACATGATATCTAAATATTCTAATTAAAGAATAAATCACAAGGAAACATACTCTAGTAACCCTAAATACCAAGTGAACATCAAGAATTATTCTTGACTAGAAATATACTATCTTTATACATCATTTCTAGCAGTGGTATAGGTAGCTATGCCTTCCAACCATGTGGAAGCCGTAGGTCCATTCCCAACATGCTAATGGAGATAATCATCCAGCCAAAAAAAGATTTAAAAAAGTCCATGGATAACACTCATGCTAGATAGTATAGAGGATTGAAACCAAGATCATGAGATAATGCAATACAACAAGGCCTAGTTAGACCCTCTATGGATAACTATGTAGGGACTTTGGTGGAGTATCCTTACTTTCCATTAGGTAATGCAAGTACTTCGAGCCTTTGATCAACTCCCTTAGAAGGCCAGATTGAGATTGTATCTTTGATCAACTCCCATAGAAGGAAAGATATTGTGCCTTTGATCAACTCCCTCAATAGGCTAGACACACACACAACTTCAATCAACTCCCCTAGCATGCCAAGTGTTCCATAATATTATCTTCCATTAAGTTTTAGTAGCCATTTATTAATTACATAATTTAGTTAGCACTTGTTATTACTTCTTCACACTACCTTGTTAGAATAAAATTAGGGTATATGAGAGAAGAAACTCCACACATATACCCTACATACCCATACTCATCTCACAATTAATGCCCAAAGGCAATGCAAGTTCTCATCCCAACCCCAAATGAACAATCCCTCAACCATCCTATATCTGAGAGTTCGAGTCTCATAAGATCTTATCAAATGCATGCACATGTACTTGTGTATGGGCACAACCAACTTCATGAAATAATCACATAATACCAATGCAAGGGTTGGATACGAGAAATACAACAATCAAACAAGTACAATAATCTCACTCAACTAACCTATATCTTGGAGTAAAAATTCTACACAAATTGCAATGAGGGAACAATACCAAATATCATGAACTCACTCAACTAGCCTAAATCCAAGAGTAGATATTCTATGTGAATCCTCGTGTTCATGAAATAACAAAAAAGGTTATCTTAGGAACAATAAAACCCAGTACAAAATCACTCAACTGAACACACTATCAGGAGTATGGGTGTGGCAAGCATCCCAATGCAAACATAAAAATGCAACAATGGTTAGATTGACATCCTACCAATAATCCAAATACATGACCAACACCATACCAAGAAAGCTCAAGAAAACTAGGTGGCATGCAAATCAAGGCAAAAACCTCAAAAACCCAATGTTGACAAAAATCAACAAAAATAAAACCCATTCTACCCTTGGGTGAATGAGCCACAAAAATCTAATAAAAATCATGTTTGAACACCACATGAAAAAATAACCAACATAATGGTAAAAACCCCTAAAAGCCCATCCAAAAAAATAGTGAAATGTTCATACTTACCCAACCAGGTAGAGTTGACACTCAAAAATAAAGGGGAACACTAGTTCTCAAACCTCCTAACATACAACTATAAAAAATGGAAGGTGAAATGAAACTAAAATAGAAAAAAAAGAGAGCCCTACTTGACAACCAAAAGGTGCAAATATAAGAATCTAAACAATAAAATAAAACTTATGCAAAAGTTACCAAAAATCACATGAATCTAAGGTCTCTACAAGCTAGATACAATAAAACCAATTTCATAATGATTGCACACTTGTAGCTCCTAGAATGAACAAAATCATATTTACTCTTGAAGAGGATTTGGAATTTGCTTTGAATTATCTATTTCAAAAAGTGAGAAGTTAGGATTAAAATTAATTTTTTGGATATATAAGATTGAATCTTTTGCATGAATCTTGAAGGATCTTGAAGATAAGATTGAATCTTTTGTATTATCTATGTAATCAACATGTACCCAATAAGAAAAATGGAGAAGGCATGTAACCAATTAGGAAAAGTGAAAGAATTGAGTGGGAAAAGGAGAATTAATATTGATCATAGATTCATACCTAACCCTAAGTCTTTGAAGCCTTTAAGAGGAGGATGAAACCCCATTGTGTGTGCACATGAGTAAGAGTTTATGGGAGAATGCTAGCAAAGTACAGACACAACTTAGAAGGAGCAGAACAACATTGTAGAATTTAGTTGATTAAGAATAGAGTATCAAAATTTTGAGAAGAGACATATTAGATCAAGTAAGGATTAGAATAGATAGAGTAGAATGAGGATATGGAATCAAAAATTGGAGATTGCAAGTCATCAGGTCAAGACTATCTAATAATATCTAGCCATTGTATTAGGAATGGAAATCTTATGATGATAGGTTGGTTTAATAGCCATGTTGTAAGCCTTTAAACAAGGTGCTAAATCCTTTAATAGGGTAACATTCCAAGTGAATTTTTGTAAATCCTTTGACCAAGCTGCTTTTAATAGGGTGTAAAGTCTTTAATAAGATAGGCCTTTCAAAGGGTAGACCATTGGAAGTGGTCAAGCTTTGTAACCTTCAATAGTTACATATTGTTGTAGTGATACTTTGTAGGTGTCATTCCCACCCTAGTTTTACCTTCTCATTTTTGAGGGTTTTTGGGTTACCAAAATCTCGTGTTATCTATTTTCATGCATGTCTTTACTTTCATGATTATTAGATGAATTAGATGCATGTGGATGATTTTAGTTAAAAGGTTCTGAATGGGTTAAAGTTATTTACTTCTAATTCACCCCCCTCTTAGAAATAAATCTTCCCACTTTTAAATTCTAACAATTGGTATCAGAGCTCAAGTTCTCACAAGGAGCCTTACAGCTTAGAGGAAACATCTAGAAATGGAAGTCTACAAACTTGGGAAGATCATAGAGGATTAGACAATTGATGTATAACTTGCTCTACACACTTTGGAAGAAGCAAGAGAAGAACTGAGAAAATCCTTAAAGAGAAGAAGGGAGATTGACATAGTTGAGAATGATACACAATACAAGGAGATTGACACCTCAAAATTGTTTGCAAATGGAGACTCCAAAGAGTTTGATGCAACAATAGTAGACCTACTGGATAAGAATAAAGCTCAAGCAGAAGAAATTAGAACTCTCAAGATCGAACAAGAATCAAAAGCCATGATGCTTTGTGAGGTGGCTAAATAGAAGAAAAGAGTCATTGAAGATAATGCTATGCTAGAAGAAGACAAGAGAAATCTTGCCAATAGACTAGAAGAAAAGTCAATTGAACTTGCAAGAATTTCAAACATGCAGCTAGACACCTTAAGCTAGTTGATGAATGCACATCATGAACTAAATGTCAAGGGCATTGAGATCTCTACATTGACAATGCAAAATAAACAACTGCAAAATTACATAAAAAAAGAAAAGGAGATTACAAAGAGCTTCAAAAAACCAAACAAGGCCATTAAGTACTTTGAGAAACTACTAAAATCACCAAGAGCTAGCAATGATACTTTAGGATTAGGTTATAGTAGCAATGAAAAAGGAGAATAATCCAAGACTATAGAAGAAAGAAGTAAAAAAGGTAAGAATGCTAAACCTACTTGTCATTTCTATGGTAAAAAGGGACTTACCTCTAATGTATGTAGGAGCAAGAACATGCATTTTCATGACAAACCTAAGCATGTGAGTCATTGTCATAAGTGCAACAAGCAAGGACATCAAGCACATGATTGGAGGACTAGGACTATCAGAACACCAAGATTTGAAGGTCACTGCTACAATTGCAAGAAGTATGGACATAGAGCTTTTGAGTGTAAATCAAACCCTATGTGGATGCCTAATTAGCTAGGAAGGGGAAATAACCATGGACATCACTACAATTGGGACTACAACACCAAGTATAGCTTTCATTACTGCTAGGAATATGGACATATCCTTTAAAATTGCATAAGGACACATTTCAGTGGAAACCATAGTAGATGGTTGAGTCAAATCACATGTTTTAGTTGTTTGAAGACTGGTCATATTAGCAAGAATTTCCTAACAAGGTCAAAGGCAATCAAATCAAAGATCAACAAAGGAAAAGAGAAGGTAGATGTTGAACATATTAGAGGAGAAATGAATAAGAGATGGAAGAAGAAAGATGGGAGTAGCACAACAAATGAAGGGATCACTTCACCTAAAAGGTCAAATGATCACACTTCATTAAACTAGGTACAAGAAGGCATGAGGGATTGATTCACAAAGCTTTATCATACATTAGTTCCTAAATAAGCAAGTACTAAAAAGAAGAGATTAGCATGAATAGAGATGCAAAGATAAAATTTCAAGATTTCATGCCTTGCCAAGTTGTCATTAGATGCTAAGTAAAATCTTAGCACATGCTGAGTTGACTATCAAAATTAGTAGAAGTCGAATGATTAGTTGTAGCCAAGTTGGTAGAGGAAGCCAAGTAGAAAGAAATTTCAATTGAAGCCATCTGAGTGATACTTATGGGGATGCCAAGTGGTGAAAAGACAATGAAAGTCGAGTAATGCAAAAATGCTTAAGAAGCCAAGTGGATAGTTGTAAACACACTAAACATTAAATACTATGAAAATAGGGTATATTATTGTATTTTGAATCATTTTTTTTCATTGCAAATGAAGAGCATAGACAAAGAACAGTGTAGAATGACTTCAAAGTAGAGAATCCAGTATTTGAGCTGATTTCAATAGTGATTCAACACATTTTCATCAAATTCAAGGTATTTACATTTGTGTCAAGCTACACAATTTTAAATTTCTTCATGTTAAAATGCTAGCTCACACAAATGGCTTCTAGCTCTAGGAAAACATAGAAGAAAGAGTTGTTTGAGATTCAACTAGTGTCAAATGAAGTAAAACAACCTAATTTCTGACCAATCCCTGAAGTGGCATATAAAAATGACATAGTCAGAGCCCTATCTATCATACCCCCCAAGGTAGTTATGGTCCCAGATGTTAGAACATGTTACAATTACAAAATTGGAGCCATAGGAGACATAGAGATGAGGGAAGCCTATAAGAAATTATGTGAAAATGGAGTTTTGAAAGAAGAGTATCAAATTGTTGAGAAGAAGGGTTTGATGCATGCCCTAGAATTCCCCATAGTTTTCAAAATAGAATGGATCAAGATAGTGCCTCGTAGGATACATGATGGAATTTTATGGTTGGAGGATGGTCCATTAAAAATAACAAAGAGAATTTTATAGAGAGTGATAGAGTACTCAACCCTAGATTGTCTAAAGACCCTTAGGAGTGATTCTAAGGAAGAAATTGAAAAGAACATTGGTGTCAAGTTGAACAAGAGAGGAATTACAATAGACACCATCCAAAACCCTCTTGTTGACACTTTTGTTAGGGTTATTGCACACAAATTTTACCAATCTAGTAGACTTAATAGTGTACCATGCATTGCTATGGATGTGGGTTACAAATCAATGAAAATGGATCATACTTATGATCTTGTAGAACTAAATTTGCAACACATCAATAAAAATTTAGTAGCAATAAGGAGAACCAAGGGAGCATAGTGCAAGTTTGGTGCAATTTTGATTTGCATATTTTTCTATGTATAGAATGAATTGCCATCTTTTGGTAAAGTTGGCTAGAAAGAAAATAGGTCTATCATAGCTCAAGCTAATGAATATATAGAACAAATGGGAGCTAATTTTGAGACCCTTATGACTAGCTATTTTGAAGACTTCAAGAAGACCATGAAGTAGAGGCTAAGAATATCAATTTCATTGGTAGAAAATCATGTAAGTGATATTTCTTTCTTGTAGATATTTACTACACTTATATTCAAGATACTACACCAAGAGTTAGATGGTTAAGACCTCTTGGCTATGAAATAAATATAGATGAGGCATCAACAATTTTAATTGCACTACTAGCTAAGGACGTGGACAAAAGTGCACCACATTTTGGAACTTTTGATGTGGTCAGATCAAAGGTGGATATGGAGTTAAAGATTACCTGCACACTGAATAAAAAGGACAAATTGGTAAAGAAACTTAAAGCCAAATTTTGTGAGGTCACTACAAAAGAAGAAGAAGAAGAAGGTGAAGAAGTAGAAGATGATGAAGAAGAAAAAGGATAGGAGATACTAGTATTGACCCAAGGCATGGGTGAAGATGCAAAAGAAGAGGAACGTGCCAAGTAGAAAGCACCCAAGGCAGAACCTAAGAAGAGAAAAGCACAAAAATAGCTTGCTATATAGCCCAAAGGGAAGAAGAAAGCAACAAAGCCAAGCCCAACAAAACCAACTACAAGGATAGACACAAGGGCAATAACACAAGTGACAAAGAAATCGAGGAAGCAAAAAGCTAGAGAGCAAGGAGGGACTATAGAACAAAAGAGAAGAAGAAAATACATTGCACCCCTAGAATCAAATGAAGAAAAGACAAAATTTGACAATGATCAATTTAGATTGGTAAGACATTCCACCAAATCTAATTTGGAAAATATTTGTGATAATATTAGAGATAATGCAGATTTGACTGGATTAAAAGGAATTGATTTTAATAAATTATCAAGAGAACAACAAAACATAGTGGAAGAGTCTATCTACATTATGATGGCCAAGTTCAAGACTTCCCCACTTGAACTTGACAATTCTATGCCTAAGGAGCTAAGATTCATTGTAGAAAATAAATGGCATTACTGCCTTAATATGGAGAAGGAAATAAGGAAGTCAACATTGGCTCTTGTGATGCCAGACCTTACAAAAGGTCAAACAAGTAAGGCCAATAAGAAACATGGGAGGAAATTTGCACCCAAATACAAAGCCTTCAGTATTTCATAGAATAAAATAGAGGATGTTGTAAAGAAATCCACACAAATGTGGAAATTGATTTATGGGTTGACAATAGTAAAAGAAGGCCAAGAAGATCCCTTTGAGGGAAGAAATGATGAAGAGGAAGAGGAAAATGAAAAAGAGGAGGAAGGAGAGAAAGAAAAAGAAGAGGTAACAGTGGGGAAAGAAACACAACAAGGTGAATAGGCAATAGCTAAGGAGAAGTAGCAAGAACAGAGTGTCCAAGACACCCAATTGCCACCACCAAGTCTTCCACATATAGGACCTACAAAAATTATAGTTGTCAAGGATGTTCCTTGACACCTCAAATTAGAACATCAATCTACTAACTACAGAGGATCTCAAAAAGATCCTTCACCAAACAACATTGCAATCATAGTTATGCACAAATATCATTTTGGTGAGTGTAAAGGATTTGCAAAAAGCTACAACAAAAATTACTAAGGAGATGGTGAACACACAAGAACCACCTTCACAACCTCCCATAGCTATAGATGATCAACCAAAAGATCAAGAAGCAGAAGAAATAACTGCAAAGGTTGATCCCACAGAAATAACAATAGCAACTATCGAGGATCCAACAAAGGAGCAGATAGGACAAGATGTTCCTATAGCACAAAGCCAAGGTGCACCTCCTCAAATCATTATAATTGATAAAGGTAGAAGTGGAGAAGATAAGTAAGAGGAGAAAGCCCCCAAGGAAGGAGAGCAAGAGGCAATACAGACACTAGTAAATTTTCCTACTACGAGGACTCCTACCGAGTAGCTAAGCACTAATGTAGTACCACTACAAATTTCAGCACCAAGCTCGAGCTCCACCAAGGTAGCAAGGGTACTTCACTATAGAGACCCTGCACTTGATGATGAAATAGTCATACCTAGTTATGACTTTAAAACAATGAATTTAGCATAGATAAATGAAGTGCAAGAGGCACTTGAGAGAAAGAAGTAGGAGATACTTAGAAATGAGCATAGACAAAAGAAAGCATTGGTAGAAATCAAAGACAATTCTTTGATGCATTTATCTTTCTTGTACCTAATGAAACAAAGCCCATCATGGAGAAATTGTCCAACATAGTGGACCAGGTACAAAATGAAGACCTTGATACTAATGTCAAATTATTAGAATGGTCTGAGAAGAAATTTCAAATGAAAGTCAATTAGAAAATATCCAATAAGATAGCACTATCATAGGTTGAATTGGATAAAAAGGTTGAGAAAGTTAAAATAGTACTTTAGAATATATTCTCATTATACTCCAAATTGTGTGACTCATTATATTTTACACAAGAAACTAGCCAAATAATACTAAGCTTGGAACACAATCTTAAGATATCTAACACATAGCTACATAAAGATCTAGCTCAAAGTGAGAAGCATTTTTCAACAACACTTCACACTTAGCAGGAGTTAGCTATATTAACAACAAAAGAGGTTAATGTTAAGGCCAAATTGATACAAATACAATATGCTATTACCTCACATTTAGAAGTACTACATAAAGAAGTGGCCTATGCATAAAATGTTTTAAAGAAAGACCCTAATCTTTCTATCTTACAAGGCTTAGTACATCTTACAACAAAGACAACCATATAGCTCAAAGCACTAGAAATAGCATTGGACAACTGGGATGCTTCTCTAAAGATGATAATGGAGGCAAATAATTTTTTTTTGGCTAAATATTCTATTCATTCTTAGGACCCTTTGACATAAGTGTCAAAATGGGGGAGATATTCATTATGCATATAATTATAATGGGGGAGATACTACATTCTTTGATGGAGGTAATAAAGAAGATCCCAAGGGGGAGATATTCATGTAACATAATTTTGAAGAAGAAATAGGGAATGAAGCCAAAAGGATGCAAAAACTACAAGAAGATGTGAAAGGGGGAGCAGAAACAAAGGGGGGGTACAAGCAAAGCAATTACAGGGTACACAAAAATAGAGGCAAAGGAATGATAAGGTAGATAATGAAATACCAACATGAGACAAATTAGCTTAAGGAAATTTTTGCTACAGAAATGACACATCAGCTCAAGGGGAGTTACAAATTTTAGAGGTATATAGTTCTACAAAATTTTGAACAAGTTTTTGAAGTTTTGTACATATGCCAAACAAAATGTGTTGTATACTCATAAAAACTAGATTCATAATGTTTAGTTAAGTGTTTTTTCCACTTATGTCAAAGGGGGAGATTGTTTGTCTTAGATTAGTTTTGACAATTGAGTGTCAACACACTTAACCAATTCATAAGTTGATGCCAAGTATAATACAGATGCCAAGCTATAATATGTGTCAAGCCAAAAATTCAATAGGTGTCAAGCGATAAGTGATGCCAAGTCACAATAGGTGCTGAGAAAACTATAGATGCTAAGAAAAATAGAATTACTATAAAAGCCAACTGAGACAGAATTCCTATATGTGCCAAGCATCAGCAATTAGTAAGTGTTGAGTAACACAGAATCAACATATGAGTTTGTGCCTTCACAAACTCAGATGTAAATTGTTTTTGATCCAACTTAGGATGAATCTTGAAGGATCTTGAAGATAAGATGGAATCTTTTGCATTACCTATGTAATCAACATGTAGCCAATAAGAAAAATGGAAAAGGCATGCAACCAATCGGGGAAGGTGAAAGAATTGAATAGGAAAAGGAGAATGAATATTGATTGTAGATTCATACCTAACCTAAGTCTTCAAATCCTTTAAAAGGAGGATGAAACCCCATTATGTGTGCACATGAGTAAGAGTTTATGGGAGAATGCTAGCGAAGTGTAGAGGGGTGTAAAGACTTAGAAAAAGTAGAACAACATTGCAAAATTTAGTTGATTAATAATAGAGTAACATAATTTTGAGAAGAGACATATCAGATCAAGCAAGGATCAAAATAGATAGAGTAGAATGAGGATCTAGAATCAACAATTGAAGATTGCAAGTCATCAGGCCAAGACTTTCTAATACTCTCTAGCCATTGTATTAGGAATGAAAATCCTATGATGATAGGTTGGTTTAATAGCCATGTTGTAGGCCTTTAAAAAAGGTACTAAATACTTTAAGGGTTTCATCCCCACCCCGGTTTTACCTTCTCATTTTGGAGGGTTTCTAGGTTACCAAAATCTCGTGTTATTTTTTTTCATGCATGTCTTTACTTTCATGTTTATTAAATGAATTAGATGCATGTGAAATATTTTAGCTAAAAGGTTTTGAATAGGTTAAAGTTAGTTACTTCTGATTCACACCCCCCCCCCCCCAGCTTAGAAGTAAATATTCCCACTTGTAAATTCCAACACTCCTTCCTCTTTCTATCCTCTCAACTAGACTTTTACTCCTTTTGATGTTGTAACCAGATAAAAATTGTCATATCTAATAATTCTTTGGATAACTGATTACAACAATCTTGACACATTTACAAACAAGGAAAACATCTTTCCCTTTATACCATATCTTAAAAAATAATTCCTTGAGCTAGCCTTGAGGCTTTCACATTTAATTATAATAAGACAATTAATTAATTTACAATTACAATATCACTATTAGCTCATAGTTTATACAAATTCTCACACATGCAACACTAGGGTTTATACATCTAATGGCATCATCATTAGACTATCATTTTTCACTAGTTGGCCATGCATCAATATATTATATCACTATCAAATGATATAATGCAAACATCAGAAATTGCTTCTTAGGTACTTTGTCTCTATAATGCTCTTTATAAATTAGTTACAACTTCTGTACATCTTCAACTTGCATGTTGTTTATTGAACCTTCACATTAGGATACTATAGCAAACATGTCCATGAATGCACATCACCAAAAAATGATTTACATTTCAAATTCTTTCCTCATTTCTTTAGATAATGATTTACATAAGTCATCATGACCTTTAAACAATGTATTATCCAAAATATTTCTACTAACAATATCCTATTTTGTGGCCCTTCTTTAATATATAGACTACTATTATCATTTGTTCCTTGAAAACCAATCCTTACCAGATATCCACGTAGTCTTTCATATCATGCTCTAGGACCTTATTTTAGACCACATAAAGATTTGTGTAATGTGTAGACCATGTCTCTGATATTTGGATCAATGAAACTTTTAGGTTGATCAACATAGAATTCTTCCTCCAAAATTCCATTGATTTTCCATCCATTTGATACACTTTGAATCCCTCATGTGCAACATATGCAAGTAGTGTTCTTATTCCTTTAAGTCTAGTAATAGGAGAAAAATATTTCTCCATAGTCTATACCTTCTTCTTAAGAATAACCTTTACATAATAGTCTTACCTTATTCCTTGATACTTCACCATTTTCGTTCAATTTGTTTCTCAAAACCCACTCAGTGCCAATTATATTTTTGTCCTTGGGTCTAGGAACAAGAGTCCAAGTACTGTTCCATTAAACTTTATTAATTTATTCATTCATTGCCTCTATCCAACTTTCATCATTCAAAGAATCCTTTATAGTTATAAGTTCAAATTCACTAAGAAAACATGTACCTTTTATTTTGTTCCTTGTCAATATGCCTCCTATTTGATCTCAAATTATTTTTTCAGGTGCATGATGGCTTATGAAATATATAGCAAGTATAGGTTCCTTCCTTCTAGATTTTAGACTTGTTTCACTTGGTTCACCATATTCAATAATTCTGCAAACTTCTAATCTTTTATAAGTTTCCACTCTTTGAGACTTAGTTCCCACTATCTATGACTTAGGTTCCTCTATCCGAGGTTCAATTTCAATTATCTCTAGCTTGACTAACATTGATTGCAAATTGGTTTCCACTATATATTTGGGTGACTCGAGTGGTAGAGTCTATTATGGCCCAATCACATTTTCTTGTAACTTGGGTAAAGTCTCAGGCTCATATTTTATAAAGTTTATGTTGTCTTTAGGTTCCTTGCTACTTTATTCTTCACTCTTTTCTTTGAATTCATCAATTTTTACATGTATACTTTCTATAACCTTGTGAGTAGTAAGGTTCAAACATTTATTTGTTTTTCTCTTGTTGGAGTAGCCTAGGATTATGCCTTCATCACTTTTTGAATCAAAATTTTCTTTGCTTGCCTCTTTTAAGATATAACATTTTCTTCCAAATACTTTGAAATAAAAAAATTAGGTTTATAGCCATACCATAATTCATAAGGTATTTTATTTGTACATTTCTTGAGTTGGACTTGGTTTAGGGTATGAACTGTTGTGCTAATTTCTTCTTTTGAGTATTTGGTTACAAAAGTTTTCTCGATCATCAATGGTATTACTCAATCCATGATGAATCTATTTCTTCTTTCAACTATGTCATTCTATTGAGGTGTACTAGTTGCAAATACTTGTCTTTTCATTCCCTTTTCATTGCAAAACTCATTGAATTGATTAGAGATTAATTCACCTCCTCTGTCTGACCTTAGGCATTTTAGATTCTTTCATGTTTCTTTTTCAACTCTACCTAGATACCACTTGAATTTTCAAAAAAAATTAGTTTTTTCTTTTAGGAACATCACTATCATCATCTTAGAATAATAATCAACAAACAAAATGAAATATTTGTCTCCACCCTAGCTCTTTGTACCTATTGGTCCAAAAAGATCTATATGAACTAGTTCCAAGACTTGTTTTGAATAGTAATTCTTACATTTGAAACTACTTTTTCCATTTTGACATTTCTTGCATATGGCTATATCAAGTTTCTTCATTTTTGGAATAATTCTTACTCTTTTCTTAATTTTTATGGTAGCCAGGTTATCAAAGTTTTCATGACACATTCCTTTATGTCACAGAGAAATTTCTTCTAGTTGTGCCAAAAAACATGAACTTTTAGTAAGATCAAGATAGAATAGGTTGCCTTTAGTCAGATTGTCAGTCCCAACTAGCTTTCCTTTTCCATCCAACAAGTTGGCTTTTCCATTCATAAATTCTACCTTGAATACAATGTTGTTTAGTTGTGCCACACTTAGAAGATTTTTCCTTAGTCTTTCAACCCAATAGGCATCGTCACATTTGATTCCTTCACTTAATGCAATGCATCCTTTTCATTTCACATAACATGGCTCATTATTTCCAAATTTGACACTCCCACCATCATAATGTTCAAGTGTTCGGACTTAGTTATATCACTAGTCATGTGATGAGAGAAACCACTATCTATTATCCATGAGTCATTCTTTCTAACATGAGAAATAAAACCCATATTTTCATTTTCTTCATCTTTTTTTTCATCATTAACAATAATATATACCATTTCATCTTCATCATCACTCTCAAAATCATTTAAAGTATAACAATATTTCTTACCTTTATCTTTGTAGTCTTTGTAGCTCTTTAACTCTTTCTTTTCTTTGAACTTTTTGAATTTTCCATCATATGTTTTTATTTTTTTGGACACCTTGCAAAAATGTGACCAACTTCTTCACAAGAGAAACAAATCGATTGTATTTTACCTTAATATTTACCTTTTCCTTTTGGTCACCTTTTTGCAAGCAGGGCTTCAATAGCTTCAAGGTCATGCATAAAATCATCATCCTCTTCATTGTTAATCTACTTTCCTTTTGAGTTTCCTCCCTTTCTACCAAGAGTTAGTTTATATTTGAACACAGATTCTATGTTGTTAGTGTTAGGAAGATAGTTATCAAAGTTATCCAACTCAAAAGTTGTCAATCTTTTGACTAGTGCATCCCAAGTTATATTAGTTTTAGGATCACATCTCATCTCTTGAATACCTTAAAATATAATTACATAAATAGAAAGAAGAGTTCTTAATACGTTTCTACCTATTGTAGTATCATCTATTTTCTCTTCTATAGCTCTAATTGCACTTACACTTGCTTTGATTCTTTCATTGTATTTTGCAATGGTTTTATCTTCTTTCATCTTTATCTGATCAAATTGGCCTCATAGAATTTATGGTTTCTCTCTTTTAATATTATCATATCCTCCATAGATATTTTCTATTTTGTTCCACATGTCATAGGCAGTAGGGAAATCCTTGGCTTCATCAAATTCAAAATAGTTGAGAGAGGAAGCAATATCAATTATCATTGTGTTGTGATTCTTCATGTCCACCATTTGATCCACACTTAAAGGATTTAAAGGAGGTGCCACATAATGAATCAATAAGAAGTGTAGACCTATATCTCCAATGGTTCCTAGATGTAGCTTCATTAGTTCCTCCCATGATGAAAATTTATATTTGTTAAGCATAGAAATCTCTATTCTATAAGACATCTTGATCTTTAACTTAGGTCCTTCAAACCTTTCCCACAAGCACCAAAAAATTTGATAGAAATTGTTGGATATATAAGAGGAGTAACTAATAGGGGAAGGGTGAATCAATTACTACAAAAATAATTCCAAATACCTTAGATGTAAATACAAACTTCTCACTAAGTCAAATCCTTGCACTAATCAATTAGAACAAGATATACACTATAACTTAGTTAACAAAGAATTTTAAATCTATTAATGTGAATTAATCTTTAGTAACTTAGTTAAAGAAACATAAAATATCAATAAAATAACATGAACACATAAGACACCAAGATTTAATGTGGAACCCAATTTGGGAAAACTAGCAATGCAACTACTTAGAAATTTTAACTCTTCTAAAGTGAGCTCTTTTAGGAGCCAACCCTATTGTGGTTTACAAAATACATGATTAAGTTTGACCCTATTAGTGTATTTGAATCACCTTATTAGGAGTGGACTTGTTAGAGGTTTTTAGACATTCCAACCTAGAAATGCCACCTTGTTACAGAATTTCAAAAATGATTGTTAATTCAACTTTGTTAAGAGATTTCTTCACTAATACAATTGTTAGAGACTAAAAATGACTGATTTGATTGATGAAGCAATTGACTTTGTAAATTCAAATTACTATTTTAGTTTATCCTCTTTATCTTCCCTGATCAAAATATTATTTGTAGCTCCTTGGATGTTCTATCTTAAATAAGATATCCTTTTTAATTCACATCTTTCTCATTCTTCCTAATACTTCACATTTCTATCCACAACTTGACCTTTCATATATATGAAACCCAATGTCAATTTTTATTGATACCCTTAGGAAAAAAATTTAACATCCACTAGGTTGGATTGTATTAACCAATTAATTAATAGAAGTATTATGTTGACAATCCGTTAACACTAAAATAAGTCACTCGGTTAATACTAAATTCCTTTTGTAACTAACCCAAATCATTTAATACTAGCACCCTTCATTGACTAGCCTAACTTGATTTACACTAATTTTCTTTGATGACCAATTGAACTTGGTTCCTTCTACACTCTTCTCAGTTTTCCTTTGTGCCCAACTGAGCTCAATTATAACATTAGTTGTGCAAGATTAGAGTTTGACATTTGTGTAACATCATTGATAATATATAATTTATGTTTTTTTTTCACCACTAGCTTACTTTTTTAGAAAAAGCCTTTCTACTTGGTCTTTTCTTGATCTTTATCTTCTAATCTCTTTACCTGACTAATTTGTGCACCTTTACTCTTTCACGTTACTCTAGTTTAGCTCCTCTATTATTTTCTCAATTCATCTAGTTCTTTCCTTCAATAACTTAACACTTTTATCTCCTTAACCAATAACTCCATCAACAACGTGAGAAACCAAAACTCTTGTTCAACTACTCCTTAAATATTAGTCTTTATGCTTCCAAACTCTTCCAATTAATGTCACTTAATTATAATCATTGGTATCATATTTGTTGCATGTAACCAAATAGAAATAATAGGTTTCATAAAAAAATTTCCTCATCCTTATCCTTCTTCAATATTCATTATAAGATCTTCCTTGTATTTTTCCATTCGTAGATCTTGTAACAAATTTTGACTCATGCCTTTGACCTTCTCAAACCTTCTTTATTTCCACCAAAAGTTTCCCTCACATTCCATTTTTGCAAACTTGTTCTTCTTGTTGTTACTTGGTGAACATAAAATTTTAGATGTGTAAAATATCACTCAATGAATATTAAACTTGCTTAGCTAATACTAAACTTTCACTTGCATTGCCAAACACTCAATGAACATTGTGGTCACTTGGTGAACATTGTCTTCCTACTTTAACCTTGTTACTTACTTTACCTTGTATAAAACATCACATTACTATGTTTCATGACTGTAAAAAAATCAATCCAACATTACATTATATTTATTCCAATCATTCAAGTTCCCATTGGATGTGATACTTATCAACTCTATCTACAACATACTTTCTTCAAATCCTCTTAATCATTCAAATCTTCTTCATCAATCAACATTATATAGCAATCTACTAAGTGAACATAATTTTTCATTAACTAATAATTGAGATCAATGACAATATATTAACTAATATGACTCTTTTACATACATCCATAGCATTCTTATTAACATCATCAATTGGGACTAACATTGTTATGATGCAGGAGCATCCAGAGGTACAAGGGCAATCCTGTGTCACCCCAAAAAAAAAAAAGTACTTAGAATTAGTTTCTACTTCATGTGTTTTCATTTCTAGATACCCATTTGGGTCAAATAAAGGTTCCAACTCTCACAATTCCACTATCAGTGTTCTAGGTTAGAGTATTTGAACACCTTGGGATACGTGTAAATGCCAAAAAATAGGAGTATGTAATTGAGCCATAATTTTGATAAATTAGAGGGTGAAAATTGGTTGAATGAATGTAATTGTAATTTAGAGCATTCCAGAAAAAGAATCAGGTCAAAAGGCCCCACGGTTTGAAAGTTATCGCAGTTTTTTAGTTCCTGGAGACCTCCTAAGAATGCTTCAAAGTTAGGTTAGGGGCATTAAATGACCTCAAATAGGGCTGAAAAATGGGGATGAGAAAATCTCATCCATATGGATATAGAGTTCTTTGAGAGCTTTTTAGAAATATAAACGGTTCATCAATCGGAGCTACGGTTCAAAAGTTATGCCTCCTGAAAGTTTGGTTACCATTTCTAGATTCTTCTAATTTTGTGTTGAATTCTAATGCAAATTTTGGAGCCTTCTATTTGGTTGGTGGATGCCAACTAGCACTTTCTAGAATGTATTCCTAATCCTTAACCCTCCAAGGTCTATTTAAGAACATTTTTGGAATTGTAAAAGGTAGTTCGGAGTGGAGTTTGAGAGAAGGTACTAGGAGAAGAATTTATCTCCAGATTTATGCTATTGTAAGTCCATAGGGCATGATTTGGAGTTTGTTTCTCTACACTAAGTGTACTAGCATATTTTCATAGTTAATAAAATTTTCCCTTTCCTATTGTGTCCATTCTATGCTTGGGTTGTGTCCCCACCATGTTATTATAGTATGCAATGATTTCAAATGAGAAAATGAATTATAATTCACTAAGTGTTCATGCAATGTTATTTAACCAAGTTATATAGAAGCTTGTTGAAAATAATTGATCAATTGTAAATTCTCTTTGATATTACACAAAGTTTCATATCTTTACTTTTCAGTGTCTACCAAGCTCACTTAGGCAATGAAGATAGTTTCCTTGTGATGCAGAAGCATCTAGAGGTATAGGGGCAATCTTGTGTCACGCAAAAAAATGTACTTAGACTTAGTTTTTGTTTCATGTCTTTACATTTTTGGATACCCATTTGGCTCAAATAAAGGTTCCAACTCTCATAGTTCAACTATCAGTACATTTGAAAATCCCAAAAAAATAGGAGCATGTATCTGGGCCATCATTTCGGTAAACTAGAAGGTGTAAATTGGCTAGATGAATGTAATCATGATTTAGAGCATTTCAGAAAAAGAATCAGGTCAATAGGCCCCACGGTTTGAAAGTTATTGCAGTTTTTTGGGTTTTGGAGACCTCCTAAGAATGCTTCAAAGTGAGGTTTGGGGCATTAAATGACCTCGAAAAGGGTCAAAAAATGGGGGATGAGCGAAGCTTGTCCATAGGTCTATAGAGCACTTTGAGAGCTTTCTGAAAATGTAAACGGTTCATCAATCAGAGCTACGGTTCAAAAGTTATGCCTCCCGGAAGTTCGCCTACCATTTCTGGATTCCTCTAGATTTGCACTGACTTCTAACGCAGCTTCTAGAACCTTCTATTTTGTCGGTGGATGCCTACTAGCACTTTCTAGAATGTACTCCTAGTCCTTAACCCTCCGAGGTCTATTTAAGGAGATTTATGGCGTTGTAAAAGGCAGTTCGGAGTGGGGTTTGAGAAGAGGTGCTAAAAGGAGAAATATTCTCCAGATTTATGCTATTGTAAGCCCTTAGGGCATGTTTTGAAGTTTATTTTCTCTGCACTATTTGTACTAGCTTATTTTCTCAGTTAATATAATTTTCCCTTTCTGTTGGTTCCATTCTGTTCTTGGGTTGTGTCCCATCACCTTGTCTATAGAGAATTTTAGTGTTTACGATGTTAAGAAGATAGTCTCTACCAAGTTCACTCGGGAACCAAAGAGAAGTGTTGAAAAGTTCAATATTACCTTAGCTCAATCAGTTACCAAAGGAAGTTTATGAAGTTGCAACATTAAATGAGTTCACTTGGTTAACATAGGAAAATTATTTTAGAGTTAGCATCTACTGAGCTAGGTCAGCTAACAAAGAAATTTCTTGTTATTGGCATATTGAGTTTAATGGATTTTTTTGTTGGTTCTAGCCAAATGAAGAGATGAAGAATTATTGTCATAGATTTTAGTCAATCAAACTTGACAATATAAATGATATGACTATAAGGTCAAATTGAGGATTGAATGTGTGAGAATATGTGGAAGATAAGAAGATGCTCAGAGGAAGTGAATTGGAAAGATAAGAAGAATATCTTTGTTAGGCTATAAAGATTAATCTGATTAGGAAGGATCAAGTATTCAAGCCAAGATTGACATCTAAAATCATTAATATAGTTACATTAGCAATCACATCATCTCATTGTTACTCTCTAACCATTGTAGCAGTGAATCAAATCTCTTGACATAGTTATCCTGATAGCTATTTGTAAATCTCATAAAAAGGTGGCATGTCTACGTTGAAGTGTCTAAAGATCTGTAACAAGGCCATTCCTAACAAGGTGATTAAATCCTCTAATACGATCACACCTAACAATGTGTATTGTAACCTTTAACAAGGTTGGATCCTAATAAGGCTCAATTCAAAAGATGAAAATAAGTAACTAGTTGCAATTGGTGGTTTTCCCAAATTGGGTTTGTATGTTAAATCTTGGTGTCACTTCTGTTCATGATATTTCTTTTATGTGTGTGTAACTAAGTTAATTATGGTTAATCACACTTAATATCTAAAGATGTACCTGTTCAATATTTACCAAGTTACAACTTATTGATAGTGTTAATGATGGGGACACAACCCAAGCACAGAATGGACACAATAGGAAAGGGAAAATTTTATTAACTATGAAAATATGCTAGTACACTTAGTGTAATGCTACACTAAAAAAAACCAAAAGATTAGAAAACAAAGACCAAGAATAATGAACGTAACTTTTTTTTTATCAACTCATCTTAATACAAATACAAGTACAATGGTTGAGCCACGCTCAAACTGAAAACCTCAAAATACAAGTACATATCATCAAAATATATATCAATTATGATGTGAATACATATCAAGTTCAGTATAATAATGAAGTACAACATCATTCTTAATCACTAATGTCCCACATATGGACCCTACAAGTAATTAAATACTGATTCAAGAAATAACTTCAATAGTCATCCTTAGCTACTTGTTAATCAACTCAGAGGACCTGTAAAACATATAGAAATGCAACACAACACAAAAGGGAGCTCAGTACACACTGAGTTGAAAAATATAATACACCTACATACATGTTAGAATAAACACATACAAAACCATAATATAGATATCTGATCCACTTAACATAGTGCAGTTCCAAAATTAATATGCAAGAAGTAAACATCTACTTAAAAATGCAAAATTAAACTTGCACTAAGAATAACCCATAAATTAATCATATATATATATACACAGTAAGGTGTCATTGTTATGGCACTAAGATTCTGCATCGATGTATGGTATGCCCATAGTCAACACATAATGAGATTCTCTATTATACTTGTCAATGATAGAATAGAGATATGCCTTGTTCTCCATACTTAACCATATAGGTTTAAGTCATAGGTAAGGACAATTATCTTTTATATGTATTAACCCACCCAATTTATTTTAAAGTTATCACTGAATTAATTAACTGAATAGGATAAACCAAATTAAGCCACCTCGATATACGTTCATCACAGCTATTCTTAAAATACACATCAAACAGATATACTAAATATGTACATGCAATAGATATAAAATCAGTATACAACATGATACTACATCCTTTGATCTATTTGTAACTTATCTTATTCTGCCAATTTCAAAGGTAAATATAGATAATTATAACAATAGAAATAGAAACCTATAAAATCAAGATCACACAAATACAATTAAACTGTTATCTCAGCTTAATGGTACGCACTTAACCTTAATACTATACAGTTAACTTCCTACTAACATAATCATCTAAATCTAACTTCAAAATGACCAAGATAACAAATCAGAATGCATAATATATTCTTACTTTAATGACGTATTATGAAATATATTTTATACAATCTATCTCATTACTTGTAACAACTTACATTTTAATTATGAACTGAATACATCTTTGTAATAAAAGATATTTAATTTACAAATTTTAATTTCATAACATCATATGAATATCCATCTGAATGCTTCATAACATAATCAAACTAATTTAATCATGACTAGTAGACTTCTCCAAGTAATGTTTTATATATTAAAAAAAAAAACATCAATAACGATACCATGTATTCCACATAAATTTCAATATCCAAATGCAAATTCTACTTATGGTCAATTCATAAGCTAACACCAATTTCTGGATTTGCACCAACTATTTATCTATATGCTACTGCGCATAACCAAAATCTTAGTAACATATGAAACTAAATCAAATTATTATGCTATTTACATAGGTACCAAAAAACTTCTAGCATACCAACCACCGAAACTAACTAGAATGGAAGTTCACCATGTTTTAAGATGCACACTTACTATTCAACATAATTTTCATTCTGGACATTAAGCGACAATAGGTAAGTAAATTTTTTAACTATCACAAATACCTTATACAATTGTGAATGAAACCAAATCAAATGCACAAATCAGTAAGCAACAATTATTATAACCTGATACCTTTCTACATTCTTTCTTAACTTAATGAAAAATTATGTTGTCACAGTGATATATATATCGACTTGTTCTCCAATTTCCTTTTCACTATTTCGAAAAGATATCATGACTGGTGTTGATAAAAAAAATATTACCAAGTTTCCAACTATCATAAGACACCTATTGCCAATGATAAGTAATTCTAAACAACAATTCTCCACGACATCGAATGCTAACAGCACACAATACAGTATGCTGACAAATGCTATTACAAAATTTTTATAAATTTTGAGCTAACCATTTGACCAAATGCCCTCTCACAGTTTAATGTAGATGCTTGAAGTTTTATCTATGTTTTAGTTTCTTACAACTTGCATAACAAATAAAACTTAAAAATACTGATGTTTAAATACAATCACTGTGGGTCGGACTGAGTCTCATACCTGTATAAATCTATATAATTCATAAGAAAGGCTCAATTTTAAAACCCCAATTCTTACCGCGAAACAGAGAAACATCCACTCTATCTCTCATAAAGCTAACAAAGTATGGCGAATGCAAAAACTTATACCTTAACTTCTTGCAAACTATATAACAAAATGCCTCAGCTATAACTATACAGTTCTACATTATTCAGTTTCAAACTAACAGTCGAGAGCATGTATATCAAAAACAATATGACTTGATGGAAAACATAAGTAGGTTAATATCTATATAACTATTTTACTGAGTACCCATGCCAACTAAAACCCCAAACAAAAACACTTGCTCAAAATTCTATAATTAATTTCGCCTTGAGCATATGTAAATTGTTTACAAAATACCTAATAATGATATGCATCAAAACTCAAAACACACAGAGCTCACCTCAATGGAACCTGAAACATCACATTATTACTCATATCCATAACATATAACAATAACGCTACAGCATGCTATGTTATGATGGCAATTTTTGCCATACCCATATCCAAATCTAGAAATACACAGAGTTCAACAAGATTATTGTTGACCCTGCATACTCCCACCCTTGGGTGTTGATATGCGAAACCATAAATAAATCATCTTTTAACAATCTTTTTTACAATTTCAAATGAAACACACGTGACAAAAAGAGTATAGGGTTTAAGAAAGGACCCCTACCTCAAATCATAGTAGGTCTCCAAAAAAAAAACTTGATACAAAACTCTGCAAATAATCTTGCTGCCAAAGCCCCAAATACCAAATCAAAGCAACACCTCCAAACTGGAAACACAATTTACAGTTGTGAGACAATGCTTGATAGGGAGAATTCCAACATTGCACAGCTTCATAAGCATGAATGCCCTAATAACCCATTCCTTCATGATGCTGAATCCTAGCAATAAACATCATAGATGCATAACATACAGAGAAATGCGGCCAAGTTTTCGGCCCCTAAAACAACAATAAAACCCTACTCACAATAGAAATGGCTGAAAAACCATCGATTTTGTTAAAGCCATAATAAAAGTGAAATAAATGAATCTGCAACTCACACAGTGACGTGCATACGACTACCTCATAGCCACCACCACATTTTGGCCAAGTTTAAAAACAATACAAAATTCCCTTAAACATAATGTATGCGAGACCCTTTAGGGTTTTAGGTTAATAAAACCTTTTTTCAAATAAGATATGTTAAGCACATATACATTAACCACCACAAGTTTTAAACCCCATTTATTAATAGTAATTGATTTTAAAACATAAACTTAGAGTATATATAGACCCTTTTAAAATAACAACACGCATATATATATATATATATATATATATATATATATATATATATACATGCCAATGAAGGATTAGGAAAATACCTAAAACAAGAACTCATACTTAAGCATCATTATAAAATTAATCTCAACATAGGCCAATGGATAAATTGAAATTAAATCATACCTAAGCTCCATCATTGTCCATTATACAACATATTAGCATTAATATTGTTTCACTGAATAAAATCATGATAATCATAAACAATATGCTGATATTCAATAAAATATGAAAGTGATAAACATTAAACCTGAGCTTGATTTAAATTTTTTTTTATAGTTTTATCGATCATATTTTACCTAAAGTCTAAACACAACAATATCATTTAAACTAGAACATTAGGCATAAATTCTAAATACATTAGAAAGTTTGTCAGATTCAAAAGTGTCTCTACCAAAGCTCAAAATAGAGTATTTCTGAAACAAAAAAGATTTGTCCATCAATAGTCACATGTCCCAAAGACATTACTAAAACCAATTTCTATAAAAATAGAAACACAACATCTGAAAAGAACTTATAATCATAAAATCCTAATATGCATTAAAACCATAGTAGTGGTCAGGCATGACACCCTCCTCCACTAGGCCTCAACTTTCTCCTGGAAGTCAGCAAACAAGTGCAGATGAGCTACTCTCATCATTTTAGTGTCATCCTAGGTAACAGTTGCTTCATCATTGGGGTCCCATAGGACCTTTACCTGCCTTATTTCTCTTCCTCTTAAACTCATAGTTCTACTTTGCATGATCTGCATTGGTTCCAGCATGATTTGACCATCCAAAATCTGCAAATTTTTCCAGTCAAGGATGTGAGCAATATCAAACTAATTTAATCATTACTGGTAGACTTCTCCAAGTAATGTTTTATATATTAAAAAAAAAAATCAATAACGATACCATGTATTCCACATAAATTCCAATATCCAAATGCAAATTCTACTTGTGGTCAATTCATAAGCTAACACCAATTTCTGGCATTGAACCAACTATTTATCTATATGCTACTGCCCATAACCAAAATCTTAGTAACATACAAAATTGTGAAACTAAATCAAATTATTATGCTATTTACATAGGTACCAAAAAACTTCTAGCATACCAACCACCGAAACTAAGTAGAATGGAAGTTCACCATGTTTTAAGATGCACACTTACTGTTCAACATAATTTTCATTCTGGACATTAAGTAACAATAGCTAAGTAAATTTTTTAACTATCAAAAATACCTTATACAATTGTGAATGAAACCAAATCTAATGCATAATTTAGTAAGAAATAGTTTTTATAACCTGGTACCTTTCTACATTCTTTCTTAACTTAATGAGAAATTTTGTTGTCACAGTGATATATATATCGACTTGTTCTCCAATTTCCTTTTTACTATTTTGACAAGATATCATGACTGGTGTTGATAACAACAATATTACCAAGTTTCCAATTATCATAAGATACCTATTGCCAATGATAAGTAATTCTACACAATAATTCTCCATGGCATCGACTGCCAATAGCACACAATATAGTATGCTGACAAATGCTATTACAACATTTTTATAAATTTTGAGCTAACCATTTGACCAAATGCCCTCCAACAGTTTAATGTAGATGCTTGAAGGTTTATCTATGTTTTAGTTTCTTACAACTCGCATAACACATAAAACTTAAAAATACTAATGTTTAAATACAATCACTGTGGTTCGTACTGAGTCTCATATTTGTATATATCTATATAATTCATAAGAAAGGCTCAATTTTAAAACCCCAATTCTTACCACAAAATAGAGAAACATCCACTTTATCTCTCATAAAGCTGACAAAGTATGGTGAATGCAAAAACATTACAACTAAAACTTATACCTTAACTTCTTGCAAACTATATGATAAAATGCCTCGGCTATAACTATACAGTTCTACATTATTCAGTTTCAAGCTAACAGTCGAGAGCATGTATATCAAACACAATATGACTTGATTGAAAACCTAAGTAGGTTAATATCTATACAACTATTTTACCCAGTACCCATGCCAAGTAAAACCCCAAACAAAAACACTTGCTCAGAATTCTATAATTAATTTTTCCTCGAGCATATGTAAATTGTTTACAAATACCAAATAACAATATGCATCAAAACTTGAAACACATAGAGCTTGCCTCAATGGAACCAAAAACATCATATTATTACTCATCTCCATAACATATAACAATAATGCTACAGCATGCTATGTTACCATGGCAATTTTTGCCATACCCATATCCAAATCTAGAAATACACAAAGTTCAACAAGATTATTGCCGACCCTACATACTCCCACCCTTGGGTGTCGATATGTGAAACCATAAATAAATCATCTTTTAATAATCTTGTTTACAATTTCAAATGAAACACACATGACAAAAAGAGTATAGGGTTCAAGAAAGCCCCCCTGCCTCAAATCATAGTAGGTCCCCAAAAAAAAACTCAATACAAACCGTTGCAAATAATCTTGCTACCAAAGCCCCAAATACCAAATCAAAGCCACACCTCCAAACTGGAAACACTGATTTACAGCTATGAGACAAAACTTGATAGGGAGAATTCCAACATTGCATGGCATCATAACCATGAATTCCCTTACAACCCATTCCTCCATGATGCTGAATCCTAGCCATAAACATCATAGATGCATAACATACAGAGAAATGTGCTCAAGTTTTTGGCCCCTAAAACAACAATAAAACCCTACTCACAACAGAAATGGCCGACAAACCATCGATCTTGTTAAAACCATAATAAAAGTGAAATGAATGAATCTGCAACTCACATAGTGACATGCATACAGCTACCTCATAGCCACTACCACATTTTGGCCAAGTTTAAAAACAATGCAAAATTCCCTTAAACATAATGTATGTGAAAGCCTTTAGGGTTTTAAGTTAATAAAACCTTTTTGCAAATATGATATGTTAAGCACATATACATTAACCACCACAGGTTTTAAACCCCATTTATTAATAGTAATTGATTTAAAAATATAAACTTAGAGTATATATAGACCCTTTTAAAATAACAAAATGCATATATATGTATATATATATGACATGCCAATGAAGGATTAAGAAAATATCTAAAACAAGAACTCATACTTAAGCATCATTATAAAATTAATCTCAACACAGGCCAATGGATAAATTGAAATTAAATCATACCTAAGCTCCATCACTGTCCATTATACAATGTATTATCATTAATACTATTTCATTGAATAAAATCATGATAATCATAAACAATATGCTAATATCCAATAAAAGATGAAAGCGATAACCATAAAACCTAAGCTTGATTTAATTTTTTTTATAATTTTATCGGTCATATTTTACCTGAAGTCTAAACACAACAATATTGTTTAAACTAGAACATCAGACATAAATTCTAAATACATCAGAAAGTTTGTTAGATTCAAAAGTGCCTCTACCAAAGCTCAAAATAGAGTATTTCTGAAATAAAAAGGTTTTGTCCATCAATAGTCACATGTCCCAAAGACATTACTAAAACCGAGTTCTATAAAAATAGAAACACAACATCTGAAAAGAACTTATAATCATAAAATCTTAATATGTAGTAAAACCATAGTAGTGGTTAGACATGACACTTAGTGCAGAGAAATAGACTCAAAAACATGCCCTATGGGCTTACAATAGCATAAATTTGGAGATAATTTCTTCTCCTAGTACCTTCTCTCAAACTCCTCTCCAAACTTCCTTTTACGATGCCAGAAATGTCCCTAAATAGACCCCAAAGGGTTAAGGATTAGGAATACATTCTAGAAAGTGCTAGCTGGCATCCACTGACCAAATAGAAGGCTCCAGAAGTTGCGTTAGAAGTTGGCGCAAAACTAGAAGAATTCAGAAACGGTAACCGAACTTCCAGGAGGCATAACTTTTGAACTGTTTCTCTGATTGATGAATGGTTTACATTTTCAGAAAGCTATTGAAGCACTCTATAGCCCTATGGAGAAATTCTCTCATCCCCCATTTTTCAGCCCTGTATGAGGTCATTTAATGCCCTAAACCTGACTTTGAAGCATTCTTAGGAGGTCTCCAAAAACTAAAAAACTGTGATAACTTTCAAACTGTGCAACCTTTTGACCTAATTCTTTTTTTGGAATATTCTAAATTACAATTTTAATCCTCCCTCCAATTTACACCATCTAATCCACCATAGTTATGGCTCAATTACATAGTCCTATTTTTTTAGCATTTACACATATCCCAAGGCGCTCAAATACTCTAACCTAGAACACTAATAGTGGAATTGTGAGAGTGGGAACCTTTATTTAACCCAAATGGGTATCCAAAAATGAAAACACATGAAATAGAAACTAAGTCTAAGTACACTTTTTTGGGTGACACAGGATTGCCCTTATACCTCAGGATGCTCCTGCATCAGTTAACCAAGTGTCTCTATGTTAAGTGAGTGACAATAGTTTTAGTAGAGTTTATGTTTTTTACTAACATCTAAGGGATTTGAGGTTTATTTTTGTGGTAACTAATTCACCCCTCCCATCTTAGTTACTCCTCTTATATTTCCAATAATTGGTATCAGAACCTTTGGTGCTTGCAGAAAAGGTTGCAAGAACCTAAGCTAAAGATCAAGATTTCTTATAGAAGAGAGATTCCCAAGTTGAACAAAGAAAAATTTGAGGCTGGGTAGGAAATTGCGAACCTACATCTTGCAACCATTAGTGATTTAGGTCTAAAATAATTGAATACCCAGTATAAAGCTTCTACTAGAACAATGACTATGGAGGAGATTGTTGAAAAGAAGAATCATAACATTATGATGATTGACATTGCATCTACTCTTAACTATGTTGAATTTGATGAAGTCAAAGGTTGTGCTACTAATCACAAAATATGGACCAAGCTAAAAGATATTTATGGAGGTGATGATAATGTGAGGAGAGCCAAGGAAAAAATCTTAAGAGGTCAATTTGATTAGATGAACATGAGAGAAGATGAAAACATTAAAAAATGTGTTGAGAGAATCAGAGCTAGTATATGTGAAATCAAATCCTTTGGAGGAAAAAATGATGATGTTAGAGTGATCAGCATGATATTCAAATCCCTTCTTCCTATCTATGCAATTAGAGTGTTAGATATTCAAGAGATGAGATGTGATCCCAATAATAAGATAAATTTCAATGCTTTAATGGGATGGTTGATAATATTTGAGATAGATAAGTATGATAATTATGTTCCTAGTTCTAGCAATATTGAATCTACATTTCAAGCTAAGTTTTTACTCAAGGAAAAAGCTGAAAAAGCTAAAGGAAAACAATATGAAAGTGAAGAGGAAGATAGTTTTGGTAGTGATCTTGAAGCCATTTAGTTCCTACTTGCAAGAATATATCCTAAAGGTAAAGGAAAGTACAAAGGTAAAATTCCTCTAATCTATTTTTCTTGTGAAGAAGTTTATAACAATACTACAAGGTGTCCAAACAAAGAAGAAAAAGAGGAAAATAAAAACAAAAAGTAGAAAGGCAAGAAGGATTTCAAAAACTATGAAGACTATAAGAATAAAGGTAAGAATTCATGTTTCATGGTTAAAAATTTTGATAGTAGTGATGATGATGAAATGGTTTATATTGTTGTAAAAGAGGAATTTGATGATGAAGAAGATAAGATGGCACTTATTTCTCATGTTAGCAAAAATGATAGATAGATTATTGATAGTGGATGTTCTCATTATATGACTGGTGAGAAAACAAACTTTGAACATATGGAACACTATGATGGTAGGAGTGTAAGATTTAGAAATAATGAACCATGTTGCATAAAAGGAAAAGGTTGTATTTCAATAACCAATGAACTTAGATGTGATAATTCATATTAGGCTATAGGATAGAAGCATAACCTATTGAGTGTGGCATAGTTGAATAAAATTGGCTTCAAGGTAGAATTCATGAATGGGAAGTCCAAGATGCTAGATGGTAAAGGAAATCTAGTTGTGTCTAGTAATCAAACAAAAGGTAACTTGTTCTACCTAGATCTAAGTGAAAGTTCATGTTTCATTTCTCAAGTAGAAGAATGCCTCTTATTGCTTAAAAGATTATGTCATGTGAACTTTGATAGCCTAATCAAGATAAGTAAAAACAAAAGAGTGAGAAGTATTTCTAGTTTGAGGAAACCTAATATGGGCCTATGCAAAAATTGTCAAATTGGTAAGATAGGCAAGACAAGTTTCAAAAGAAAGAACTATCATTCTAAAGAAGTCTTGGAGCTAGTTCATACAAACATTTGTGGACCTATTGGCATAGAGAGTTATAGTGGAAATGAGTATTTCATTTTATTTGTTAATGATTATTCTAGGATGATGATAGTAATGTATCTAAAAGATAAGTCTAAAGCTTTTGAAAAGTTTAAGTGGTATCTAGCTAAATTTAAGAAAGAAATAGGAAAGAAACTAAAGTTCTTAAGGTTAGATAGAGGAGGAGAATTCATTTATATTGAATTGAATTATACATTGAGAAAGAAATGAAAAGGCAAGTACCGAGACTTGGTACACCTTAATAAAATGGTATAGCTAAAAGAAGGAACAGATCAATCAAGGAGTTTGCAAAAACCTTGATGATAGAAAAGAATGTTGCAAACAAATATTGGAAGGAAGAAATTAGTACAATACTTCATACCTTAAATATAGTATAGTTGAAGAAAGACTCAACTCAGACTTCTTATGAACTATGGTATGCCTATAAACCTAATCTAAGTTACTTCAAAGTATTTGGTAGAAAATGTTATATCTTGAAGGAGAGTAGGAAAGATAAATTTGATGTCAAAGGTGATGAAGGAATATTCCTAGGACACTCCAATAGAAGTAAAGCATAGAAATGTTTGAATCTATCTACTCATAAGATAATAGAAAGTGCACATTTGAAGATTGATGATTTTGTAGAAAAGAGTGAAGAAGAGAACAATAAAGAACCTGAAGACTAAAGAAAGTTTATTTACTTTGAACCTAATACATTACCTAATCTAATTTGAAGTCAGTAGAATTCATCTCCTATGTCCCCAAAATCTCCAAAAGCACTTGAGTTGTATCCAATGCAACCTAAGTCACATTCTAAAGGACTTGAGCCACAATTAGTAGCTACTATGTTGTAGCCAATGTGACCCAAGTCTAAGTCTAAAGGACTTGAGCCACATATAGTGGGACTCAAGCATGATGCACAACATCATGGTCAGGTGAGTGAATTAAGCTCTACATCCAAAGTATAATTTCTTACAAGATATGTCAAAAGGCACCATGTACCTGAGAAAATAATTGGAGATATGTCATTTTGTATAATGACAAGGAAAAAATTGAAAGTTACATTTTTTCTTATTGAATTTGAACCTAGAATTGTTAAAGATGCTTTGGATAATGAAAGTTGGATTGAAGCAATGAATGAAGAGATAGAGTAGATAGAAAGGAATAAGAATTGGACTCTTATTCCTAGACCCAAGGATAAGAATGTAATTGGTAGTAAGTGGGTGTTTAGAAATAAGATGAATGAAGATGTAGAAGTTTCAAGAAACAAAGAAAGGTTAGTATGCAAAGGCTATTCTCAAGAGAAAGTCATTGATTATGGTGAAAAAAATTCTCCTATTGCAATATTAGAAGGTGTTAGGACTCTACTTGCTTATGTTGCACATAATAGATTTAAAGTATATTAGATTAATGTGAAATTTTCATTCTTGAATGGAATTCTAGAAGAGGAAATCTACACGGACCAACCTAAAGGTTTGTAGATCCCAAAAAAAAGGAAATGGTTTGTAAATTGCACAAAGAATTATATGGTCTCAAACAAGCTCTCGAAGTTTGGTATGAAAGACATCATAATTATTTTATGAAGATTCATTTTCAAAGGAAAAATGATAGCAATAGCCTATACATCAAAGAAGGACTAGATAAGAAGATTGTGTTGGCAGAACTATTTGTGAATGACACATTGTTTACTGGAAATGATGATTAGTGAAAATATTTTTCAGAGGAAATGAGTAAAGAATTTGAGATGTCAATGTTTGGAGAAATCAAAATCTTTGTTGGGTTGTAGATTCAATAGAAGAAAGATGGTATCTACATTAATCAATCTAAATATATCAAGGAAATACTAAAGAAGTTTGGAATAGAGGATTCAGACTAGTTGGTAAACCTATGTCTACTAGACATAATTCTTTCTAAAAATGATGATTCCAAGGTGGTAGATTAGACCACATATAGATCTATGATTGGAAAACTTTAGTATGTAGTACATACTAGGCTTAATATGGCTCTTGCAATTGGTATGGTGGCAAGTGTTTAGCTAATCCTAAAGAAAATCATGTGATGGAAATAAAGAGAATCATGAGGTATCTAAACGGTATTGAAGATTATAGTTTATGGTACAAGAAAAGAGGCAACTTTGATTTGAAATCCTTCAGTGATGCAGATTGGGCAAGAAGTCTTGATGACAGGAAGAGCACCAATGGTGGGGCATTCTTTCTTGGTAAGAGACCAGTGGCTTGGACAAGTAAGAAGAAAAATTACATCTTTTGGTCTACATCAGAGAAAGGAAGTCTACATAGACCAACCTGAAGGTTTGTAGATCCTAGTAAAAAGGATATGGTTTGTAAACTACACAAAGAATTATATGGTCTCAAACAAGCTCCTAGTGTTTGGTATGCAAGACTTCATAATTATTTGATGAAGATTAGTTTTCAAAGAAAAAATGATAATAATAGCCTATACGTCAAAGAAGGACTAGATAAATAGATTGTGTTGGCATAAATCTTTGTAAATGATACATACATTGTTTATTGGAAACGATGATTTGTGAAAATATTTTTTAGAGAAAATGAGTAAGGAATTTGAGATGTCAATGTTTGGAGAAATAAAATTCTTTTTTGGGTTGTAGATTCAATAGAAGAAAGATGGCATCATCTACATTAATCAATCTAGATATATCAAGGAGATACTGAAGAAGTTTGGAATAAAGTATTCAAGACTTGTTGGTAAACCTATGTCTACTAGACATAATCATTCCAAAAATGATGATTCCAAGGTGGTAGATTAGATCACATATGGATCTATGATTGGAAAACTTTACTATGTAGTTCATACTAGGCCTGATATGGCTCTTGTAGTTGGTATGGTGGTAAAATTTTCAACTAATCCTAAAGAAAATCATATGTTGGCAATAAAGAGAATGATGAAGTATCTAAAGGGTACTGGAGATTATAGATTACGGTACAAGAAAAGAGGTAACTTTGATTTGAAATCCTTCAAAGATGTAGATTGGGCAAGATGTTTTGATGATAGGAAGAGAACCAGTGGTGGAGCACTCTTTCTTGGTAAGAGAATAGTGACTTGGACAAGTAAGAAGCATAATTGCATCTCTCAATCTACATCAAAGGTAAAATATGTGGCATCAATAGTCAATTGTTCCAATATTGTTTGGTTCAAACAACTTTTGGTAGGTATGGAGGTAGAAATCAAGGATCCAATGGTTATCTTCTTTGATAACACCAGTGTAATTAATATATCAAAGAATCTTGTGGTGCATACCAAGACCAAGTGCACTGCAATAAAATATAATTCTCTAAGAGAATTGGTACAAGACAAAGAGTTGATATTGGCATATGTGAATACTAAAGAACAAATTGTAGACATATTTACCAAGCCATTACCTAAGGATGCTTTTTTCTATATAAGATGTAAGATAGGGGTTATTCCCCTATTTGTAGCTCAATAAACCACATTTTATGATGCATCAACTAAGTGCTCTTGAGGATTAGTCAAATTGATACAATAATGAAAGGGAAGATTGCATATGAACTTGCACAGATCAAGCGCATTGAAATTCACTAAATATTGTCTTTGACATAAGATGTCAAAGAGGGAGAATTTTTTTTACATATCATAGAAATTTTGTGAAGTGAGAGCTTTCTATACTAGAGAATTTTTTCTAAAGGATTGAAGATGTCAAAGTGGAAGAGTTTGAGAAGAATAAACTTGGAGAGTTTCTTGATGGAGAGAGAAACTAGAATTAGAGAGAGAGAGAGAGAGAGAGAGAGAGAGAGAGAGAGAGAGAGAGAGATAGAGAGAGAGATTGATGTCAAAGGGAATTCACATTGATAGAGGTAATTCTCATGGATGAGAATCATAATGAAACTAAGGATATTTTCCTTACTTTAATTTTTCTCTAAAATTTCATTGTCTTATGACATGTTGTGTTTCCATCAATTCCAAAGAGGAAGATTGATGAGAATAATTGATCAATTGTGTATTATCTTTAATGGTACAAAAAATTTCATATTTTTACCAGTCATTATCTACCAAGCTCACTCAAGAAATGGAGATAGTTTCCTCTATCTACCAAGCATTCTAGTGTTTACCAAGTTTAGAAGACAATGTCTACTGAGTTCATTCTGGCACCAAAGAGAAGTTCACAAAATTTCAACATTAACCGAGCTAACTCAATTATCAAAGGAAAGTTGGCATGGAACTAGTGTTAACCGAGACCACATGGTTACCAAAGGAGGTTTATGAAGTTGGAATGTCAACCAAGTTCACTTGGTTAACATAGGAAAATAATTTTAGAGTTAGTGTCTATTGAGCTGGGTTGGCTAACAAAGGATTTTCTTATTTTGACATATTGAATTTAATGGATTTGTTTGTTGGTTCTAGTCAACTAAAGAGATGAAGAATTAATGTTATATGTTGTATTCAAGCTGACTTGACAATGTAAATGATATAAATATAAGGTCAAGTTAAGGATTGAATGTTTGAGAATGTGTGAAAGATAAGCAGATGCTTAGAGGAAGCGAATTAGAAGGATAAGAAAAATATCCTTATTGGGCTGCAAAGATTAATTTGATTAGGAAGGATCAACTATTCAAGCCAAAATTGAGATCTGAAATCAACAATATAGTTGCATCAGCAATCAAGTCTTCTGATTTTTGCTCTCTAACCATTGTAGCAGTGAATCAAACCTCTTAACAGAGTTAGCCTAACAACTATTTGTAAATCCTCTAACAAGGTGGAATTTTTGGATTGAAGTGTCTAAAGGCCTCTAGGAAGGTCACTCCTAACATGGTGATTAAATCCTCTAATAGGGTCACATATAATAATGTGTTTTGTAACCTTTAATAGGGTCGGGTCCTAATAGGGCTCACTACAAAAGAGTGAAAATTTGTAACTAGTTGCAATTGGTGGTTTTAACAAATTGGATTTCCATGTTAAATCTTGGTGTCATTGGTGTTCATGCTATTTATTTTATTTGTATGCAACTATGTTAATTGTGGTTAATCACTCTTAATATCTTAAGATCTACATGTTCAATATTTATCAAGTTACAACATATTGATAGTTCTAATTGAGTGCCTATGTGTTAACCAAGTGACAATAGTTTCAACAAAGTTTATGTTTTATATTGACATCTAATGGATTTGGGATTTATTTTTGTGGTAACTCATTCACCCCTTCCCTCTTAATTACTCCTCTTATATTTCCAACAGGTCATTTTCATATCACCATATATGGAATCAAATCCCAATTGTTGTCCAAGATGCTTTTTTAGACTAAAATCAATATAAAGAAAATGGATAAGAATTTATGAAAATAGAGAAGAGAAGAAAATCAACATATTTTATAGAGAGATTTACAATTATATAGTAGCTGGGATATAGAGACAAGTAATCAAACATATTCCCATCCATTTTTAAACCACAAAGAGAAAGTAGTAGGGAAGGTTTTAAATGAAATTATTGTGCAACTAGGGGAAAAAAGAAATTCCATCATAATGATCAACTACAAATGTAAGCCTAATCCTTGGTAGGTAAAGCTGAAAAAAGGTACAAAAACACTTGCATATCCTCATGGCATTGCCAAAGCCATGAATTTTGTGTTAGAGTAATTATTTGTTCTAACTTATTAATTAAATCACTTTAATTTAATTAATTAAGTTTCCTATTACTCTAGTTTGCTTAAGCTATCTTGTAGGTGCATATAATTAATATTTTATTAATTATATTGTGCAACCCTAGGTTTTTTTAGGATTTAGTTTCCCTTTTCGATTTTCGTGATTCCTTTATAAGGATTCACCTCTTTGTATTTTATTCATTCACTTATTGGATTATATGAGATATTGCTCTTTGCATGTCCATAAGATGGATCTGGCTTTTTGGCCTCCTTGATTTTTCCTTGCCTCTGTTATTTGCTTCATCCATGTGACAGGGTTATGCATGCAGGTGTTCTTGGGAGATTAGTTTTTCACCTAATCTAACATGGTATCAGAGCAAGCTTGCTACTCGCTGTTTGTGGTTTGTTGAAGCATTTCAAAAGATGAATTTTTTAAGGGTTTCAAAAGCTTTTTGTGTGGATTTAGGGGGGACCTATTTTTTTGGTCACTTTGGGCTCAAATAGACATCATCGTTGCACTCAGAGCACCCAAAAACCACAGAATCCATATAAAATTTGTCCATTTTGGAAACCGTTGGTCTGGGAGGCAAATTTTTTTGTCAGACAGGGCTGTATGGCCCCTTGCACGTAGTACGAGGCATCAAAAATCAAGAAAAAATTGTAAAAAAATCTTTTTTTGGCTGTTTTAGCCACCAACAGTTAATTAACCATAGCGGAGTTGCTAGCAGTCACCGTTGCGGTCATCGCTGACGGCCACCGCTAGCGGTTACTGCTGGCAATCTGCTAGCGGCCCGCAGTGGCTCCGTCGGCGGCCATCGCCATAGCTCTGCCCCACGGCAGCCCTCCACCCTCCCGCCACCCGGCCGTCGCTCTGCTGGCAGTGTGGGGGTGGTGGAGATTTTTATAATTTTTTTTTTGTTTTTTATTATTTTTTTATTAAAAAAAATAATTTTTCATGCATTTTTCAGAGGCCTTGGTGGTTTTTTTCTCCGTAACTTGAGCCTACGGATGTATTTTTTTGATCCAAAAAATGTATCGAAAAGCTGGTTCTGAGATGGAGATCTTGGTATAGGTGTTTTTGGGTTTTGATGCAGTTTAGTTGCCTGTTTTGGCAGTCAAAGCTAGATGTTCTATTTTGCACTCCGGGAGGCATATCTTGAGCTTTCGATCTTCAATTTTGGACTTCTTTATATCACTAGAAAGCTCTTTTTGTGCTCTTTCCAGTGATGCTAGTTGTTATTCTATATTCTATTCCAGGCACATCCTATTCATTCTTTTGCATTTTAGCATTCTGGTGGATATTCTGTTTATTTCAAGTTCGAAGATCCATTTTGTTGCTTCAATTGCTTCGTTTTGGACTTTACCTTCTATTTTTTCAGCCTTATGTTCTTTTTTATCATTGTTGATATTCATTGTAAGCATCTTTATGCAACACACTGAGATAAAGTGCCACTCTTGCGTTTTAGGACCCTTTTCATTATTGCGATTCGTTGTACTCGCACTATTTTATAAAGTTCCATGGGGGGGATAGTTGTTTGCCGCTTATAGGCCCTCTTTCTCTATTTTCTCATGCAGTGTCGATGACACGTGCCTTTATTTGTGTTTGTACCTCACTCTCGATGTGTTTGGCTCCTGTGTTGTAGGATATTTTTGGCCCATCTTTTTAGCTGCCTGTCACCTCACCTGCCTTAAGGGGAGGTTATATTGTTGTTCTATGCTTCTTTGGTTGATGGTTCATGCCTTCTATTTCCATGGAGGTTCCTTTGGTTGATGGTTTTTGCCTTCTATTTCCATGGAGGTTCTACAGATTAGCATTTTGACAGAGTTTTGCGTTTCTTCATGCTTCAATGATTCTCTTCTAATCTCTTTGTTCCTTCTTCTGGAACATTCTTTGCTATCTCTTTTTGGAGTAGGGTTTTTCCCATGTGGTTTTCTCTATTTCTCCGCTTTATAGAGATTTTGTTGTGATTGGGTACCTGATCAGGCCTTGTTACCGGGACCCAATTCTCTTTCATAGCTGTGCTAGGTTAGCTTCCTCCCAAGCTTCGCTTAAGGGGGGGTGTTAGAGTAATTATTTGTTCTAACTTATTAATTAAATAAATTTGATTTAATTAATTAAGTTTCCTATTACTCTAGTTTGCTTAAGCTATCTTGTAGGTGCATATAATTAATATTTTATTAATTATAT